>JAWNZC010000405.1:1307500-1580000 GCA_035771165.1 Paragorgia papillata
GGACAGAGGGACAGAGGGACAGAGGGACAGAGGGACAGAGGGACAGAGGGACAGAGGGACAGAGGGACAGAGGGACAGAGGGACAGAGGGACAGAGGGACAGAGGGACAGAGGGACAGAGGGACAGAGGGACAGAGGGACAGAGGGACAGAGGGACAGAGGGACAGAGGGACAGAGGGACAGAGGGACAGAGGGACAGAGGGACAGAGGGACAGAGGGACAGAGGGACAGAGACGACAGAGGGACAGAGGGACAGAGGGACAGAGGGACAGAGGGACAGAGGGACAGAGGGACAGAGGACAGAGGGACAGAGGGACAGAGGGACAGAGGGACAGAGGGACAGAGGGACAGAGGGACAGAGGGACAGAGGGACAGAGGGACAGAGGGACAGAGGGACAGAGGGACAGAGGGACAGAGGGACAGAGGGACAGAGGGACAGAGGGACAGAGGGACAGAGGGACAGAGGGACAGAGGGACAGAGGGACAGAGGGACAGAGGGACAGAGGGACAGAGGGACAGAGGGACAGAGGGACAGAGGGACAGAGGGACAGAGGGACAGAGGGACAGAGGGACAGAGGGACAGAGGACAGAGGGACAGAGGGACAGAGGGACAGAGGGACAGAGGGACAGAGGGACAGAGGGACAGAGGGACAGAGGGACAGAGGACAGAGGGACAGAGGGACAGAGGGACAGAGGGACAGAGGGACAGAGGGACAGAGGGACAGAGGGACAGAGGGACAGAGGGACAGAGGGACAGAGGGACAGAGGGACAGAGGGACAGAGGGACAGAGGGACAGAGGGACAGAGGGACAGAGGGACAGAGGGACAGAGGGACAGAGAGACAGAGAGACAGAGAGACAGAGAGACAGAGAGACAGAGAGACAGAGAGACAGAGAGACAGAGAGACAGAGAGACAGAGACACAGAGACACAGAGACACAGAGACACAGAGACACAGAGACACAGAGACACAGAGACACAGAGACACAGAGACACAGAGACACAGAGACACAGAGACACAGAGACACAGAGACACAGAGACACAGAGACACAGAGACACAGAGACACAGAGACACAGAGACACAGAGACACAGAGACACAGAGACACAGAGACACAGAGACACAGAGACACAGAGACACAGAGACACAGAGACACAGAGACACAGAGACACAGAGACACAGAGACACAGAGACACAGAGACACAGAGACACAGAGACACAGAGACACAGAGACACAGAGACACAGAGACACAGAGACACAGAGACACAGAGACACAGAGACACAGAGACACAGAGACACAGAGACACAGAGACACAGAGACACAGAGACACAGAGACACAGAGACACAGAGACACAGAGACACAGAGACACAGAGACACAGAGACACAGAGACACAGAGACACAGAGACACAGAGACACAGAGACACAGAGACACAGAGACACAGAGACACAGAGACACAGAGACACAGAGACACAGAGACACAGAGACACAGAGACACAGAGACACAGAGACACAGAGACACAGAGACACAGAGACACAGAGACACAGAGACACAGAGACACAGAGACACAGAGACACAGAGACACAGAGACACAGAGACACAGAGACACAGAGACACAGAGACACAGAGACACAGAGACACAGAGACACAGAGACACAGAGACACAGAGACACAGAGACACAGAGGACACAGAGACACAGAGACACAGAGACACAGAGACACAGAGACACAGAGACACAGAGACACAGAGACACAGAGACACAGAGACACAGAGACACAGAGGACACAGAGACACAGAGACACAGAGACACAGAGACACAGAGACACAGAGACACAGAGACACAGAGACACAGAGACACAGAGACACAGAGACACAGAGACACAGAGACACAGAGACACAGAGACACAGAGACACAGAGACACAGAGACACAGAGACACAGAGACACAGAGACACAGAGGACACAGAGACACAGAGACACAGAGACACAGAGACACAGAGACACAGAGACACAGAGACACAGAGACACAGAGACACAGAGACACAGAGACACAGAGACACAGAGACACAGAGACACAGAGACACAGAGACACAGAGACACAGAGACACAGAGACACAGAGACACAGAGACACAGAGACACAGAGACACAGAGACACAGAGACACAGAGACACAGAGACACAGAGACACAGAGACACAGAGACACAGAGACACAGAGACACAGAGACACAGAGACACAGAGACACAGAGACACAGAGACACAGAGACACAGAGACACAGAGACACAGAACACAGAGACACAGAGACACAGAGACACAGAGACACAGAGACACAGAGACACAGAGACACAGAGACACAGAGACACAGAGACACAGAGACACAGAGACACAGAGACACAGAGACACAGAGACACAGAGACACAGAGACACAGAGACACAGAGACACAGAGACACAGAGACACAGAGACACAGAGACACAGAGACACAGAGACACAGAGACACAGAGACACAGAGACACAGAGACACAGAGACACAGAGACACAGAGACACAGAGACACAGAGACACAGAGACACAGAGACACAGAGACACAGAGACACAGAGACACAGAGACACAGAGACACAGAGACACAGAGACACAGAGACACAGAGACACAGAGACACAGAGACACAGAGACACAGAGACACAGAGACACAGAGACACAGAGACACAGAGACACAGAGACACAGAGACACAGAGACACAGAGACACAGAGACACAGAGACACAGAGACACAGAGACACAGAGACACAGAGACACAGAGACACAGAGACACAGAGACACAGAGACACAGAGACACAGAGACACAGAGACACAGAGACACAGAGACACAGAGACACAGAGACACAGAGACACAGAGACACAGAGACACAGAGACACAGAGACACAGAGACACAGAGACACAGAGACACAGAGACACAGAGACACAGAGACACAGAGACACAGAGACACAGAGACACAGAGACACAGAGACACAGAGAGACAGAGAGACAGAGACAGACACAGACACAGACACAGACAGACAGACAGACAGACAGACAGACAGACAGACAGACAGACAGACAGACAGACAGACAGACAGACAGACAGATATCAGTGTCGTCTTGATTCCACAATGCAGCGCAAGAACTGATATGTAAGATATCATGAAGATCGTCCCATAGTTCATCACGCTGAGTTGACACTACTTGACAGTGCATAATAAAGTGCAATGCGATGTTAGTTATAATGTTACCACAAAATTTGCAACTATAGTTGTCTGTGTCTTCGTGAACGGCAGTCATCAAGGCTGGAGGAACATTTCCACAGAGTAGATTGACCAAATTACTAATTGGCTTAATAGCATAGGAGTTCCGTTGAGCTGTTTTCCGCAAGGACAATGGTTGTAAGTTCTGATGAGTATAGCCATAAATTGTTAATTCAGGTTTATTAGATATGCCATATTTCCATGTGTTTACTTCATATCCTTCAATTTTTCCAACAACAATGTTTTTCCACTGCAATTTTGAAGGAAATTGCTGATTACGTACATATTCATTTATCCAGTGAAGAAGATCGTATTTCAGCAATAATCTATAAATATCAGGGATGAAACCTAACGCCGTTTTTGCAGAACTATATATGAAGGAAAATAATCTGTAGATGAAAATACGTTTGTGTAGAGAAGTACTCTTAGCTCGGCATAAATTGCCAAGAAATAAAAGTTTCCTCTTGTCGACGTGACCATCGATGGTCCAGAGGCCAATACTTCCAGTGGCGGCTTCTGATTTGGTATGGACACCGAGTCCTTGAATACGCTTCGCAGCGAATCGATTGGTTCTTTTAAGAATATCCGTCTCTGTCGATGTTAGGTTGCTCCATAGTTCGCAGCCGTATAGCATACGAGGTAATCCAATGGTCAACCAAACGTTCGCTCCAACAATAGGATTAATTCCTCCCGGACGAATTCCAGTGCTCATTAAGCTGGCCACAACCTCTCTTCCTTTCTTAGCCATTTCTAGTGTCCTGTTTGTACTGCTGAAGTTTCCAGAGATTCGTATGCCAACATGAGTGTAATCTTCACTTTCAGTAATTTCCAGCTCATTTAGAATCCATTTCCTATTTAATTTATGCACATTCCTAGATCTAGTAGTTTCTCCAAATGTTACTACCCTTGTTTTACTAACATTAAAAACAAATCTCCAATGTCTACTGTATGTTTCCATTGTAGTAATCATTCTTTGTAAGCCTTTGACCATTGCAGATAAAAGTGCAACATCATCCGCTACCAGAACGGAATCACAAGAGGATGGCCCAACTTGTAACCCATCAGATGTTTGGCACAAGGCTTGAGGAATATCATTATTGAAGATTAAATACAACCAAGGTGACAGAACACCCCCCTGACGTACACCTTGAAACACAGGGAAGTTCGAGGAAATGAGATCACCGTGCATGACACAACTTGATAATTTGGAATACCAATTGTACAGAAGTCGCCATGCTTTTCCCTGAATTCCGGCATTAGAGAGCTTATAGAATAACCGGTTAATCCATACCGTGTCAAACGCTTTTGATGCATCCAAGAAACAGCAATAAACTTTGCTTCCACGTTCAATATAGTGTGAGATGGCTTCTTGAAGGACAAAACTAGCTGTAACGCAAGATTTGTTTTGCTGATAGGCAAATTGAAACATGTTTGGAATATTGGCTTTTTCAAGTTTGGGCGACAATGATTCCAAAATGATTCGTTCAAGGATTTTACCGAAAACGTTGAGTAGCGTTATTCCACGGTAATTATCTTTATTAAGTTTGTCCTTTTTGCCAGACTTATAAAGGTTACGGATCACTCCAGTTGTTATGGAATTCCCTACATCTTCCAGACGACGAACGGCATTAAAGATGTAGCATAGGACCTCATAGAAGGGAGACCCAGCATATTTTACATGTTCGTAAACAATTGAGTCAGGACCACCAGATTTCCCACAGGGCAGTTTAATACAGGTATTAACAACTTGTTCTACAGAAAACGGATCATCAATTATGTTGTCACAAATATCAAGACTCAATGTCTTATATTCACCAACTTTTTCATCAATGAACTCTTTGAATTTAGCATCAAATTTGGGATTGTCTGATGGAGTAAATAATTCAGAATGCTTCTCCCAAATTGAGAGTAACTCCGTATCATCAGTTACAATTTTGCCATCAACTTTCAAACTACTACAGGATTTCCCTTTGGTCCTGCGAAGCTTAGCTAAAGCCTTGTAGAAACCGCTACGATCCGTTTCGAAAATCTCTTCTAATGATTCAAATTTCTTGGATTCATCTTCCTGTTGCTTTCTTCTCATCTTTCTGCGAAAGAGCCGCTTTGCATTCTTATACTCATGAAAATACTTATTGTTCTTATCACGTGATCTACCGTGGCGAATCCATATCGATCTGCATCTTCTTCTGTTATCATGGAAAGGTTTAAGACTTTTCCAGAAAGGTTTCAAATACGGTTTAAATTTAGTTTTTGGAACCGCTTTCATTACAGCAGACTTTAGAACGAGACACAAAGAATGAAATGCATCTTCAAGTTTATCAACACAGTCGATACCAGACAGAGTGTCTTTAACACTATCTAAGTTGTGTGTTACAGCATCTTCATAAGACAGTCTAGCAGCCTGATTAGTTTCCAAAACCTTCCAAGCAGAAACTTTAAAAAAATTCTTCTGATTATTTGACATAGGAGATAAAGGTAGACAAAATAGCAGTGAGCAAAATAAGGGAAAATGAGAAGATAAGTTAGCACAGTGGTCATCGGACACTTTACATGACTGGACTAGTCTTAATGACTGTTTTTCAACTATGATATAGTCAACAGTTGACGCGATAGTACCACCACCAGAGTAAAATGTCTCAACTGGGCCAGTACATAGTTCTAAAGAGTTGACGGCAACAAGATCAGATCTCTTCATGAATTTTATGATATCCTTTCCCCTCTCGTTTATTACAGGATTTAAACATCTAGGGCCACTATAATTGCCTATGTGAGCATTTAGATCTCCTGCAATGATCACCGAACCGGAGTATTTAAATTCGTTTACCACATCTTCAAGACATTCGAGATATTCTCTGAATTTCCCTATATTGCAACCGGATGATGGCAAATAAACTCCAATTAGGTACATAGTATCCATTCGCTCGGCATCTATTTTGACTACAATTATTCTGTCATTGCCTTTGTCATTTAAGACTTCAAAATTGACATTTAAAGTTTTTAGCCATAGGAAGCCAACGCCGCCACAACCTCTTCTCCAAATAGAATCCAGATGAAGATCTGAACTTACCCTCCCCCAACCATTGAATTCGGAATGAACTGTATCAAGCAAGGTGAGAGAATCAGGATACAACCAATGCTCAGTAATCACACAAACGTCAGCTTGTTCAAGAAGATTGCCCATAAAATTCAAATTATGCAACAACCCACCAGCATTCCAAGTGCATACACGCAACTCTTTAGTCATCGACATTACTATTCAGAGGTTTTAAATGTCGCTGTGCGTCACTACATCTTCTTTCTTCATTGACTTTGTCTAGTTGACCTTCGGTTAACCAGGGCTTACACGTAACAAATCTAGGCCAAAAATTTGGAATTGCAATTTTTGGGCAATCTGATTGGAGGATATTTAATTTGGCTGATTTTGTGCCTCGTCTTCTACTGGGGAACACTTTTAGGTGGGTTGGGTTGATGCCTCTTTTTTCAAAGAAGGCAAATATCTGGACATCATTTACTTTCTCATCAATTCCACTTAAAAGATATTTCTTTACTTTACTTCGTTTCCGCTCTACTCCTGTAAAGCCATCTTCAGTTGGTTGCACCAATTGCAGAGTAGATCCAGTGTCGGGCTCAGTTGCATTAGGAGAGTTGGACACAGGGGCAACTGACAATGCATCAACATCTATGGCAGGTTCATTATTTTCTAATGCAGGCGAAGACCTCGCTGTCAGAAAAATAGGAGCAGCTTCTTTAACACGGTCTACAATTGAACCTTTACCCAATGAATTTTCCAAGGCAATACCATCTTTTAAGCTGACCTGCTTAGACAAACTTTGTACGCGTTTGCAATTAGCCTGTACCTTTTTATCGTAGGAAGTGACATTTCTGTTCGCCCAAGATTTATATGTCACTTGTCGAATTAGCGGGAAATTATTGTCGGCACCATCGCTCATACTTTTCTTTTCTTGTGGCCGTGACGAATTCGTTAAATTGTGCAGATCGCGTTGAACACGCTTAGACAACTCTTGTTTTATTGTTTTTAATTCGGCGTTTTGAAGGCTATTTACTTGAAGTAAATCATCAATTTGCTTATCTTGTAAATCTAAAATCTTGGCTTGCTTATCTAACTGGTTGTTAAGCTTAGACATTTCTTCGGTGACATGTTCACGAAACAGCATAAAAGATGACTCGATTTTAGCTAGATGGTCACACACACTACGCTCGTCTAACAAGTTATTTTTACTCATCTCAGTGGATTCAGAGGAGTTCAAGTTAGAAGCTAAAATTTCATTGAGTGAATCATTGTTGTATCTTTCACTATGTATAATAGCAAGAGGACTAAGAGAGTTGAGCACTTCTCCGCTACCGCTTTCGTTTACCTTAAACATAGCTTTAATTTCAGGTGTCACAACACCAGAGTCTATACAAATATTTAGCTCGGATATATCATGAGCTAATCGTTCTTCTAGAGTATTGAATGAGCTTCCTTCCCTTGGCCTTCTACGAATATAGAGCTCACTTTTAGGAAAGCCATCGACCTTATCTGAAGCTTCCCCAACAAGAATAAATTTCAACTCGGTTAACGATTCTACTGTGCCGATCTCGATCAACTTTCCAACAACAATATCCTTCGGCAAATTCTTTAATTCGCCATCAAGTAGTCGCACTAACGATGCTGCAGAAAAAGCCATTCAGTTATCACGAACTATAATAGATCAACTTCGACTTGTCAAGAGTTGACCGCTTATTTCATTCCTAAACAACCACTCATCTACCAAATGAATAAATAGTTATATTAAAAACCAATATGGAAGAATAAACACGGTCGGATAGACCCACGTAGAGCTAAGAATGTATTAAAATAGTTTGGGCTTAACAGTAAGGTATAAAACACTTGAAAAATCTAAAAATGTAGGGAGCTCTAAAAACCAAGTCCGACCGCCATCTTGGATATGCTAATTCCTCAATAGATAGATAGGTAGGTAGGTAGGTAGGTAGGTAGGTAGGTAGGTAGGTAGGTAGGTAGGTAGGTAGGTAGGTAGGTAGGTAGGTAGGTAGGTAGGTAGGTAGGTAGGTAGGTAGGTAGGTAGGTAGGTAGGTAGGTAGGTAGGTAGGTAGGTAGGTAGGTAGGTAGGTAGGTAGGTAGGTAGGTAGATACGATTTATTAATCCTCCAATTCTGAAGATTCCCTCTGCTTACAAAAACATGAGGTATATATAAATAAATACATATCAGATTATAATAACATTAATTTAGTGAATCTAAAAAATAAAATAAAATTTATGTAAAGGTAATTATCATATTATAGTTAAACATGGTACTAACATATCTAAGAGTTATTTATCAATAGTTACTAATTGCTATTAAATAATTAGGCTGGCGACCTTTCTGCATATATGTACTATGTAGAGGGCGGCAATGATTGCAAATTTATCTCTATAGCTATTGTCATAACTAAATGGTACATGCCCAGAAATTATGTTTTCATATATACTATTATCATCCTGATTGAAAACCTGCGCACAGATTTCCACCGGTAATTTATCGTGCACATCATCCCAGAAATTGTTTCTTTCAGCACTGGTACACTGGCAGTCCATTACAAAATGTTTTACCACTCCCATTATTGGTTCCATGCCACAAAGATGACAAAGACATGAAGATGTTTGGCTTGTTGCTTGAACGAGCTCTAAAGGGATATTACCACCAAGAATGTTAACCAGAATGGCAACTGGTTTCATATACATTGGATTTCGCCAAGTCATCTTCCATAACTCAAGTGGTTTCAATTCTGTGTGTGCACTTTTATATGCATCTATACCATCTCTTTCAATAAGTTTCTCACGCCAAATTACTTGCTCCGAGCTTGCAACGGCTTCACTAACTATTCTTTTCCATGATTGTTTACTAGGAAATATGCTGTCCGCAATATACGTTTCGATATAATAAGAAGGATTATAGTGCTCCAGGATTCCCATTACATCCGGAATAAAACCAAACGTTTTGTTCTTACAATCACAAATAAATTGAACAAGTCTGTTAACAAACAGTTCTTTTTCGACTGACGAGGGATGACTTTCTATTAATCGTTGTAGGAAAAGTAACTTTCTCTTGTCAATATAACCCCGAATAGTCCACAGTCCTAAATTGCCTAAAGCAACTTCAGACATTGTATCAATGGCTAGGCCTTGAATTCGTTTTGCGGCTAGTCTATTTACGCGCTCCAGGGTAGCAAAGTCAGAGTTTGTAAGGTGACACCATAACTCTGATAGATAGCCTTTATTACCTCCAATACTGAAGAACACGTATGCATAGAGCCATACGAATTTAAAAAGAAGAATATCTACATTGTAAAATCTTATTAACTATATTTACATTATATAATATGAATATTTTTAAAGAGGAGAATTAATTTTAATTACGATTTATATATAATATAAAAAATGTAAAATTCAATTCTGAATTAATGAGCTATAACGCAACTGCGCACTTGCTCTAATAGCAAAGTTACTTTTTCAAACATTTTTATCACTACGTTTCCTACTAAGATTAGCAAAGTATCTAAATGATATTTGTTCTTTTGAACCACAATATTGTTTCCACTGACAAGGGTATCGTAAAGATCTTCGTCATCTGAACTTACTAAATACGACACCACGTCAAGTGGTAATTTGTCAAATATGTTGTCCCAAAGACACTCTCTTTCTTGGTTCAGAGCCGGACACATCATGACGAAATGGTAGCTTATATCTCCTAATTTTTTCATGCATAAATTACATGTGTAGAAATTTCCACAATCTTCAACTGCTTTTAATACCGCGGACGGAACATTACCGCAAAGTAAGTTAACCAAGTTAGCCAACACAATACGATGAAGAGGATTGCGTTTTGCAACCTCCCAATGTACGATGGGACTTAAGTTGATGTGTGTTCTTTTTAAGCGAAGTAAATTAGGCTTGTTCTCCATTTTCTCTTTCCACCGTTCAGCTTGATTTTGATTTATCGAGTTTACTACAATATTTCTCCATGCAGATTTCCCGGGAAAAACGCAATCTTCCAGATAATCTGGAACTTTGAAAAGTTACCACTAAGTGTAATTCCCACGTGATCCCATGACGTTTTCTCTTCGATAGGTACACCATTAATGGACCACTGCCTTGTTGATTTCCGTAACGTATTCATCTGTGTGCTTTCACCAAAAGTAATCACTACAGATTTATCTGAATTGAATTTAAATCTCCATTTATTGCTATAGTTCTCCATGGCATTAACCATACGTTGCAATCCCATGACTTGTAACGAGAGTAATGTTACGTCATCGGCGACAAGAACAGAATTACCGTGGATATTGTCAACAGCTAGCCCACCACCAGTAGACTCCAGGGCCGAAGGAATGTCGTTATTAAAACACAGAAAAAGCCAAGGCGATAGTACGCCTCCTTGTCTCACTCCCTGTATAACAGGAAACATTGGCGATAATTTTCCGTTCAGAGAAACACAACAACGCATTTTACTGTACCAAGTTTTAAGAATTCTCCAAGACTTCCCTTTCATTCCAATATTAAAAAGTTTATAAAACATGCCATCTAGCCAGACGGTATCGAAGGCCTTGGAAGAATCTAAGAAGCAGCAGTAGACCTTACTACCGCGCTCCACACTATGATTGATCATTTCCTGGAGGACGAAACTGGCAAGAACACAACTTTTATTTTCTTGATAGGCAAACTGGAATGCATTTGGTATCCCGAGAGTCCTGAATGTTGGCATCCAGCGATTTAGAATTAAGCGTTCAAATACCTTCCCGATCACATTAAGAAGCGTTATTCCTCTGTAGCTAGCCTTATCACGCTTATTTTTCTTACCACTTTTAAGAAGTGAGATAATAGTTCCAACTAGCCAATTCTCAGGAACATGTTCCAGTTCACGTATTGCATTAAATATGATCGTGAGAATTCTAAACAGGGCGATTCTTCCATACTTTAGGTGTTCGTATGTAAGCTCATCCAAACCGCCCGATTTCCCATTCAGAAGTTTTACACAAACGTTACTTACTTCCTGTACATCAAAAGGATCATCTAGTGGATCTTCGTTCTGAAAACTGTCTTGAGAGTAATCTGCCAATTTTCTCTCAACAAAGACTTTAAAATTATTGTCCAATTTAGGCTCATCTTTAGGAGAGTAAAGTTCTTCGTAGTGTGTTTGCCAGATTTCTAGCAGTTCATCCTCATCATCTACACGTTTACCATCTACATCCAAGGCAATAATTTTAGATTTGTTCTTTCCTTTCAGCCGAGATATCTTCTTAAAAAATGTACTTCTATCCACATACTGGTTTTCCAAGCCATTAAAGCATTTTGCTTCTTCTTCGTAAACTGCATGACGCTGAGCTTTGCGAAACTGTTGTTTAGCGCCCTTGTAATTAACATATGTTTGGTGCCCACGACCCCTTGGTTTACCATCTCTGATCCATAATTTCCAATAACGTTTTACATTTTTATTCAAGGCAGTTAGAGTTGCATTCCAATATTTTTTAATATAGGGTTTGGGCTTGCTGATAGGAACAACAGATATTGCAGCTGTTTTAAGCCTATGTACAAAATCGTCAAAAAAATTTCTTCTACTTTCTCAACTGAGTTGATTTCCACACTTTCATAAGATTCGCTCTGAAATACTGCATTTAATTTATTTTGGTACTTTGTGAGATAATTTTCGTCTTTCATCTTTTCCCAGAGAAATATTTCTGCTTTATAATTTGGTTGTTTCTTTGAGAAATCTCCTCAAATAGTGCATGATATAGGTCGGTGGAACGACAAATTATCACAACATTCATCTGAAACAGCACAATCAGTAATACAATGAGCTTTCATCTCCGGAATCATAATGTGATCTAACGTCGTTTTCACATCTCCATCATTCGCCCAAAATGTTTCGATAGGCCCCAAGCAGTTGTTTTGAGAATTTGCTGACACTAGGTGAAAAGTTTCCATAAGCTTTTTTATTTTGTGTCCCCTGACGTTTATTTGATTGAAAGATCTTGGACCGCCTGACTCACCAATATGTGCGTTGAAGTCTCCCACTATAATGGTTGTTCCTCTCTCGCATAGTTGAAACACTATGTTTTCTAAGATGTCTACGCATGACTTATATTCTGCTATATATTCTGTAGCTGTTGGTAAATACACCTGAATGAGGAAAAACCCTTCTCCATTATGCAGTTTCGCATGAATGACAGATATCCTATCATTACCCAAATCTTCCAGAACTTCAATCGAGGCATCTAAACTTTTCCGCCAAAAAAAAGCTAAGCCTCCTTTTCCACGTCGCGAGAGGGAATTTGAATTTAAGTCTGAGCTGCTCCTTCCCCAGGTTCTAAATTTAGGATCTATCGTATGAAGGAATGATATGTTGTCCGGATAAAGCCAGTGTTCTTGAACACAGCAAATATCGGAGTAATTCAAGCACTGTTGCAAAAATTTTAAGTTGCACTTTATGCCCCCGATATTCCAGGTGGTTAGCCTAAGATTTGAGAAGTTGTCAGAACCCATTGTACCTTTGTTTATTGTTCTTTTTACCAAATTTATGGTTAGACCCATGTACCCGATTCCCTATTTGCATAGCCAGCAACTTGATTTCCATGACGTTCATGCCATCTGGAGTCATTATTTTTTACTAATCTAGCCCTCGAAAGCCACGGGCGACAACTAACAAAGTTTGGCCAGAATCCTTTTTGGACAATTTTCTTACTGTCCTCTAGCGATACATGTAATTTTGCTGAGACAGTACCCTTCCTCTTGCTGTTAAACACCTTTAGCAGCGTGAAGCAAACTCCTCGGTTATTGAGATAGCGAGAAACAACTTCTGCACCCACTTTTTCGTTAATACCGCTAACAAAATAGCGTTTGGTATTATTTCGTTTCCTTTGAACTCCAATAAAACCATCGGTTTCACTGTGGCTCACAGGTTGTGTTTCCTTATCTCTTGGTGGCTGATTATCTTTAGCATTGCTAATACTGCTGGCATTTGTTTCACACAATCTTTGTATAAGAGAATGAATTGGGGCCTCTCCACCTTGGGAGAGCACTGCAACTGCTTCAGTATTCATTGAGTTATCAAAAACTGGACTAACTTCAGCTGTGGTTTCGTCAGCACCAGCGACACTTTTACTTTGACAGACGCTTTTGTCTCTATCACTGTTTAATGCGCTCACACTTAGTCTAACAAACAGTTCTTTTTCGACTGACGAGGGATGACTTTCTATTAATCGTTGTAGGAAAAGTAACTTTCTCTTGTCAATATAACCCCGAATAGTCCACAGTCCTAAATTGCCTAAAGCAACTTCAGACATTGTATCAATGGCTAGGGCTTGAATTCGTTTTGCGGCTAGTCTATTTACGCGCTCCAGGGTAGCAAAGTCAGAGTTTGTAAGGTGACACCATAACTCTGATAGGTAGGTAGGTAGGTAGGTAGGTAGGTAGGTAGGTAGGTAGGTAGGTAGGTAGGTAGGTAGGTAGGTAGGTAGGTAGGTAGGTAGGTAGGTAGGATAATCTTTAATTCCTCCATGACTGAAGATGCGTGTTATACCCCAGGTTAGGTTGCATGCAGTATTTAACAAAATCGAAATATTTAAGTAATTTAACTATTAAACTAAGGTCTATGAAATAATTGCTAGAAAAGTTGTTACCAAAATGATAACTAATTACATGAAATGGCTAAGAGATTAATGAGAAACAAGAAATCACGTGTTTCATTATATTAATAATTCCTACAGAGGCAGAAAGTACAAACTGGTCGCGTTCGTTGTCACTAATTGTTGCGGTCCTTGGGATTATTCCACCTATAATTGAGTGGTATAAGTCTATATCTGATTGATTAAATAAAATCGAACATACTTGAATGTCTAAATTATTATGTATATGATCCCACATGATATTGCGAGGAATAGAGGTATGACTACAATGCATTACAAAGTGTTGGGCTATGTCCCGAAAATTTACACCACAAAGCTTGCAGCTGTAGATGTTTGGTAGTTCTGTTGTCGCCAACATAAATGACTCAGGGATATTGCCGCACACAATATTGACCGTATTTGCGATGATTTTCGCAGCAAACGAATTCCTTCTGGCGACTTTCCAAAGATGTATGGGTTGAAGAGAAGTATGAATAGCACCAAAATGACAAAGTTCTGGCTTACTGTTTATTCCAGTTCTCCAATTAATGAACTGAATTTCACCGATTTTGGAAATAACAATTGCTCGCCAGTCTGATTTGGATGGAAAGGTTTGGTTTTCAAAAAAGTTGTGGATATGATGAATCAAATTATATTTTGACAAAATTTCCAGTATGTTTGGTATAAAACCAATTGGCTTTAGGACAACTCGTCTTATCGTTGACATAAGCCTAAATACAAAAATTCTCTTTTGTGTGTCTTTATAGCAGGATCTACATAGCTTACCCAAGAATAGCAGTTTGGCTTTATCGATGTGTCCTTCTACCGTCCACAACCCAAGGGATCCGATAGCGGCTTCAGATCGTGTTTTCCAGCTAAGACCTTGCATGCGTTTTGCAGCAAAACGGTTCGTTCGTTCTAAGCAATCGATATCAGACTGAGTTAGATTCCACCAAAGTTCGCATCCGTAGAGCATTCTTGGGAGACCCATTACTTTCCACGCGCCAGAGGCAACGATTGGATTTATGCCACCAGGTCTGATGCCAGTGTTCATCAAACTGCAAATGACTTCTCGTCCTTTTTTTGAAGACTCTTGAGATCTTTTCGAACTCGAAAAATCACCAGACAATTCGATCCCAACGTGAATCCAAGAAGAACGCTCCGTTACACAGGCATTGTTAATTTTCCAATTTCGGTATGGTTTACGGGCATTCCTACTCCTTGTTGACTCGCCGAACGTTACTTCAATGGTTTTGCCTACATTGAAATCAAAACGCCACCTTTTGCTGTAATGGTCCATGACGTTTAACATAATTTGCAAACCATTTACCCGCGCAGAGAGAAGAGCTACATCGTCTGCTACCAATACAGTACCGCAGGAAACATCCCCAATCTGAAGGCCTTGGTGCGAATCATTGACTAAGTTGGGAACGTCGTTGTTAAAGACTAGAAAGAGCCACGGTGATAGTACACTTCCTTGCCGATTTTTATAAAGGTTTATGTGTAGTTAATGGGAACCACATTGGAGTTTTAGTCGCGTATTGTTGTGAAACGAGGGAGAATTCTTGCAAACACCTTATGGACAAACCAATGTTCCTGACTGGTTTGACAAACTACAACCTGTTATTCAGAGTCAACAGGAACCTGAAGATGAACCTTGTAAAGAACAAGGTAATACCCGAGAGGAGTGGATGATCTTATCCGAACTTCACACTCCATTTGACAACTCTGAACAAACATCAGAGTCAACACATGACTGGCACCAAGACAGAGCTCAGTATTCTGAGCAACAAATTCATGAAATACCAACATGGATAAAAAATAAGAAAGATGATTATATCATAAATGAGCAGTGTGAAGTTGTGGATATAAACAGTTTCAGTGAAATGCAACGACTTGCTTATAATATTGTCAAGTCACATTTTGATGATAAATGTATTTCGTCAGAAAAAGAACCATTATGCCTTATTATTATTGGTGTTGCTGGTACTGGTAAAAGTTATCTTATTAATGCTATTCGTAACCTTTTGCAACATAAATGCGTAGTTACTGCAACAACTGGAAAAGCCGCTTATAGTATGAGGTATCACTGTACACTCGTTGAAATTGCCCATTGGTTCACGGGGTAGAAAAGATCTAACAGGTCAAAGTCTGTAGACTGCAAGAAAGCTTAAATGGAGTTGATTACATTCTTATTGATGAATATTCTATGCTTGGTCAAGTTGCTTTGGGCTGGATACATAAGCGTTGCAAACAAGCAACAGGATATCATGACAAAGTTCTTGGAGGAAAATCTCTAATTTTAATTGGTGACCCAGGTCAATTACCACCTGTAGCAGAAAAGCCTCTTTATCATGCTAAACCATCAAGTGCTGATGGTGAACAAGGGTATCAAACTTACAGAATGTTTGATAAAGTTGTTAAGCTCACTGCCAATCAGCGAGTACAAGGTATGAGCTCTGAACAAGTCAACTTCAGAGATTTGTTGTTGCGACTTCGTAAAGCGGAGTCAACAGTTGATGACTGGAAATTACTTTTAACTCGTTAGACATCAAACATCCCAAATTTGTCTGAATTTGAAGAGTCTACCAGACTTTTTTACAGCAATGAACAAGTTGCAAATTACAACCATGAACAACTGACTACATTGGAGCATCCAATTGCATCTGCAATTGCGAAAAAAATCTCTTCACAAGATATGTCTGGATTGGAACCTATGATTTTCCTAGCAAAGGGTGCTAGAGTCATGCTAACAATGAATTTGTGGTCAAGTGTTGGTCTCTGCAATGGGGCTGCTGGGACAGTCATTGATTTCATCTTTGACAACAACCATCAGCCACCAGCCTTACCTGTTGCTGTGATTGTTCAGTTTGAGAACTATAGAAGTCCTTCATTCAATGATACTCAACCATCATGTGTCCCAATATGTCCAATTACTGTTTCCTCGCAGACAGAACATGGTTTGCATGAGAGGCAACAACTACCTCTTAGACTTGCTTGGGCTCTAACAATACACAAGAGCCAAGGATTCACTCTACCAAATGCTTGGATAGATATTGGTAAATCTGAGAGAACTGCTGGAGTCTCTTATGTTGCAATAAGCAGAGCGAAAACACTGTTATCTTGTGTTATTGAACCAATGACTTATGAAAGATTGACAAGCTTGAAGTCATCAGCAAATTTACAGTTCAGGCTTGAAGAAGAAAACAGGCTTGATCATTTGGCACAGATCACATGTAGTGCATTTAACTCATCAAACCATTGAAGTTGAATAATAGTGAAGGATTACAATTATGGATCCTGGTTATAATGATGACTATTAGGTACATATATATCACTGAGTGAAATGTATTACGCATTTGACCTTTAACTATAAATTAAGTCTACTACTCTACTTTAATTTATTTATTTTATTATCCCTATTCTGTATGTATGAAAATTGGATGTTTGACAAGGTGGAAAAAATGGTAAGTCTAAATTATATCTCTTTCACAGTAAATTATTAGCCCCACGTCCCACCATTATACTGTGCCCACCTTGTTAATTCCCCCTGTTTTTGTAAATTATACATACTAACCAATCCATTTTTTTCTTGCAGATTTGTATAATTCTGATGAACACAGTATACAGTAATTCAAAGCACAATGTCTGGCGGGAACAAGTAACAAAGCATTTGTCAGAGTTCGTGCTACTCCTTGAAGTCCTTGAATACTACTTGAATTTATTTCTGACTTTCAAGGGGGCTTACAGTTTTTTAAATACTCCTTAAATACTCCTTGAATTTTTTTGTCAAACATAGATTAAATTAATGTTTTCGCTAAACATAAAATCCATAGTATACATTTGGTGATGGCGATACTATAATTATAAACTCGAGAAATTGTGAAGCAGTCGTTAAATTGATACAACTTGTAGAATGTTACATCAAGTTGATGGTTAGGAAACTACACTGGTCAATAGAATTGCGGGCTTGGTTTTCCCGCCATTTTGTTTATTTCATTGTTTAGAAATCGGTGTCAGAGTCGTGTATTCGTTGTATTTTAAATTGAATTTAAACATGCCTGCAGGAGGGAAATGTGTATTTAATTCCCAATGGCTTACCAACAACACTTACAAAGGATGGTTAGAAAGTGTAAAGGATGACAAACATGCTGCGTTTTGCAAGCATTGTTGCCGAAAGTTCAGTATAGCAAGCATGGGCAAGTCGGCGTTAAAGTCCCACATGGATGGAGCAATGCATAAAAAGCACGCTAACACGACTTTGGCGACAATTCCTATCAACATGTGTTATATTTCAACAAACAATCAGCCTGTATCCAGTACCACTGAAAGTTTTTCAGCTACGGTTTCCAATGCAGTCGCCGGTAGCAGTGGAAGTTGTGCAACCAACGTCAGTTACGTGAATGGAAACGTTGCTCAGTCTTCAGACCTACACCATCTATCAACCTTGGCAAAAAACGCCACCGATGCCGAAATTTTGTGGACATTGAAATGTGTTCATTCACATTTTTCCGCACATTCAAACATGGGTATGAATGATTTGTTCCGAAAAATGTTTCCTGATAGTCAAATTGGTCAAACGTACTCACTGAGTGAGACAAAATACAGATACATGACAACATTTGGACTTGGTCCGTATTTTTACAAGAAGCTCATGGAAGACATAAACAAATCCCCAGCCCATTCTGTTTTATTCGATGAAGCCCTTAATGAACAGCTCCAGAACAAACAGTTTGATGTTTATGTACGCTATTGGTCTAATGAAAGCTGCCAGGTGGAGTCCCGCTACCTTACATCATTATTCATAGGACATGGCAGAACTGCTGACCTACTTAATCACTATGAAGAAGCTACGAAAGATCTTAATCCATCAAAGACCTGGCACATTGGTATGGATGGTCCCAATGTAAACCTTGCATTTGAAAAAAAGTTGAAAGAATCTCGTGAAGAGTTAAACCTACCATCCTTGTTGTCATTGGGAACATGTGGATTACACATCGTTCACAGAGCTTTTCAGACTGGTGCAAAGGAGACTAACTGGAATTTAGATAGGTAATACTTGTATAACTTAGTCAACTTGATCAACTTTCAGACAACAGCATCAGCTGTCCATCTATTTACTATGTTTAAATAAATATTTAAAATTAAATTGATTTAGGTACCTGCTGAAGGAGTACAAGCTTTTTAAAGACTCGCCAGCTAGACGAGAAGACTTTGTAACCTACACCGGAGTGGACATATTTCCATCCAGGTTTTGCAACCATAGGTAGGTTTCAAGTTTCTCCAGTGCTAGCTTGAAGGTTGATAAGTTATCCTATTTTAATCCCTTTTAGCTGCAATGTGTCCTACTTGGTTCTTATTCTCCTTATGCCAGAGAATTTTACCAGTGATATGTTGGGCATTATTGGGTTGACCGGATTATCTGTTCATAAGAATTTATCAGCCCTTGTATTTTCAGTGTTCCCTCCTCCTGTGAAATAAATGTACTCTGTCAATCCATTGGGCCAAACTCCATCTGATTTCCAACCTTTTCTCCAGATTTACCAGGGGGAAAGACCACTGATACCATTCCTCGCATCAGATCTTGAGAAATTGCTCAGAGCAGTGATGGCTAGATACGTAAAGGGAGATGTACTGAGATCTGCTTCCAGTTACCTTAAGATAGTAACGGTAGATGTGTCATCAGATGTGCATACAGTGAGCAGCAATCAGGTTGATGTTGGTATTGTCACAAAGAGAGAATTGAGCAGGCTGAAAGATCAAAAGGAAATTTCGCAGAACGAGAAACTAGAGTTTGACATGAACTGCAAAGCATTCCTTTCCCGCACCACAGAGAAACTACTTGAAAAATGCCCGTTAAAGTTTCCAGTTGTTAGGCACCTTACATGTCTCGATCCTCAGGTCGTGGCAGGACCTATTAAAACTTCAGTTAAGCTGTTTGAAAGGCTGCTGAGCTATCTCATTGATTCTCGAAGGGTACGTGAAACTGATGCAGACATGTTGAAGAAGCAATATTCTTCATTTGTTACTGAAGTTGTTCATGGGAATGCAGCCACCTTGCTTCTCTTCCAGAAGTATGATAAAGTTAAAGATGAACGCATTGATTCCTTTCTTGCTGCATATCTGAAGGAAAGTCCCTACAAGCAGTTATGGGAGCTAGTGAAGTGCCTTCTCGTTCTTTCTCATGGTCAGGCTGGAGTAGAGAGAGGAAACAGCATCAATAATGAGATCATGGCATACAACTTTAAAGAAAGATCAGTTGTTGCCTTAAGAGTAATTTATGACTACATTCAATGCTGTGGAGGAGTTCTCAATGTCAAGATTGATCAAGAACTCAGAAATGCGGCAAAGAATGCGTCATCGCAGTATCGGGCCGAGCTGAAGAGACAGCAAGAAGAGGAAAAGAAAAAGAAGAAAGATGATAAAAACAAGTCCACAAATGATGAAATATTTGCCCTCAAAGGAAAAAGGAAACGTCTCATAGAAGATTGTTCGATCCTTCGTGGTAGCGCAGAGAAGCTGATGGATCTGGCCGAAAAGGAGCAAAAAATTATTCACGTCACTAAAGCTAATAGCTACAGGAGAACGATGAAAAGCATGGAAAAAGAGGCAGAGGAGCTACATGAAAAGATGGAACAACTAAAAAAGAAACTAAAAATATGACTTTACTTGACATGTTCCCATAGTTTAACTGTAGAAACGACAATTTTTGAAATTTGTACCTATTCTAAGATTTTACCGTTCTTACTCATTACAGTCTTAGCGTTAAGCAAGAATGTTCGTAACTCGAATGTAGCTTGCCTAACATATTTACTACATAAACTTCAGAAATTTTGAATATGCTACCACGTCTCGTGATATTTCGGCTGTTTTCCTTTTAAGCATTATTGCCATAGCATGAACGTGAGGAATAGTTCAATTTTTGAAGTATCACGTCTTGTCTTTGTTGTGAACGAAAATACCCTAATTACTCCTTGAAAAATGCTATTTTACTCCTTGAAAACTCCTTAATTACTCCTTGAATTTAACTTTTTAAGACCAGCACGAACTCTGATTTGTCTCAACACAATCGACAAAAGTGGACTATCAATTTCTTCAACAAGCAAACTAAAAGTATGTTGTTTGGTGAATTAAAGAATACTTGATACACCATCTCATCAACCATAATAGAACTATTTAGTACATGTATGCTATGATGACATATTACATCTGATTTAATGCGAATACTACACCTGACTTGAGGAAATAATCTTCAGTGGTTTCTTCAAAGGATTTGTACGCAGAGCTGTATGTGGATAAACTGTATATGCAATGAAGTGAACGAACTGTGTATGGAATTGCCTGTAACAAATTACTTACCTCAACTTTGTCAAAATTCAGTAATTTATGGAAAGTGGAAGCATTATCTGTGTGTCATGGATAACCATAATATTTGGTATACAACAAATACAACATTGCAAGTTTGGAAAATAAACTATGGTCGTTTCAATCATGTATTCCTGAACGACAATTAATATGTGGACATGTGCAATGAACTAATACATCACAAAGATCTCCTTGAAACTATTTCTCAAGGAAGACTGCCAAGAAAGAGAGAAATTATAGATAATATAAACAATGAAGCTGCAACAAACATTTGTTATGTAGCAATTCTGGTTATTATGCAGACACCTCAGATTCCCCTGACAGCCTTGCCGCAGAAAGACAACTGATTTATATACTGCCAATGATTTAGCATTTGTTTAATAACAGTTGTGCAAAACATCAACTACAAAATCATAATGTACAATGTATGTTAATGTAGTATACTGTGTATATGGTAAAAAGCCTTGTCAATTATATTGAAATAGGTGATAGTTATTTGTAATGAAGTCTGCTTACTGTAATGTATTAATATTGTCTGTTACAGCTGATATGATATACTGTAACCCTGGCATTAATTTTCCATTCTCTCTGTCAATTAACCACCCACTTAAATAAGCGCCTAGGGCGCTTAATCCAGGAAATACGCCGTTTTGGCTCTCACCTCGCCCCCTCAAAAACAATACAGCCAAACTACCCGGTTCCAAATTTTGCCGTTTATTTCTATAAAAAACGAACCCTGTTGCTGAAATACCAAATTTCAACATAAAATAATGTTCAATAAAACATATAATACTCAGGACAAAAACCTAATCTGTCGCATCTCACATGGTCGACTGGGAGCTCTGGTAGTGTTTTTATACAAGGTAAGTTTTATCGTCTGTCGAAGCTTCATAAAAGACTCAAGGTCTCTATTATATCAGTTATTAGTTATGTCGATGCAGAAATCGGACACTTTTCATTGTTTTGATCACCATAGACCTGAAAAAAAATATACAAATAGCTTGGCAGTTACATGACATGTGCCCTTCAGTCGCAGTTTGTTCTAAACTTCTGCATTATGTTCTGACATTTGTACTCCATCTAAGCGTAATCCGTGGCAAAGTATTTTCTTAAAGAATAGACAACTTTGACGAACATGATTTTCAAAGTTTACCATTTGCAAAATACACTGTAACTCGAACATTATTTACATCTTGATTTTCCAGGTGTTAGTGTCCCAGTGATTAATATAGAAAAAATCGACGAAGTAACGGAATAATTTGAAGGTAAGTTAACGCTTGTATCGCCAACATGGATAAAAAATAAGAAAGATGATTATATCATAAATGAGCAGTGTGAAGTTGTGGATGTAAACAGTTTCAGTTCACAGTAGCGCCTTTTGAATGATGGGTTTAAAACGATTTTAATAAGCACTTAATTGAATTTGAACATTAACAAAATCAATTAACTGAAGGATAAATTCTATTTTTGGCGGATTTGCCTTCCTCTAAAGCCACTTAAGTGCTCAGAAAACACATAGTTGAGCCATTTCATGAAAATTACACTCTGATCAATTACAAGGTGTTGGTTTCCACAACATCTTGCCCTGATGAAATGAAAACCATTTTTACCCACAATTGTCCGAAAGCATTGTAGTAATAGATATAAAAACACAGACTATTAAGCATCAAATACAGTGATTATTGCTACTTTTTAAAAAGGCCCTTTTTCTTGGCAATACCCCTAAATATCCTCACTATTTCATGGCTTCACCTTACTATTGCTTTTTAGAAACTTATTTTAAAGATAAAATTTCAAAATGAGGAATCGGCTTTTTAGTAGCTAATATTTTTAATTTGTTCATCATTTTTACTTAGATACTTCTGCCACCACTCCTGGAGGTACCCCTATTCCTTCGACATCTACCTCTGGTGAAACCGATGGTAATATCAACTGTTATGTTCATGCAGTTTCTCCTGTGAAGAAGGCTCAGTCATCAGAGAAAAAATTTTTTAATTGCACGTTGCAGTTACCAGGGAATGAGTCTCGCAGAGCAGTATGTTTCTCCCCTGAGAAGCAACCAGAACTAAAAACTTTCGAGAAAGTCAGAAGTCCAGTCCGGATTCAGAACTATTCAAGTAAACCAGGTATAAGTGGTAAAAAAGAAATCATTATCCACAGGTTCACTAAGTTTACTCCATTGCATAATTCTGATGTAAATTTTACCCATAATCAAATGCTTACTCCTGGAGGACTGATACCAAACATCGCCTCCCTAGAGAAGGTTGCCGGGGAGCAACTTATTTCTTTAAAAGCCCATGTTCTTCAGATTTCCCCCGTGAAGCAGATCCAGACACACAATCAGGGAAACCTGAAAAAGCAGGAAGTTGTTGCGGCAGACCCAACAAGTTGGATAAAACTTGTCCTCTGGCAACAATATGTAGATTCTTTGGAAAAAGATAAAACATATATCCTGGATAACTTGCGCCTGAAGAAGTTCAACAATGATCGATATCTAAACACAGCTAAAGCAGAAGTGTTAAAATTCAAAAAAACAGAAAAGTTTGTCGATCCACTTATGCAGCCAGACCAGCTATTGTACATGACATCCACGATTCCAGTTTCTAAAGTACTTGGAGTACTCCAGGCAACGAAACAACTCTGTTGTATTTCATGTTCAAAGAAGGTGATCAGCCTTCCAAATTGTGCTCTTGTTCAATGCACTTCATGCAAGTTGACCCAGATCCTCAATTCCTGTAATTCACAGTGGTACCTCCGCATCATGGTTAAAGATACTGCATGTCCTGAGAAAAAAGTCACTCTAACCCTATTTCATTCCCAAGTTCAGCAGCTCCTTGCTAAAATGGGCCTGCAACTGAATTTGACCTCGAGTAAAGAAGAAGGCCCAGTGTAAGATTAATTAGCTTTGCTAAACTGGTACATTTTTGTAAATGTTGATGTAAACCTTCTCTAAATAAAGTTTATTATTATTATTATTATTATAGGATGTTTCTCTCGCTATCTTAACGTCTGACAAAGCCATTTCTATATCTTTTGATCCTATCACTCAGAAAGTAACCGACGTCGACTCGGTAAGCACAAACAAGAACTGACAAATTGGATATTATAGAACTTTGTTCAACTAGTAAAAACTGTGAAAAGAACACTTCTGTTAGAACATTTTTATTCTTGTTAGAACATTTTTATTCTTGTTAGAATTGTTAGTGGAGACAGTTCCATGTTATATCAACATTGTTCATCTTTCATTAGAATGCTGGACTTGACTGCGAAAATCTAGCTACACTTCTAGTTTAAACGGTTTCAGTTGATATTTTTGTGTTCGCAAAGGCCCATCTACACCATACAACTAGTCATATACGATTCTTATACTGGCGTATGTGATCTAATAAACATGCATAAAAATGTCGCATTTTAAATCAGCATTTACATACGCCGAAATGACAATCGTATCGTGTAGATCATCGCCTTCAGGAAATATTTGTAGAAATCCTTGATAGAATATAATTTCTAGTGTAATCTTGTTCATATTAATAAACTTTCCCTTGTTGTTTCTGTATGCACATGTATGTTCGAGCACTTTACTATATCTAATATTACAGCCTAAACGGGCGAACCGAGGCCGCTTTACTAAAAGTTTGCATATTTCTTAATTATGTTCGACCAATCACATACCGTTCTTCACTCAATACTGACAGTTCATTGGTCTAACATAATTTTAAAATACGCAAAATTTTATTCGGTTCGCCCGTTCAGGCTGTAATATCAGATTGAACACTGAACTTCATTTCAAATGGCGGACTTCAAATTCCTAATGCCTTTCGGCTGACTACTCAGCCTGGATGACGCATCATTTCACTTACGATAGTAACTTCTAGTATTAAACTAACTAATAATTAAACTAACCGTTAATCTAACTAATAATATTAAAGACAAATATTAAAGACAAGCTTAATTTTCGCTTCATAGGCAGTAAAATACAAACTCAACACGTAAAATTCAACATTGTTTTTACAAATTTTGAAATAAAACTTAATTTGCACGACCACTAACTACCATAATATATTTAACATTATGTGAAAACATTACCAACAATTGTTTTTCTTGTATTTTCCCTTGGGATGATATAACAATGGGATAATATTTTGTAAATGACGTCTTGTCGGATCAATCATCAATGGTCATTTATAAAACTTGTGGATTGATCATTAAAGGTGCATGTTTGTAATTATTCAATTCTATGCAGGTTTTTGGGTTACAATCAAAGTCCAATCCTCCTGTGTGGGTTTTTGGGAAGAGTATGCAACTAAAATTGGAGAACAATGAAGTGATACGTTTAGCGGAATATGAATCACCTTATGCAATAATCGGTGACTGCTGCCAAGCTTACACATATTAAGGTATGCAAATATCTGTATGCGTGTATGTATTGTACGTATGTATCTATTGTATGATGTATGTATATACTGTACAATACGCTATTATGTGCATAAAATATATGTTGTATTTAGCAGTAGAATATAGGTTATACAAGCAAAATGTTCATTACTACTGAAGGCTAGTTTCCACTCAATGACTCAGGAAATCGTCCACAGGTAGGAACGGACAGTAAAGTTTCCTTAATTGTCTTGTGAGCTCTTGAATTAACTAATAAGGAATTAACTTTCCTGTCCGTTCCTAGCCTGCGGAAGATTTTCCTGAGTAGAATAATTTGTTGACCTTACAGGTGAACTTGATGCGGGTGAAAGCCTAAGAAATCTCTTGGTCCATTTGGAGCAATTTTTCGGAAACGACATATATGCGGCCATTTTAGTTATAGGTGGGGTGGCAATGTCATTTCATTTCTCTTTGTTACACAGCACTATTGGAAGAGTCCCTCCTACCCTTGCCATAGGAGATCCTGTCTCAGGAAAGTCCACTGCAGTGGAGTCTGTCATGGCCATTTTTGATCAGAGAGATTGTATAGGAGGTATAATATACTACAGTACAATGTTTAATTGAATTAATTAATATAGCTCTTTCCTGTTCTTATAGGTACTTGGTGTTTTATTGACCAATGCCAGATGATTTTATTCACCTCTGGGGAATGACCAGGCCCTTGGAGGGGAATGAGTTATAAATATATAAATCTTTTTAACTCTTCAACTATCTCTAACTCTTTAACTTTAACTCTGTTCACGCATATAGATACTTAGTCTTTTGTTCTGGCTAACGCCAGACGATTTAACATCTGGGAAAAGCCCTGGATTGAGATAAGCTAACTAGGCTTTTTTCTCATTTTAAAATACAAAATACCCAGTATAGGTAATATGTAATTAGTTACAGAACTAATTTACTCTGTACATATATAAGCTTAACCTTAAAGTGCCTGTTAAGCGAAGATTAACTTTGTCACTAATTTTGTTAAAGAACAGTTAAAATGTAACGTAACATATTTTACACTGAATTGTTCCTTTTTTAGCTTTGTTTTTGAGATATTTCAGTTTGTTTGAAATGTAAATTAAACGTCAGTCGTGCATTATTAATGACTTAATTATCAATAACTTCATATATCTTGACTATAATGCAAAGAAATGACCAAACAATCTGTATGTTTAATGTAGTGGAGAAAACACACGTACACGTTTCCGTCAAGTTAATTTCGTTGGATAATGGCAAAGACTATAAAACTTTCTCCACGCGACGTCAAAATAAATGTTTCAATTCGCATATTGAACAAACTGGCGGAATATCTCATAAACGAAGCAAAGAAACGAAAAACTGCAAAAGATGTTACTTTGTCATTTTAAGTTTTCTTTCAGATAAGACAATTAATCTAATTTTCGTGTTAAAATGTCATGTTTATGAACTAAGCAGAGTAACTGCCGAGATTATTAGTAACGATAAACTACCTTTTCGAGCAACGCCATTTATCAGTGAAGTGCATATTTTACGCTGAAGGGCTACGCTCGAAACATCAGTTTTTTGTTACTACTTACTAGCAATATTGGCAGTTTACTACTTGTATTGATTAATTATAAAGACCTGCATGCATTATGACCTGTGCTTAGGGGGGTGGGGGTGCACAAGGTACTATGCCCGACCAAAAAGAATGCTGTTTTAGTTGTTTCCGGTAAAAAGGACGTTTCACCTGAATATTCATTACAACCAAGTTATAAAACTAAATGAACAAATCTAAAACAACTACATAATTACCTAAACATGTTATTTATACATATTGTAACAATTGATACAAGCGTTAAAACGTGTAAACTAGACAACTGATTGATCGTATTGGATTTATACACTGGTTTGACCACCAAGTGTGTTATTTTTGAAATTTGCCCAACAAGATCCAGCGTATTTGCCAGACGAGATAGGCGTTTCGCCTCTATATACTTCAATTGTACAATTAAATTATTTTATACAAGCTAAAGAAAATCAGTGTTTTTTTGTTTTTTTCTTGAAAACAATTTTTACGTAGCTGGCTCAGAAGCAAAACTTCTTGACAGCCTTGTAAACAGAACAATTCCAATGTGGTGGGATGATATTGATAATATACTTGTCTTGGAGAAGTTAACGGTACTACTGTACAATAAGGTACTATACATCAATGTTTTTACATATACTGCTCTAGAAATAATTATCTATATAGTTTACTTCATTTCTTACTATCACATGTGAGTCGATCTATAACTTCCAAAAAATAATTGGCAACAAATCATGGCCACATAAGAATATATCTTGTCCTGACATGGCAAACTATAGATCAAAGGAGGTTTGAATGAATAATATAGCTAACTTGCCAACTGCAGAAACTAAGCAACAACACAAGCTACATGTACTCAACAGAAACCACCACCCCCTCTAGTTTTGCACAGCTGCAAACAATAATATGACTTACCCTATCACTGAGGTCTAAAAAGCCCCCGTTTTAGCCCAGTTAACCGGGCTGACTATAGTTTATTTAACATGGGTGACGTGGTTATAAAACTCGCGTAAACTAAATTTGCGAAGAATTGGTTTGACATGTAAATGATTCCTAACATTGATTCAAATCTCCTTTTGTGGCCGAGGAGAGAATTTCGTGACACGAACTAACCCAGTTAACTGGGCTAGCCCGGCTCATGTAATCAACCCCTTTAATTTGATATTTATAATTTCCACAGGCGAAAAAAGTTACACTCGGTCACGATAGAGTAGGAAGTGCACTGCCTGTCATCTCCATAAACCATACAAAATTTATCAAGGGCTTCAAGAAACTTAAATTGGGTTCTGAAGACTTCCACAGGTAATTGTGTCTGCTGATATTAAAGTATTGTTATGGGAATTTAATTCAAGAGTGCACATGTTCACAGGACTAGTGTAGCAGTACATGTATATGTAATTGGTCAGATAAGATGTGGCCCTAAAATTTTAATAAAGATACAGTGTAGCTTAAGTTTGTATATAGGCAAGAGTGCCTTATTCGTATTATTATATTTTTTATATTATAAACTAGGCTTTTCCCCAGAATGCTACCATTCCATTTGCAAGATGAGTCTCCAAGCAGTCGCTTAAAGATAGAATCAACGGAAAATCGCAGTTGGAGGCTCTTTTGAACAAAGTCAGACACAGTCTTCCAGTTATTCTTAAATTGCATGAAGACTTTATCACAATGACTGAAGATGCTCTCTTTGATGATATCCAAAATCTGACTAACTCGTTTGAGCTTGATGTAAGATCAGAAATGAATTTTGCCACTTTGCTGTTTTCCACTGGAAAGGTAATTCATTAGTGATTAGAAATTGACCCACTATTGATCGGGTACAAAAATCCGACGATCCACTAATTTTGTTGATACCCAAATCCGCAGTTATCAGTTTTGTTGGACTTTACGAAATCATTAAAATTAAAGTTATGTGCAAAACGAGTAGAACAATTATGCATGATTGTTTAATGTTTTTTAATGAAATTGAGTGTTAAACAGTTACGTACACACTAACTTTGGCAACTTTAACATTAACTATTTAATATTATATAAATAAATAAATAAATAAATAAATAAATAAATAAAATATATCACATGGAAAATGTCTAAAAGGTTCTTAATCACAATTGGAACAAAAGTTATAGTCAACACCAGTAATTTCACTACCATGCCAACTAGTAAAAAAACATCAAGAAATACAGGCTCGGTGGATGACTGCACTCGTTTTCCGGCTTTGGCTGTTTCTTTCTTGCTCTTGCCGTGGGCTTCTTGTGCTTGTTGTGACAATTATGAGTCACCGTGGTACTTAACATCAAACAAGCACTACAACCTGGTCCCCAGGGCCAGTTTTGGGGGCTGGGCCGAGATGGCGGCCAAGAACAATTATAACATATGTAATACAACGGCGTTTCTGACTGGCTACCGTGCGTGCTCCATAACTCGATGGAGCACGGTAATTTCAAATGTAGTGAGAAACTCATTTTTTAATAAGCAAAATAAATATCGTTTTTCGTTGTTTTGTGCCTATTCTCTGTTATAAAATAAATGGTTCATGGTTTGGCATGCTCCATTGACTTATGGATGAACTTGGGAAGTTGGAGAGCACTCAAAAATCTAGAGTTGTTCTTGGCTACGCCTCGACCAACTCCTACGCTTTTTTCGTGCTCTCCGAACTTCCCGCGTGCATCCATAACTCGATGGAGCACGCCAAACCATCAACCATTTCTTAAATGGCCCTTTAATGACACAGGCTGAGGTATCACCACATCTGATTGGTCGAGATAGCATTGGATGTTTTAGGTATTCTGATTGGTGGAAACAAGACAGGCGCGATAGGTGATGGCAGCAATTGCCGACAGTTAAAAACAACTTACATTACGTGTCATTAAGAAGCAGGCTTTCTTCAAGCAAGCCCAAGAATTCCAACTAAACGCGCCGAAAAAGGCGGCCCCGGCCATACAATGGCAACCCATTTATTGCAAATTTGAACGGTGAAGCAAATGATAAATGCTAAGCATTTACAGATATTTATTAAAAGTCTGTTTACTTTAATAATTCGATAACGTATTTGGAAATGAATGTTTTGATTGTTATCAGTTTGGACTAAATATCAGAAAAAATTGAGCCTGACTAGGCGAGATAACTTAGAAACAGACTGACAGGTCTTCATATCCATTTCAGGCCTGCCTGGATCATTCCAGCGTAGATCCTTAATTGACATTTAGGCAAAGTTCTGAACTTGTTGCATGTACAATTAATTTTTAAATAAATGTTCAATGTATAATTAAATTTGCAATATTTCAGAATAAGGGGCTGTTCATATAAGACGCTGATTTATGTCGCGAAAATTTTAATATTACCGCTATTTGATAATTGCAGAATTCAAGGAAGAAGAGTGAATCAGTTTTACAAGAGGCTAACATATACCTTTTGTCTACATTTATTAATTCACTATCACATTTGATTTTTGTAGATATTAACACATATTGGATTGGCTGATGAATATTGGGCTGGTATTCTGACATTTACGACTGAACAAATGGTACCTAAGTACAAGAACTTGCTTTCTGGGATAGTGGGCAGTGTTGTACATTCAGTACAAGTGCAACCAGCTGTCAATAGCAATGAGGTTGAGTTCTTCAATGCGTTGGAAGTGCTCTTTAAAAAGATTGTTAAACATCCAGATGAGGTATGTTCACTCCTTTTAATAGAATAGTTATTAACCCTTTCACTTTCTTTGACAAGTAAAATCGTCTGGCGTTAGCTGAGTAAAATAATAAACCGCCCCCGCAGTAGTGAAAGGGTAAATAGACTTGATCTGAAACCTTACAAATGACATACACAACTAATAAATAATTTTCGAAAGTTACTCAGTGAAAACTTTCAATAGCGTAACTTTATTTATGGTTAAAATGTTTTATTTATGGTTCGAAAATTATTTACAAAACAATGGATGTCAGTATTGTTGCCGTACATTATATTTTGACACAGCCCAGGCTCTCAAAATAATTTCCTATTAGTAAACGTAATGTCAAAATAAAATGTTAAAGGTGATGTACAGTCCGTTCTGCGCATGTCCGCCATGGAGTCCCCAAAACATGACATTCGTAGATAATTACATAAAGTACTCAGCAAAATGTAAACCGTTAGGAACAACATCGCAGAGAACCAAGTGATTCGGCGAGGATATCTCATCGGATTTCTAATGAAAATGTTTTGTTTTGGGTACAAGTAATGAAGAGGAAGTAAGAAAAGCTTACAGTCTTGAATAAGGTATCAGTAATTTTTTGTAAATAAAGATGTAAACATTAGTTTCGTACATGCACAGAACGGACTGTACGTCACCTTTAACCACATTGAATCACTAAGTAAACATGTTTCCAAGTTTGCATGAAATGGTTAGGCTATAGTTAAATATTAATATATCAATCTGTAGTTAAATATTAATATATCAATATGTCAGTCCGTGATTTCCTGTCATAGGAATATTACAAAGTTTACATGAATATTGGAAAATAGGAAAATTATCACATAATGGTGTCATAATTCATTTAAAGTTTCAATTAACCTTTAATTGCATAGTATATAATTAACTAGAGTTGAAATTTGTAAATGCCAGATAACCAGCCAATGATATATTTTTGTTGCAATCAGTTTACCGTTTCTATTTTCCGATATTCGTGCAGTATAATTAGCTATATAGAGAATAATACATGGATGCTTGGAAATATGAAATTTATTTCGAGTGTTGACCAGGATATCTCACGAGTGAGCGAAGCGAACGAGTGATATATCCTGTTCAACACGAGCATCCATGTATTGTTCTGTTTATTATATAAAAAAATTGTCCTATTGCCTTGCAAAAATTGCATTAAACTATAATGCTGATTCAGCGATAATCGTCACATGTGCGATTATCATAAATAATCGCACATGTGAGATTATCACTTTTATTAGTGGCGGAAAAATCAATAAAACACTCTATTTTATATAATAAAAAGTATTAAACCACATTCTAATTTTATTTTAGGCTGAGCTGTTTTTCAAAGCCAGGTTAAAAGCAATAAATTGTTCCTGTGGCGAGGCAATTGCAGTTTCACTGTGCAAAGCAGCATCATTTGCTCATCTCAAAATGACGTCTGATGCACTTAGACATTACATAGTGTCAAATGGTATTGGATGTGCTGGAAAATCAATGCGTATCGAAAATACTTCTACCACATGTGCACATATCAGTCGCAGAAAGATACCAGCAGGTCTGCTGAAAATTATTGATGGTAATAACTGCATTATGTTATAATAAGTTGTTGTTATAATATTTGATGATTGGTGGTATTGTTTAATGTCTTTATTACCGATGCATGATTTGACATCATATAAAATGTGTAACGTATACCATTTGATAGATACATGTAATTGAGCGTTTAATGTTGTGATTTTAATGTTCATCAGATGACATTGTTGAGTTAACAAGTGATTCAGATGAATTGCGTAAGACTAACCGTAAGATGTATCCGATGAAAAAGATACTGAAACGTTAACTGTCAATTATTTCCTTGTTCAATTTAGAAATTAGAATTTAAAAATTTAAACCAATGTTTTCTATGTTTTGGCAGGCACAAACACAGGCTCAACAAGTGTGATAATACATCCTGACCCACCACTTGAACAAGATGAAGTTGAACAAGATGAAGCTGAACAAGATGAAGCTGAACAAGATGAAGCTGAACAAGATGAAGCTGAACAAGATGAAGCTGAACAAGATGAAGCTGAACAAGATGAAGCTGAACAAGATGAAGTTGAACAACATGATCGCAAGTCTGACTGTAAGTAACTCAAATTGAGTAACATTTCTTCGAAATTAGAACAATGTGAACAAATTTTAATTGTAAAAAAACCAAACGTTATATTTCATAAACATCTCTTTTTACTGTACATAAGCATTTTAAAAAGAATTTTGGAAAGCTAGACCATGAACAGCCAAATACTAGTTCAGGTAATAATAACTTTATGAAATGTTTATGAAATAAGTTTATGAAACACAAAATGGCAGTATTTGCAACAATATTTTTTTAATTTGTGCTCTACAATTAAGGTCCGGTTCGCAGACTCATTTCAGGAAAGCGCTTTCAATTCGTCAGAATTCATGCTACAAAAATAAAATCAACATATCGTTAGAAAGCTATTAATTTGTAGAATACAATGTTGTATTTGATTTTGCGATAAACACAAACCAATAATAGTTCTGAATTTTTCAAGTAAAACCAGAGGGCTTCACTCGGGGCGACTTAAGAAAAAAAATGTTTTCGCAGTTCGATTCCGAGATAAATTTCCAGCAAAACGATGTCAGCTCAGCGTTTTTTGTTTATTGACTGTGGTTTCGATTTTATGACTTATTTTGTCCGAATGTTGGTCGAGAAACAGCATTTTCAACTTTGATCGTCAATAAAATCGGCAAAACTCGACATATTAAAAAACGCTGACACTCTTTTGTTGGAAATTTATCTCGGAATTAAACTGCAAATCAATATTTTGAACAAAATAACTTTTTACTCGAGGCCCTCTGGTTTTAATTAAAAACTTCACAACTATTATTGGTTTGTGTTTATCGCAAAATCAAAGACAACAGCTTTCTAACGATATCTATTTTATTTTTGTGGCATAAGTTCTGACGAAATGAGAGCGCTTTACGACCTTGATATGGTCATAACGACGACCTTAATATGGTCATTTTGCAACTATGTATAAAGAGAAGAGTTAATTCAACTCATCACTCATGTGTAGTTCTGTTTTTATTTGTCTAGTTTTGCAAACCACAACGAGGAAAAGACGACGTGCAGATTACCTTACAGATGACCTTACAAGCCTGTATACGCCTCTTCATAGTAGAAGAAGTTCGAAGAAATAGTTAAGACATCAGTCTGAAAAAACGTTTGTTTTAGTTTTTGGTAAATATTCGTGGAAATAACTGCCAGTTCGTTATAATACAGACCAAAACTTTAACTGAGTATCATTTATATACTGTCCAGCTGGAAATGGCTAGAAATCTGAGACGCTGGCGACAAAATATGCGAAAACGTTTCGAAATTTTAGAGTGGCGAAATCAACGCAAAGTTTCCGTCAAGTTCCATCTTACATCATCGCAAATCACATCAAAGATCACTCGCACTTACATGAAAGTATTTCTTGACGTCTAAAGTATAGTGTAGTAATTTTTCATAGGCAAAGTCTGGCTGAATGAGTGCATTTAGTATCGTGCAATGACATACATATCAAAGTCTTAAATTGTGTTTTTATATACTCTTCGGCTGTGCTCAAATTTTTAATAGAGTAACATATTCAGTTACGCCATAACTCACCATGCATATATAGTTACATTAAGCATAGCACTCTTTTAACTGCGGTTATCGCCCTTGCGCATGCAGCTGCAGTGACTTTATACCAGATTTCCAACCATGATCAGGTTAAGTTTATTATTGTTAATATAATATCGACGTGTTGTGTTAAACAGAATTTGCGATTATAGTTACAGTGAAACCATAATAAAATAATAAAGGTCAGTACATAGTTTTTCTGACTGAAAATGCCTTTCTAATAGCACGTTCTAAATCCAGCAGTGACCTATCTGTAATGGGTAGAAGTAGCTTATATTTTATCGTGATTGCTCTTACTTTATCATAACATCTTTGCACATCTAGAATATGTGCGTTATCGTTGTTTGTTTCTAAGTCCAAAATTGAAGAACACACAATTACATATTCGAGCATGTTTAACTTTCCAGGATTTATGTTCTCTCTGTTGTCATCAAGAAAACTCTTGGAGGTTGTGTGTATCTTGACTTTTTGTAAGCTGTGAGGTGTCCTTTTCCTGCCTTTCCTTTTCGAGGAATCTTTTGGAGAACCACCGCACATTTTCCCTCCGCATTCTCCGTGGCAATTGCATAACGTGTTGCAAAGAATCTTAGCCTTCGCACACTTGCACCTGTTACTGCTGTTGTACGTTCGAGTGGGTCTACCTTGCAGTTTTTTTCTGGAGCTTTGACCACAGCGGCATCCCCCCAACCATTCCTTGTTTGCATCAGTGACTGAAAAATAAACATAATTGTGTATCAAGTTACTGAACACAGCATTCACATGTTCAATGTGATAATGTGTTTCGCAAAGTCGCAAACCACAGCATATATGCATGCATGATTAACATGTTATTTTACCCAGAATTATAGATTTATATGGAATTTTATGTCCTGTTTCTTTATCTAAAAGTTATAATTTTGGACACATCTCATAAAACAGGCTAATAACGTTGTTCTTTTTGTTTACTTTAATTCGCTTATATGGCTTACGCAAGATTACGCAACTGTTTCTTTTTAGTTTTACTACTTTAGTTTTTCTCTTGAATTGACATCAAAATGAGGCTCGCTCGTCTGAAGTGAAAATTGCTATTTTGTTCTCAGTTGGTATACAAGTTGATGTACATGTAGTCGCGCTGAAAAACTGTGCCTTGAATATTTTGTTAAAAGTGAACTAAGGACAGGGTGGGTTAGTTATCAGGTTAGAATAATCAAGTTGTATTGAAGGAACGACGTCATCTACATTAAATGAGTACAGAATAGTCTCATGCACCGTTAATTATATTTTGACGTTCTGCAAAGTCCAAATACTAAATTAAAGTTCGAGTGTTCTATCAGCCTAGTTAATTTTTGTAAACCACAAGGAGAATCAGTTTACACATTTCGCTGAGGTACAAAACGTAAGCGATGTTAAAGTATATACTTATACCATCTGTTGACGAAAATCCACTGTCCAATTGTGACACACTGTCTGTGTTTCCGGTCGGGTTTTGAGCTATCAAGGCATCATAATGACCAGCACCCTGCTGCGTATATGACAGATAAACAATTATGTCATTATTAAGATTTATCCGAGGAACTACTGTTATAATAGGCATGTTGTGAACAGTCGTAAAAATGATAATCGGAATATTCAAAACATTGACCATGCCTAGTGGTAATGCATCGCCTAATGGCCAAGCGAATTCTCCATTTTGTCTAAAACGTTTGGCTTCACTGTGCAAGTCAATGTTTGCGAAAAATGAACGATATTCCTGTGGATGTTCCAACCATTCGTTGACAACCAATTCTCTCAGATGTGTGGAAAGCTCGTTCACGTCAGTTTCTCTAGTTATTCCAAGTACCTGGAGATGATTTACAAGCTCTTCAGGACATGATGTAGACGAAAGAATCTGGATAATTTGAAACGATACGGCTGTAAAAAAGCAATTTCCGTCACCTGTGACTGGTAAAATGTCGAATCCAAATGAACGTGCTATGTTTTGTAACCTTTCGTCTTCAAAGCCGTTTACTGGTGCACAAATGTTGGTGTTTCTTCACCGTGGTCTAAACCTGTGGCCGTTTCACTTGTAGTGTTAGGCAAGTGATAGGTTTTGACGTTTTGGAAAAGAAATGGTATTTTTAGAAGGTTAATAGTTTTTGAAGACCACATTTGTTTTACAAGTAAAATCATTTTGAAAATGGATAAAGCGTATTTTAAAATACAAAAATATTCATCAATTATTTTTCTGGCATCATCTTCAAACGACTCGTTAATCTCTAATCCTCTGGCTTCTTCAACTTTCTCTGTTAGATCATGCAGCATTGCTGGAGTAAGTTCATCTAAAGTATATGGCGAAGGAGTGCTTGGTAACTGTTGGATATCTGTTGGTAGAGTTACGCTATCGACGTGTTTTGCTCTGACTCCAAAACATACACTGTTAGAACTGTCATCCACAAGGACGTTATGGACCTCATCAGTAAAAGATTGTTGATGTGCTTTAGAACATAATGAATGAACTGCCCTTTTGTTTCTCCGCTGCTCGTTATGTTTAAAAAAATATCGAGAAAATTTAGCATACGCGTGTTGTATCCCAATTCGATTGTTAGAAAGAACTTTCTTCATATCTTTATGAAGACGTTCATTGACAGAGGTTGAAAAATGAGCAGGAATGTCACTTAAACAACCTTTAAGAATATGCCCACGAATGTTGGTAATAGCAGCAAGGCGTTCCTTGTTAAGTAGTTTAATTCCATGGCTTTCACGATTTTCCCATTTCTTAACAACATTCTCCAAGTTTGACATAATAACATTTCTATCCGGTGTAGCCATTTTCCTCGTATCTTGCAAGTCACGAGGATGACGAAAAATCATGCCAAATTCTGCAGCGAGTTCCCGTTGAAGAGTGTCCTTTTTCTTTAAGGTTTTGACAAATCTCTGCAGAACATGAAACAAGTCTTGTTTAATCCAAGTTTCTGGGAAAATTGTTTTCAATAATAAATTCCATTTGCAACAGTTATCTATGCAAATGATTTGAGGACCATGAGGCTGAAATCGCAATTTGAGATCCAGAAACATATCTTTAACTTCATCAAAACTTTCCGATTTTGTCAGCTGCCAGTTAACAACTTCACCCTTTTCATTGACGACGCAAAAGATAGAGTTATATTGCTGTATCCATTTTCCATCTTCAGCTCTTCTGTACCCAATGTTACAAGCGCTCTTGAAAGTGTGATCACAAGAAATCCATTGGGCCGTTAATGAGTTCATTGCAGCCTTAAATAACTGTTCATTTTGGAGGAATCGCTTCAAAAAAACGTCCGTTAGGATAGCATTACTAGGTCGTGGAAAATGTTGATCTGTTAAAGCTGGGAAAAATATATTGTTTTGTTGAACTCCTTCTTTCTTCGACAGATCCAAATCTCTCCAGAAATTAATTGAAAAACGATCATATGTATTATTATATTGTCTTGCGATCAAGTTGCTTATTTGTTCAAAATTAAGTCCATCGTCAACAAGCTTTTCGACAAGAACAGCCAGATCCAACATAAAACCATTTCTGTGTGTTAAACAAAAAGGAATCTCTACAATTCCTTCTAATGAACTTAATACTGTTGGATGACAAGCAGCAATCTCGTGACCATTACTGCATGGGTAAATACAACTAACCAATAATGTACACGAGTGCGTACCATAAAGAACTCTAGGGTTGAGTCGTTGTAACCTTCCATTGTACCACTCACCAGAGCGAAAGAGAATGTTAGCCGGAAAACCATCAGCTGAGCACAAACGGCAAACTGCAGTGTTTCTTTGATAAATGGATTTGTACTGCGACAAAGGATCCCACAAAAAGTATGGATAGGTAATATAGAATTCCCATCTTATGTCAGAGGCTGTGTCAGAAATTAACTGGCTATGGTATGTACATGTTCTTGGTCCTAAATCTAATTGAGAAATCGGAACTTCCAATATATATTTTTCCAATATTTTAGTTGCTTTTTGTAAACATCGCTGATAATTATTGCTTGCAGTGGCGTCAAAGTAAACAGCACCACGAAACTAAAAACGCAAAAATGCATATTTAACCACCCCAGGCCCTTAAAAACTGTCATGATCGGCAAAGTTATTATACCGTAACTCCCTTTTTTCGCCGACTAATTAATTCTCTTCTATAAATCTATATTTTTAAAGTGGTTCTCTGATAAAAAAAATCGTTGGTAGTGTTTTCACGTAACGTGTGAAATCATGAATTTGTATTTTGGAGCGCCGCCATTAAAGTTAATAAGTGGCCGAGGCGAGACTATACTAAGAAAAATGAGTCGAGGAGCTTATCGACGACACTGATGGCTTCGGTCACTTTAATTGCGACGCTTCAAAATACAAATTTCACACGTTATACTTAAATTAAGAATTTGGAAAAACAACTTTGCACGCCCACTGACTACCACAACATGTTTAAAAGTATGTGAAAACATTACCAACAATCTTTTTGTGGGATAAACACTTTAATAACAATAATATCACGAATGCACGAGAAAGCGCGTCGTTCTTGTACGCGAATGGCCGCTGGTTCGAATCCCAGCCGGGCCAAGTAGAGTTTTCTCGACTTGTCTGGCATAGTTCGTCACTCGGAGCAACATGCACCTTATTATCATTATTCTCCACCCGTGTTTGCTGTCCCATAATAATTGTTCTTATAAGTTTAAATTGAATCACTTTACTGATAGTACATGTACACATACATACATGCACGATCGAAGCGTTTACATTATCCATTGTTATTTTATAAAACACACTGAATTTGCTTTCTGCGTTTTTGGTTAATTTGCCATTTTAGGAACATATAGATTGTAATAAAACACTCACAATTGGCTGTGCAGTACAGTACAGTACAGTACAGTACAGTACAGTACAGTACAGTACAGTACAGTACAGTACAGTACAGTACAGTACAGTACAGTACAGTACAGTACAGTACAGTACAGTACAGTACAGTACAGTACAGTACAGTACAGTACAGTACAGTACAGTACTATATGTGTAATCATTTACATGTACCGAAACCTTATGGAATCCTTGATACCTAAAAAATTGAAATAAATTTGTGAAATACTGTACATCATTTTACTGTAAGTAACTTTGCAATTAGTGTCACCCTTGTTAAATAAAGTTTATTCATTCATTCAATTAAACTCACTCAAGTGTTTGCTTCAGGTTATTGAAACATACGATATATATTAAATAGCCTGATTAATACATGTACATGTATAAACATGACTAACCAATTACAGCCTGCTAAGAAGCAAATTATTTTAGAAACGATATTATAAACCAATTTAGAGGTCAGTATTAGAAAATTATTTGCCAGGGTTACAGCAAAAGCATGATCAGACCCCTATGACCAAAGGATTATTTGTGAGAGTCGCCAAAGGGCAAATATTTTTCTATTAATACAACAAATCAAAAATACTTGTAGTGAATAACATGACTGGTACCCAACTGACCTTTCTCAAGAACAACTCGTACAAATTCATCAAAGAGCACAAATGCAAAGTATCCTAAAAATCAAATGTAAAAATATAATGTAGCCAGATAAAATGCAAACATTATATAAGTAGTGTACGTATATATAATATTTTTTTAATGTGTTGGAGACTGGAAACTAGTAACTAACCAATCATATTGCAGTAAAAAATTTTTTTAACCAATCAGGAGCGAGTAGGAATAAATTAAAGTTGATTTTGGACAGGGGGTGTTAGAAAGTGGGTGTTGGCTGTTTCATTTTTAATGAATTCGTGGGTGTGGTTTTGTGTTAGGGTGGGTTGGGAATTTTTTTTGTGTGTTTAGCGAAAATTGATATTTGTGGGGAAAATATTTTTTTATAGTATTGATGAGTGTATGTAATAAAATAAAATAAAATTAAATTAAAAAAAAGTTGTTTTTTTAAAAAATATTTAAAAAAAAATAAAATAAATGTTTTTATCTGAGAGTAGAGTAGTAGCTTTGTGTAAGAAAATAATGAAAATATCATGATTGAATATATATATTGATTTTTTTTTTTATTTTTAAATATTTGTAAATTGGGTTTTTTTGGGAAAAAAAACTTTATTTAAAAAACCAATAATAGAATTTTTATATTTTCACCATATATGGTATTTATAACAAGATGCTTTTTACTAAATTTTTATTATCGTAGAAAGAAAGAGAAAGAAACAAAATGGAAAGAAAGGAAAAACAAGAAAAATCTCGATGTGTATGCAAAAAATGTAAAACTGGATGTGATTTAGCAATATTGAAAACTGTAGCGCAGTATTTCAATCAAAATCCTGCAGCATACAATTATCTCATTGAGTAAGTGAAAAATATATTTTGTTGCTAAAAAAAATTTTTTTAATTTATTTAAAAAATTTTGTTCTGTTTTTTTCCAGCGAAAACCAAAAAAAAAAATTGAAACTGTTTTGTTTTTGTTTTAGGAAAACTGGGAAAAAAATTAAAGACGAAAAAGATATTGAATGGGAAAAAAAATTTAATGATGCATTAGGGTTTCGTATTAAAAAAAAAGTCGAATAGAAATGAATTAAAAAAGTGAGATGTTTCATATTTTTTAATACCTATTGTAGAAAAGAAAAAACTAATTTTATTTTAATTTTTTAATTTTTTTTCTTGTTTCTATCACATTACGCATATATTTTTCATATCTTTTTTGTCTATGTATACACATTATATTAAATATAATTTTTAAAAGTATTTTACAAGGTAGTTTTGTTTTTTATTATAATAGCGAGTTCAATTAAAAAACTGTTTTCTACATCTTTATTAAGTTTGATAGTCTATTTGTGCTCCTTTATCTATTTCATTTCCAATACGTTTAAGACAATCTTCAGTTGAACTTTCCATGTAATTAAAATGGTATTTTTTCATGGTGAATAGAACACATATTGTATCTTCATTAATTTTACATAATACATAATCTTCTGAATGTGAATTAAAATCACATTCACGAGACCATTTCTTTAATTCTCTTGTATTTTCAAAAAAATAAATGTATTTAAAAAACGGGAACTTGAATTTTTCTTGTGTTGATTTTTAGAGTAAGCTATATAAATGTTGTTGATAAGTATCATGCCATTTGAAGAGTTCCCCTACCGGTAACCTTTCTATTTCGGTTAAGCAATATTCACATTTAAGTTTATGATTGTCACCATCAAGTTAGTTGAAGGGATACTTCTATTGATTGCATGACGAATTTTTTTGAAAAAATAAATTTCGGTTGCCTATATAGTGTATTTTAAAAAATTTTTTATAGTATTTTATGCTGTTTTAAGCTTTTTTTTGTTAAATATTTTAGTTTTTTTTGTACTATTTTAAGATATTACGAATTTATTTTAGTGAATTTTTATGAGCAAACATATATATAAACTGCGCTTCATTCTGTTTTATACCATTATGTACCTCGCTGCTTGTTGCTTATTTGCTTGTTTCTTGGATATACTTCGAGAAAATATGTGGAAATACGTTTTTAGTTGCGTGTTCCTTATTCTTTTGTTTCTTGGATATTCTCAGACTCATCAGGCTGATGAATTGAACGCAAGAATCGAAAATAACAATAAAGAAAGTGGTTGCTGTTATTGTGAATATAAAGAAAAAACAATTGTACATTTGAAAGATGGAACAAGTGTAGTCTTGGACAAGAAGAAGAGTTGAATTAAAGAAGAACAAACATTATGAAGAAGAACAATACATTTTTTTGAAAACAATATTAACAATATACTTTATATTCAAGGAGTTCAATAATATTCATATAAAAAAGTCTACTAGTGTTTCTTTTCTTTCCTTCTTTCAAGAGTTTCAAAAAGAAATATAATAATAATAGCAAGTAGAGAATGAATAAAAATATAAAAAGTTTATTTGTGTTCATTGTTCCTTTCCTTTGTTTTTCTTGTTTTCTTTTATTGGTTTCTCTTTTCTCCGTATATGTTGTCGCGTAGATACCGTATCTCTGCGACGTTTTTCGCTACTCTGTTCTGTAGGACAACTGGTTTTTGATTTTTCTTTGTGATTTTCTCCACCCACCAATCACCGATAACCCAATTCTCAACTTTGATGTCTTCATTAATGATGATCTCGTCATAATGGATATGTTGCGGTAAATCGTTGATCAGCACAGCAGTAGTAGTACTAACCATTTTTGAAAAATAAGATTTTTAATTCGTTCTGTATCTGTCTGTCTTTAATTCATCTTTATATATTTAGCGCTTATGATATCACGAGATGTTCAAAGGTTGAAAATTTTTTTTTATCTTATACCAAATATGGTGAAAGAGAAAATAAAATCTAAAAACTCGTATATCAGGTAATTCGATCGCGCTATCACATGATCACATCATGTTCAAAGGTTAAAAAGTATATTATTGCATAGTTTATTAATGTTTGCAGAAAATGGATCTAATTTATTGAACATTTCCTTCAACTTACTTTCTTTCACTTCTTCGATATCAGGAATTAGCGTTGGACTAAAAAATAGCTGCTCTATTGTAGTTTTTACAAGTAATGTACCTTCCATCAATTTACAACTGTTTGTTTGTGTAGCATGTGTCATACATACATGAAGGGTACCAGCAAGTTTCGGATTCTTCACATTGGAATGTGTCACATCGTCACAATCGGTCACACCACAAACTTCCGCTTTGCGTATACAATCTTGAACACTGTAAAATTTCGGAAAATTGTTTTCACTACCATATTCCCATAATTTTATTGATGTCTCGCGGAAGTGAAGGAGAAGGTAGCCTGAATCAGTTACAGCTTTCATACGTTCTTGCTCTGTCATGTTTTTCATTATACAGTCCAGATATGTTTCCATCTTTAATGTTTTAATCTTGAAACCTGAATACAATCACGAGAAATATAACCACTTATATATGATATATAAGCGATCTATATATTAGGTAATCTGATTACGCTATCATATGATGTTCAAAGGTCTTATTCTATATATGGTGAAAGAGAAAATAAAATCTAAAAACTCATAGGTAATTCGATTACACAATCATATGCTGTTCAAGGGTCTTAGTCCATATATGGCGAAAGGGAAAATTTTTTGGGAAAAAATAAATCTAAAAAGACCATATTTCAGGTAATCCGATTACGCTATCATACGATGTTCAAAGGTTGAAATTTTTTTTATTATTTTATTCAAAAATCGCCATATGGGAATGTATTAGTTGAATGAAAGTGAAAAAATTGAGAATTATTTTAGTTTGTTGTAAATCTTGTGTGAGTATGGAACAAGAAAAAAAAGATATTTCATATGAAAATCTTCTTCAATTTCTCAACAAGCATAAATACAATGCTGAGACTTTGAATGCAGGTAAATGAAGGGAAATTTCGTTTGTTTGTTTGTATTTTTTTGTTAAAAATAAAGAAAATCTAATTCTTACTTAGTAGTTGAAAAGAAAAGAATCGAAAAAGAAGAACAACAGCAACAACGGTTGGTCGAAGAAGAACGTTTGCGGTTGAAAGCGGTAGAAGAAGAAGAAGAACGACGGCGAAAGATAGCGGAAGAAGAAGAACGACGAAAGTTAGAGGAAGAAGAACGACAGCGAAGGCTAGCGTGCGAAGAACAAGAACAAATATGTACGAATAACATTATGTCTATTATGAACGAATTAAACATGGAATTAGGCGAACTTTCCCCTATACCTGAAGAAAACAATTTATCACTTAAATATCCAAATCCCACCATCAACATCAACATCGTTATTTGTACCGAACAAGGTTATACAACCTATAGATAATGCTGATTCTGTTTTTATTGATTTTAAATTAATACCAAATTCGCCAGAGAAAAAAAAGGGAAAAATATAAAATTATTAAGAGAAATTTACGAAGAAGATTACCATGAAGAAGAAGATTTTGAAGAAGGAAAAGGAAAAAAAGAGAAAAATATTAAATATTTGTGAAGAATTAAACTTGGAAGAAATTTATACACAAATTGGTCGATATAAGCAGGGACAAATTATTATTTTCTACGCTATAATTGTGGTTTATCACAAAGAAAAAGAAATAGAAGAACATTGGATTAGACATTTAACAAGATTAACAGTGGAAGACTTGAAAAAATCAAATTTGTTATATTATTATCAAAGAAGAAAAGATTTTTTTTTTAGAAAATATTTATTTATTACAGGGTTTACTACAATTTTAAGAGTCTAACTTTTGGTCGAGGGTTGCAAGTCGAGGGTCGAGGGTCGCAAAGCGAGGGTCGAGGGCTAAAAGTCGAGGGTCAGAAAAATATGGGGGGAAAATGAAAAATATTTTTTATACAATCACCGTTCGTGATCTCTCAACTGCGTAAATCTAAAATATGTCAGCGAAATTGTACAGCGAAGTTGTTTCTGGTGATGCTTGACATGCATGTGCAGGAAATGAGTGATATTTTTCAGATTACTTTTCACAATAACAAGCTAAATAAAACTACTTATACTTGACGGATATGATATGATATAGCGATGATAAAATGAACAGCAAAGACGAACGTATCTGCCGCGCACTTGGAGGACGTGCAGCGCTGGTTTATTAAGCTTTTATAAACGTTCAATAGCGGTTGGTACCACAATAGTGAGGCGCTAATAACTCAAACTAGCTTAGTTTGATCTCTAAACATAATACTCAACATTACAAGAGGTTTCAAATATTACCTTGCTAAGATTTATCGCCTTTTGTAGAGCGACATGTTTATCTTCCGTTTGGTACTCTTCCAGCAGTTTACCAACCCAAAAGTTTTCGAAGTTTCTTCGATTTCGCTTGAGCTACTGTTTCCTTTACCAGAAACAACTTCGCTGTACAATTTCGCTGACATATTTTAGATATATAAGTGATACCTACGCTAATATCCTCAAACGCAAGTCCGTTTGGTACTCTTCCAGCCAGTTTACCAACCCAAAAGTTTTCGAAGTTTCTTCGATTTCGCTTGAGCTACTGTTTCCTTTACCAGAAACAACTTCGCTGTACAATTTCGCTGACATATTTTAGATATATAAGTGATACCTACGCTAATATCCTCAAACGCAAGACTATGGTTATATATCCAACACTGACAATGAGCACACCTCTCGGTATATGACAAGCATGTCAGCTGTTATTTCCTTATTAATTTTCCACTTCGCAGTTGAGAGATCACGAACGGTGATTGTATAAAACATTTATTTTTCATTTCCCCCCCATATTTTTCTGACCTTCGACTTTTAGCCCTCGACCCTCGCCTTGCGACCCTCGACCCTCGACTTGCAACCCTCGACCAAAAGTTAGACTCCAATTTTAATAGTAGTGGGGGTAAAAAAATTTTTAAAAAAATGAAAAGAGAAGAATTTGATTTTAATTTAAAAATAAAAATATTTGCCTATTATGTTGTAAGAATGAAAGATGGCAATGGATTCTGGTATTTTTGTGGAAAATTTGCTAATGCTATAAATGATTTTTACCAAAACAAATAATAAAAAAAAAATAAGTGAAATGAAAATTAGTGAAATATGTATTTTTTACATAAACGATGTATGAAAAATGGTGGGGAGTATTCAAAATTTAGAAGAATTGTTGGAAATCATTATCCGCCTCTACCTGAATTTATTGATACTTACATGGAATTATTAGATGAATATTATACTAGTTTCGATGTTTGTAGTAAATTAGTTCCAACGTGTATTTATTTTTCATTTGAATATATTCATCCATTTTTTGATGGAAATGGTCGTGTAGGAAAAGCTTTATTTGCAATATTAAACAATAATTTATTTTGTAAAGTAAAGACATATAAACAACATGAAGATTTATGTGAAGAACTACAGTTATTACAAAAGAATGTTTTTGTTTTTGAAGATAGAAATATTTACATTCATGAATTTAATAAGTTGTATAATATGTTAAAATAAATTTTTCTTTTCTATTAATCTTTTTGGTTCTTTTTCTGTATACATCGTAAATCTAATAATATTCTATCATCTATGCTTAAATTGGGAATTAACTGTTGCACATGATCATGTAAAGTAGTAAAGTAGTCGCATTTAAGTATTGATACATATGAATGTTCATAATTTGTTTGAAAACATATGAAGGGATCATTATTGTTCTGCTTCTCAACTATGAAAAGTTTGTGGTGAACGAATATATTTTGTTTCTGATAATTTATCTTCTTCTATTTCTTCATTAGTTAAATTATTTAAATCAAATATTTTACAAGAATTTTTGTAATTTAACCTGCAATTTTTTTGACAATTTTTATATTTACACTGCATTACATTGGGTGTATCATATAAAAAATTTAAATTACCTACAATTTTATCAACATTGTATCGAAATAATTTTTTACGCGATAACACACCTGAAGGATTATGACGATCACAATAACATAAAAAACATACAGCTATATTGTATAACTGGTCAAGACTTACATTACCGTTAATACATGAAACAGTTGAAAAAAATATATAAGGTGATATACTGTATAGATAAAAAGCTGTTTTTAAATCTATTCCATCTTGATTATGAATTTTTGATAATAAAGTGTAAATATTGTATGTTTCTTTTCGTATAGCACTATACATACTTGATGTAAACGGTGTATGCATAATATATGTATTTTCATTTCTACATCCAAGTATTTGATACCAATTTTCTTTAAAATCATCATAATCGCAGGTAAGAAGTTGAAAAAAATATTCACTAATTATATGTGGATATTTGGGGAAAAAAGAACAAGAAAATCTATTATCTCGAACTAATAATAAATCATTATTTTCTATATCTGTTTTTACACTCCAATTATTCGTTTTATGAGACATATCTGGTATTAAATAGTCATATAACCCATTTGTTATAGTCACATAAGGTAAAAATTATTTTTCGACTTCATATTCTTTATTTGGCTGCCATTGTATAACCACATTGCATAATATTCATCTAAATTATCTTTTTCTTCTTCTTTTCTTTGAATTAATTTCACAAATCCACCTTAATATATATACTTGATAATCCAAGAACCCAGTATAAATATCCAATTTCACGGTTGGGAAAATAACGAAATGCAGTAACGATAGTGAAAATCCATTTCAAATCAAAAAAAGTTTCTTTTGTTTTTTTGTTTTGTTCAAATTTTTCATTAGTTTTTCTTTTTTTCTCCATCTCTCTTGAAAATGTGAAAAAATGATCATTGATACTTGTTTTTTATATGTTCAATAAAAAAAATATTCCATATATGGCAAAAAAAAATGTATTTTTTAAAATAATATATAAGTAAGTATGCAGAAGAGGAGAGCAAGTAATCATGTCAAACCAAAAATGTGTTTTCTCTTGGAAAGAAGAAAAGAAAAATGAATATGCTGATAATGAATTAATCAAAGAAATATTACCAAGGAATTATATTGAAGTTATTTATGAAAAGATACACAGAAAATGGACGAATGAATGTGGATGTAGTATTACATATGAAGAAAAAATTGACTTGTTTTTACACGATGTGTTGGATGAATTAAAGATTGATAACGAAGTGGTTTATCAACGATTTCAAGACGATGCAAATTCTTTTTTATTTACTACAAAATATCTTGAAAATATATATCAAAAAATGAAATGTAAAATTCATAAAAAAAAAATCTGTGACAATAACTATGAATTTTTCAGAGAACAATTGTTCAAATGAACTTAATAAGTTTCATATCTTATAAGAAAGACATTCATACCAACCCATGTAATACTTATCAAGTACTTCATATTTTTTATCAATATTTTTTGGAATAAACCCAGAAGGTATAATATCTAACAATTTTTTTATTACTTGTTTAATCATTATAACGCAATGTATTATTGTGAAATTTTTTACTCTTCGATTTATTTCATAATAACCTCTTTGGATTTTAAACATTTCACGTGATTTTTTTAGTATACAAATACAATTCTCTATATCTGTACTACCATCAATTTCCAAAAATTGATTTAATGTCGTAAGATAACCAATTAAGTTGGAAATACGTAAATTCATGTAATTAGTTACGGAGAAGTACCACCATTTCAATGATTTTTCTTCTTTTCTTTCTTCTTCGTAATCCCTTGCCAGTATTTCATCAGCTAAAATAGAATTTCCCAGATCATTTATGGTTTTTCTTATTTCTATTTTAGCACTTTTTTCTCTCCAATTTAAATTAAATCCAACCATTTTTTTATAGTTATTTTTCTTTTCCATTTTTTCTTGTCTTTGTTTTTTAGACTATTTAATTTCTGATTTTAATTTTCTTATATGGATATTTTTTCAAAATTTTTTTTTAAATAACCATATATGAGTTTTAAGGGGGGGAAAAAGTTTTTACAACAAAAAAGAGTAAATTTTCGAATTTTTTTAGTATTCATCATGTACTCAGAGTATGATAGTCCATTTAATCAAGTTAAAGATCACAAAGATTTATTTGGAAAAAAAGGAGAGGAAATTTAAAAAAATGTTACTCACATTATGGATTGTGAATGCTACCGAATTACCATTAATTCCGTGAATTACAAATATATTACCGTTAAGTCCGTGTCTTTAATATGGTAACAAAGATATACGAAGTAAAACATTGTTATGCTGAGGATCTTAGTGGCTATAATCCGTATTGGAATTTATATGCGAAAAATAAGGAAAATGTGAAACGACAATTTTCAATTCATGGATTAAAGTTATATAATTATAGAAGAAACAAATATTATTTCAGTCAATTAGAACTTTTTTTAGATTTAAAAAAAAACCTGATGAACTGGATAAAGAAAATGTTTTAATTGGTTACAAAGGGGGGAAATTGAATCTGATTTATGTAAAGAATTTGGTCTTTCAGCCATAAATTTAGAGCATTTTGGTGTAGAAAAATATGAAAAATTAGTTCGTTATTTTAATAAGGATATAAAGAGATGTAAACAACATGTAAAACCACATTGTCATTGTTCACTGTATGAAGTTCTTCTTTTTGCAGCAATAGTTTGTGAAAAAATTTGCAATACATATAAGAAAATCGAAATTTTAAATATTTATGGCTGAAAAAAAAATAATGTACGTTTATGGTTTAATTCATTAGAAAAAAATGACTTTGTACCCAAAGAAATTAATGGTGTTTATAATTTTCGCGAACAAGAATGGAAAGAAGGTGTTATTATTGATCAACTTTGTTTATGAATCAACAGGAGAAATCAGTACACTTGAAACAATTAAAGTTAATGGTGATAAAATCAAAACATTAAATGAATGGAAAAAAAGAAAAATTATCCATAGTATTAAAATAAAAATTGATAAGAAATGTAATGAATTGTATGAAGACGCTATAAATTTTTCTGTAATGCAAGTAAAAAACCTTGTTTTGCAATGCAAACTTTATATGATGATTTCATTGGTTCAAGACTCTTTGATAACATAAGTAGATGTGAAAGACAAATAATAAATTCAAATAATAATTCAACGATGTTTTCAAAATCGTTGGAATTTAATAATTGAAATTATAATTTAGCTGATAATGAAGATCTTGCATTGATTCAACGTATTAAATTTCAAAAAAAATATAAAGTTAATAATAAAATAAAATATGGCGAAGCTACACAACCATTTGTAAATTATTAAATTTGTATAGTTTATTCTGATGGATATATGTGAAAAGGTGGGTTTTTTTAAATAAAGGAGTTTAAAAAAAAAAGGTTTTTTTTCAACAACATTTTTTATATACAATTTTTTTTTTAATATACATAATATTTATCTACATCCCTCATTCCACGATAATTTACTGATCCACGAAATTGTTTTTTTCCAATATTTTTTGTTTTATTTATTTTTTTTGCAATTATATTTTTTGCTCTTACAAAATCACGCATTATTTTTGTTGAGAATACATTTTTTTGTTTTTTTTTGTTTTCCACCTCTGTCTTTTTTTCCCCTTAAAAGTACCACCTCTTTGACGTTTTTTGTTACCCATTTTTAAAAAAAAAATTTTTTTTTAAACTTTGAACTATGCCTTTGGCCAATATTGAGGTCCGTAATCAGCTAAGATTTCTTGATGTGGTTTTGTAGCTTGTAATTTAAAGCGTGAATTTTTTTTTGTTTTTCCTCTAAAAACAGAATTATTTTTAAATTTTGATCCTTTTGCGTCATTCGCAAATCGGGCAGGTGTGTGAGTTGTTTTATAAGCGTCGACACAATCTTTTGGACCATCACATCAACTGTACTGTGCAATTGTGTTAGCACCGTATTTTCGATCCATTTCTTTTGTGGTTCTTTTACCTGTGTATAGAGCTAAATATTCATACGTTTGAACGGGCTTTCCAACTGTACAATCCTTTACCAGCATTTTCAATCCTTGATTTTTTAATACGTAAGTTATCTTCTTTTGCTAAATGTATTCAACATTTACTCGTATGTGCTGTTCTTTTACGACATCATTTCCCCCCCAATGTTTTACTTTTACATTGAAGAACATCACGTACACTTTGTGAAAAATTTGACATTTTTCTTCCAGCTATATTAAAAAGTTTATTTCTGTTTTTTTTCTTGATTTTTTTTTTTTTAGATTTTTTGTTTTTGCCTTTTTTTTTTTTTTTTTAATATATTGTTCTTATACCCATATAAACCCAGTAAACAAGTTATCTTGTATAGAATATCAGAGGGAATATTAACAATTTTGCTTTGCATTTCTTTAAATCTTTCCGTTAATTCAAAACTTGATATAAATAATAAATTTTCTTCATCTTTTTGAAATTCTTGTAAACAATCTTTTAGAATAAAAGAAGAAAATAAAATTTGATTATTATCATCTTCAATCTCGTAACCAATGTAAGTATTTTCTGTATTAAAATTTTTAAAATAAATTTCTACGTGAACTGTTACACCACTCATCATTTTAGTATAAATGAAAACGAAATATTTTCTTTTTTTTAATATATTTTTTTAGGTTTTTTTTTTTTTTAAAAATGGGGAATTTATTTGCTAAAGATAAACCTTTTTTTACATTTACCTGTGTAAATATACATAATTCAGACCATGTAGTTATTGATCGTGTTGATGGTAATGAGAAACACAAGTAGAGCAAAAAGAGGAGGGGGAAAAAAAAAAATTTTAGGGAAAAAAAAATAACTGAGAAATTCACGGATGAAGAAGTTAGTAAGTTAGTGGAGTTACTTGAAGAAAGAAAAAAAAAAGGAAAAAACGATGTCGAAGAAGAAGATCAATTTGATGCAAGTATCATCGATGAATCGTACAATGATAGGTTTAAAATGAGACAAAAAACATTAAATATTTCAATTTCGAGAAAAGCTAATGTTAATTTTATTGCTTTTATACAATCTTTACGTATTGTATTTTCATATTTACTTAATGTAGCTAGAGCATCTACAAATTCTGAAAATGATTACGTTAGATTAATTTTTAGTCACGCTCCAAAAACATATTTTTCTACAGCTGTACTACCAATTAAACAATTTAACGTAAATTTTTTATTGAATATATTTGAAAAAATTATCCAAAGTAATAGATTATTAATAGCGAATGGATGGGAATCAAATGTAGTTATACAAACATTTCCATACAGTAGAAATTTTAATACGAATAGAAAAAAATATATAAAAATTTAAGAAAAAAACATATTTACAGGAAGCTCGGTAATGTTAATGACGATAGCGGTGGTGTAAATAAAAATGTTGAAAAATATAATCGAAATTATCGAATCGGTGGTTTTTATGTAATATGTGATAAGTTAAACCGATTTATAAAAAAATGTTGTTTTATAGTTAGCTTACTAGTCGGTGTATCGTATTTAATAAAAGATGAAAAGTATGTAAAAATGGAAAGAACACCGCATAAATCGGTAGATGATATGTATAGTATCTATGAAATTCGTAATGTTTATCATCAGTGTGGAATTCCATAAGGTGAAGTAAAAACAAAAAATTTCTGTGATATTTATGAAAAATTTGTTAAAGTCTGAAGTTAAATTAAAGTGAAATTAAAGTCTATAGTTAAATTTGGTGGTATACTCTGATAAATATGATGATTGTATTATCTATGATTCTCGTACGGATGAAAATGGAAATTTAATAAAATTAACAAATGATATAGTTTGTTTATGGTTAAATAATAAACATTACGATGTTGTTTTAAGTATGTGTAAATTTTCTAAACTTAACCCTTCATCATTTTGTGTTAAATGTATGAATCATTTTAGACATTTTGAACATAAAGATAATCATATATGTAATAGTTACTTAACATGTCAAAGATGTTTTAGACAAACTAAATGTTCGCGAGAAGTTAAAATTGAATGTTCTAGTTGTAATATTTTATTTTTTAATGAAGAATGTTTTCACGCTCATCTTACAAATAGAATTTTTAAACCAAAACAACCAAATTATGAGAAATTAACACCGTGTCAATATTATTTTTATTGTAATAATTGTAATAAAATTGCACCTCGTTTTTCTTTTTTTACAAAGAAAAATATAAAAATGCACAATTGTATGAAAAGATTTTGTTTTCATTGCAATGATTATAAAGAAAAATTACACTACTGTTATATGAGTACAATATCAAAAGAAAAAGAAAAAGAAATAATAAAAAATAGAGAAAATTAATTTTGAAACACGTACCGATGAGAATAAATTAATGATACCCTTTTATTGTGTAGTTCAAAAAGTGTGTAAAAAATGTGAAAATATTGAATTTAAAAAGTTTAAGATTTATTCACATGATCAACAAGATATTCTTGAATGTTGTGGGAAGCGTGAATTTGTTTTTTAAGGAGATAACGTTGTAGATGAATTATGTCAATTTATACTATTACAAGAAAATTCTGTTTGGTTAGCGCATAATGGGGGACGTTTTGATACAATTTTTATTTTAAAATTTTTATTGGAAAAAAAAAATTTATCCTGAAACAATTATGAATGGAAATAAAGTGATGATGTTGAAAATTACTGATAAAAATATTCTTTTTTCGATAGTTTTTCGTTTTTGCACACGGGGTTATCAAAAATACTAGGTGCAATGGGTCTTGAAAATGAATGTAAGGGATTTCATCCGTACTTTTTTTAGGATTTAGATTACATTGGTCCGATTATTGATCGTGAATATTTTGATGTAGAAAATATGGATAAAAAAACAAAAATTAATTTTGAAAAATGGTACTTGGAAAAAAAGAAAAACAATATGTATTTGAAGAAGAAATGTATTATTATTGTAATTCTTTAAATTTTCTTCTTTAATAAATGAAATAACGCATGTTGCTCCTTTTTATGATACATCATGTATTACAATTGCAAGTCTTGCATTAAGTTAAAAGTATTTCATTTAAATTTTTTAAGAGAAAAATGTGTGGGAATTATTCCAGCATCAGGATATAGGGGTAAAGTCAATCAAAGTCTTACAGCATTAATTTGGTTAGAACAAATAAATACAAAACTTAATGGTAGATTGGAATATAAATGTTCACAAAATGGTGAAAAAATGATTTTAAATCGCTATGTTGACGGATTTTATGATAATGTTGTCTATCAATTCCACAGGTGTTTCTTTCATGGTTGTCCAAATTGTATTTACCCGTATGAAATTAATAAAATAAATAATGAAAAATTCTGTAATCTTTATTCATCTACAAAAAAATGTACTCATCAATTAGAAAAAGCCGGTTACACATTAGTGGAAAAATGGGAATGTGATTTTTTAGAAGAAAACAAATTTACTAAAAATGATTTAGATGAAAAGAAAAAAAACTTTTATTCACATATTCCTTTAGAACCACGTGACGCACTTTATGGTGGTAGAACTTCGCCTGTTTGTTTAAAAATGCATGTGAAAATGAACAAATTTTGTATATTGATTTTACTTCTTTATATCCTTTTGTTAAAAAAAGTAGCAAATTTCCAGTTGGTCATCCTACAATATTTATTAAAGATGAGTGTGAAAATAAAAATTTATCCGAAGTATTTGGTTTAGTAAAATGTTATATTTTACCTCCTCGAAATTTATATTTTCCCGTATTACCTATACGTATAAAAGGGAAATTATTATTTCCCTTATGTTATATGTGTGCAAATACTATGCAATTGACACAGTGTAATCATAATGAAAACGAGCGTAGTATATTAGGAACGTGGACAAGTATTGAAATAAATAAAGCTATTGAAAAAGGTTATCGAATGATAAAAATTTATGAAATTTATCATTTTTCTCGACAAGAAAGAATTTTTCAAGATTATGTAAATTGCTTTTTAAAAATTAAACAGGAAGCATCAGGTTATCCAAAAGAATGTTATGATGATGAAAAATTTTATATTTTGATACTGATTCTGTTATTTATTTTTAAAAAAATGACGAGAATGTAGTTAAAACAGGAAATTATTTAGGTGAATTAACAAATGAGTTAAAAGAAAATGAATGGATTACTCAAATTTGTTCTGCAGGTCCAAAATCTTATTCTTATCGTACTAATTTAAACGATGAAGTTATACATATCAACGGATTTTGTTTAACTAATGAAAACGTAAAAAAAGCATTAAATTTTGAATCGCTACATAATTGTGTTGAAGATAATCAACCAAAAATTTTAATTAAATATAAGAATAAAATAACAAGAGATAAACTGAATCATATTTTCATAGAGGATGAAAATAAATTTTTTACTTTCACTTTTAATAAACGCGTTGTTAAAAATAATTTCTATACTTTTCCGTATGGTTTTTTACATAATGCTGAATAAAATAAACGATGCTGTAATACCATTTCAATACCCTTTTATGTTAACATTATGTGGTCCAAGCCAATGTGGAAAAACGTTTTGGATATATAAATTATTACAATCTATCGAGGTAATAATTGAACCGCAAATTTATAAAATTATTTATTTGTATACCACTCAACAACCGTTATATCACAATATAGAAAAAAATTGTTAAAGAAAAACAAATAAAAATTGAGTTTATTGATTGTAATAAGGGAATATCACAGCTGATGATTTACAGACGAATTTAAACGATAATGCTTTAGTAATTTTAGATGATCTTATGACTGTTGCTACGTCTTCAAAAGAAAATTTAGAGAATTTAAATAATTTTGCATGTCGTGATGCTCATCATAAAAACATGAGCATTATTTTTACATGTCAAAATTTATATGGTCATTACCATATAAATTTTGACATGTAAAAATAATGCTCATGTTTTTATGATGAGCATCACGACATGCAAAATTATGAAATTCACCTATCAATAGTCAATATCATTTAATGTTTAAAAATATAGCTGATGTAAGAAATATGTATACTATTTCTGATAATAAAAAAATAAAAATAAATGTATTCAATAGTGTTCTAAGTGATATTAATAAAAACCCATATGGTTATTTATTATTTGATAATTGTACAAATAGTTTTGATAATTCACGTCTTCGAACTAATATTTTTCCAGGTGAAAATACCGTAGTTTACGATGTGTAAAAAAAAATGTAAAATAAATTTTTTAGTTAAAAAAAAATGTAAAAAAAACTATTTAAAAAAAATATATAATATAAATTAAAAAACATTTCGAGTTTTTTCTTTTTTTTAAAAAAAATGGGTAGACAGAAAGGAGGTTTTCTAGTACCCCCTTCCCCCCACCTCTTTATATTTTCCTAAAAGCACTATGGAAATGACTCACCATTCCCCTCTCCCCAGAATTTCTGAGTGCCTTCTGTGTGTTGGTGGGGGGGAGGGGAGGTGTATGGATATTTTCTGGAACTACACATTCATGTAATACCTTACAATTAATTGATTGTTGCCCATGATTAATCAATTACATAATATTTGAAGTTTTATATCTGTATTGTTTAAACTTTTAGAGGTGCTTTGGATCTTGACAAAATTACGGTTGAAGATGAGGTGTATGACACTATATTTGATGGCCATGATGATGATGAATGCCATGAAAGCATACAAGATGAAGAGAATGCAAAATGTGGGACAACAAAAAAGTCCCCAGATGATGTTGTCAAAGCTGAGAAGTGCATCTGTTTACTGACAAAGTAATGGAATTACTAAAAACTCTTCATGGTGAAAAATGTGAATGTCTTCTTTCTGACAAAGTTTTGGACTACAAGAAAACCTACGTAGGCACCTGTCTTGTTGTATCATGGGGATGTAATTCTGGACATTTTGGTGGCTGGTGGACATCACAGCCAACAGCACATAAATTGAGAGCAGGCAATCTCCTTCTTGCAGCCGCTTTACTGTTGTCTGGAAACTCCTTTACCAAAATTGGCCTGATGTTCAAGTTCATGAAATTGCAGTATTTTTCTCAGGGTTTATTTTATCAATACCAGAAGCTATACACCAGCTGTCAACAAGATTTGGGAAACCATTCAAACTGACTTGTGGGATAAAAGAAATGGTAGTGAGATTGTTCTTGGAGGTGATGGGCGAAATGACTCACCTGGACATTCAGCACAATATTGCACCTATACTCTAGCAGATGTTAATACCAAGGAGATTTTGCAAATTAATGTGGTAGATGTTAGGGAGGCCAATGGAAAGAGCAATAATTGGAGAGGATTGGATACGAAAGAGGACTTAATAATTTACTGACATTCAACATTGCTATTAAGGAAGTGGTAACTGATGGTCACCTACAAATTGCAGCTTTAATGAGTGAGTACAGTAGCAATTACCTACATTGCATATTTTCAATCATGCCTGTCATATACATTATTATGAAAGCACATTTTATGTCTTTTGAACATCTCTTCTTGTTTTCTTTCTTGTTAAATTATGTAAGTCTGTCTTTTATATAATATAGCAAAATATATTAATTGTTTTTATTCTCAATACACATTTTATGTAAATTTGACTTGTGTTATAGAAAAGTCTGAAAAGTACGAGGACATTAAACACCAAATGGATGTTTGGCATGGAAAGGAATAATCAAGAAATTGATCAAAGTAAGGAATGCTACTTACTGATCATGATGATAATAAAAACATCTTACTGGACACTGGTATACAGTATAATGTTTGTGTAATATATAATGTGGCTAGAAGTGTGGTGCAAGTAAAACATCAATTGTACTTACAGTATATCATTTTAATTCTTACACATGATATATAAAGGCATCCAAAGTGAAAGGGAATGAAGATCTAGCACATTGGACAAGTGCAATAAGCAACCATTTTTGGTATTGCTCGAGAAATTGTGGTGGAAATACTAAAACCCTAAAGGTACTGTAAATTATATATATATAAAGGTATTGTAAATTATATATATATATATATGTACTTCACCGATGCTGTCCCACATGCGGTTGTCACCGACAATCGCATGTGTATAAGTAATTGATAAAATTCATTCAGATTGTTCCAAGCTACACTGATGAGCTGTTGTACAGCGAAACACCGTGTCTGTAGATTGAACTATATATATAATTCTCTGATTCTCTGATTCGCTGGGCCTCGTGCATTTATAAGAGTATGACACACACATGTACAGTACATGTATATATTAAAGTTGTGTATTTCTCTATTGTTACAGGATAAATGGATAGGTATTTTACATCACATTGTGGATGAATATGAGTAGGTTTTATCTGAAGGTGTTAATGAAGGGAAATGTGATCATGAGCCATTGGATAATGCACAAAGGGAAAAACCTTGGCTTCAGAAAAATGATTCTGCGCACAAAGCCCTGCGTAAGATTGTTCTGGACAAGAGATTACTCAATACATTTGGTTATTATACCAATTTTAGGTACAATATTACTGTATACCATCAATATTTAATTATGTTTCAAGTTATAAGTGTAAATACATACTGGCATATAATCTAAAGCAACACAATGGCTATAAATCGCTTATATCATTTTTTCAATCTGTTTAGACACACTGGTAACCTTGAATCATTTCACAATCATATCCCGATGTATCCTCCAAAACGACACTCATATTCGTAAGTAATTTTAATAATTTTTACAATTTTTCTGATATGGTGTAGTTCCAGAAAACATCCGTAACTCCTCCCCAAGGCATTTGGAAATTCCAGGGAGATAGAGTGTTTGACACCAATAGTAGTGGTGGGTCAAATTATGCTTGATGAGCCTGGTGGGGGTATTAGACAAATTGCCTTTGGTGTGTGTGGCTGGATAGTTATAGATGTTTGCTGGAACTATACATTATCAAAATTTCTGAGATGTACTTTTTGCATTTAGACCAGAAACCATGCCATCAGTTTGAAGAAATACAAAATATATGTAAAACATTAAAGGAAGAATGTGTTTTACTATGCATTTGTTTTGTAGATTTATTGGGTACAAAGTGCGTAATCAGATAGCAGCCATTGATTACAACATGCACAGAGAAAGGAAGGTTGCAAAGACATCATGTGGCAAGGAAAGGTAATACCGTACAAATTTATGTTGAATTTATGGTGTGCAGCAACAGGTACTGTGTAAGGCTTACCTATTACTGTACACCATTAGTTGAACATAAAATTAATTTGAAATATGAGCCCAGAAATTGTTTTTTGAATTTATGGTATAAGTTATAATTATACATGTCAAACATTGCATCTAGTAATGTACATGTGATGAAACATTAACATTAAATCTAAGTACTGTACATTTACTGGTAATATAATTTTCAATAATATCAAGTTATATTAATGATTTCCTAGAGCACGATCCCAATATAGTAAACGGACAAAGAGATGGCGTCCTGTCAAATTACTCCAGCCAAAGGAATACAAATATATCCTAGACCTGATCAAGACAGTCTTCGAGGAAAGAGCATCAAGTGATGGAGGTGTAAATCGTGTTATTGGCTTGTCTCCTGATGATCCAAGGAACATTACTAGAAACATAGCGACTGTTCCACGCCCAACAGTTAAATCCCTTATAGAAGCTCACAAATCAAGGTTTACTTAGGGCGCTTTCCAATTGACAAGGTTAGACCGGTCAGTCCAGCCAGAATGGACTTGCTTTTGATTAGGGTCAAGTCTCAAATGAATCGTGCTCCATTTAACCGGACTGACCGGTGTAACCGTGTAAATGGAAAGCCCCCCTTAGGTACTGATATTGTAGCTAGCACATTACGGTAGCTGCATTGTAAATGTATTTCCTCTATTAGGCTTATGTAGCCCCTTAATACCTCCTTTTAAATCCCCATCTGACAGTAAGATTTTGTAGTACCCCCCTTCTATATTAACAGTCTCCCCTCTATGAAGAGCTCCTCTCTACGCCCTAAAAAATAAATAGATTTAGAGTTTGTGGTATATTAAACAAAATATATTGGCAACAACAACCATTAATGTGCTGGCACACAAACTCTGCTGGATAAGCTAGAACCATCTGTTATTCACTAGAATGTTTTTCTTTAACACTTTGAACCCTGATGACAAGTCTTTAGTATTTTATTCTGGTTAACTCATTCCTGTCCGAGGGCTTCCCCAGAGATGAATAAAATCATCTGGCATTAGCCAGAATAAAATACTAAAGATCAATTCGGACAGGAAAGAGTTAATGCCAGATGATTTTATTCAGCACAGGGAGAGGTCCAGGCCTCAAAGTGTTAAATATGCTCTAATGGGTTATGAGTTATACGCTCTAACAATCCTTGTGTTAAATTAAATTGTTATAATCTTGCTGGCTTGTACCCTGTGTAGACATCATTAGCAGATGGATAACGACTACGAATCGTGATCACACAGCAACTTGGGACAACTCTCCTGTTACCTTGTCCTAACCGGCCATGCTGCCATAGAACATATTGCCTATACGCTGCATGCCGAAATTGCTCATTATTTTTTGCATTTTCTAGTACAAGAACATCCTCTCTATATTGCATGGCAATGTTTAACACATTTTCATCTAAGACCAACTGTTGAAATAGTGCACTGTTGGTTATACATGGACGGAACACTTTTGTACAGCATTTGTTTTCTTCTTGTGTAGGCATTGCTCTGCATTCTCCACATTTGCACCACTCCGGTGTATTCTCATTTGTAGGAGGAGGTGGATCTCCATCACTTCCTGCCTGTATACTGCAAAATCCCCCATTAACTAGGTCTGCATAGACAGCTGGCTGTCTCCTCAGTAGTTCTAAGGCTAATCTTCTCAGTGTATCCATGTCCAAATTTCCCACAAGATTCTAAACATACATGTTATTTGTGTTATTTGTAACTGGTTTAGGCACTCACTTTATTATACAAGTGCTTTTGGGTGAAATTAATAGCCTGCTCCATAATGTTTAAGGGGCATATTCACATATATGAAGGGTTGTTCTAGCCTTCGCTGCAGACAACTATTGTAAAGGGCCACTCCCCTAGTGAACCCACCCCCCAGTGGGCCCAAAGGTTGCCTGCAGAGGGTCACTTATTTTCTTGGTTATGTTAATGTTTCTGCAACTCTTAGTTAAAAAAAGACCCTGATAATAGGGGTATTAACCATGTATAAATAAAATTGCATTATTATTATTGAGATTATTAATTCATGCTGTGTACAAACATTAATTTTTCTTATTATGTATAAAAGTGGTGTACTGCCAATATTTTGAATGACAACATGGAGCCCTTTTACTCTCTTCCACCTGAAATGTACTCCACCTTTATAATTTCTTTGATATAAAGAAACATATTATACACAATTATTGAAACTTGATGAAACATACCTGTAGTGTCTCTTCATGTGTACTTTACTTTACTTTAATAGTTTTCAGCATAAATACAAAGATTATGATACTGCGGAGAACCTCAAACAGGAAAAAAATTCCCTCAATACGAGGTTACCTTAGTCAATAGTAAATTAGATAAAACCAATGTATAATAAAATAAATAAGAGCTAATAATCTGTATCAATGTAAAATATCTAAGAGCTATGTTCAATAGTGTGTAAATGAGACTTAAGGTCTCGTTTAAATTTGCTGATTGAGTCAGTCGATCTCAGCGTCAAAGGCAGATCATTCCATTCTTTGACAAGGCGATGAAAATACGAAAATTTTAGAACATTAGTTCTAGCATACTTTAACTTAAAGGAACATTCAGTGTATCTAAGATTATACGAAATGTTTCCAGCATTATCAAAGTAATCTGACAAATTAATGTCAACAAGACCCAGTTTAATCTTAAAAAGAAAGATGAGATCAAAGTATGTTCTCCTAGTTTTTAATGAAAGTAAGTTAAGTTCCTTCAGTCTTTCCAAATAAGACTTATTTCTAACAATAGATCTTGTTGCTCGCCGCTGTACTCCTTCAATAATGTCAGTCAGGCAAGCTTGATGCGGTGACCAAACTTCGCAGGCATATTCCAGATGTGGTCTGACTAAATGGATGTAAAGTTTAGTTAAAATTTTCGGCTGACGGTATTTCCCATAGGTTCTTTTAATGAGACGTAACTTTTTATTGGCAGTGTTTACTTTGGCTAAAATATGGTCACGCCAGGCCAAATTGTGAGTGATAATCAATCCCAAATCCTTTTCTTCCTTGGTAAGGGAGATTTTTTCAGAGCCAAGGAGATAAGACGACCTGATAGGGTTTTTCTTCTTCGTTATACGCAGATATTTACACTTACTTCGGTTAACATCCATACCCCAGGTATCATTCCAATTAAAAATAGAATTTAAGTCGTCTTGTAGGATGTCACAGTCTTTTGGAGATGATATAACTCTACAACATTTTGCATCGTCGGCGTAAAGAGGAAGCATAGTACCAGGAGATAAATCTGAGCCAATATCGTTAATGTAGATAAGAAATAATATAGGACCGATCAATGAACCTTGGGGAACACCCGATGTAACAGGTTTCCAGTTCGAATGGAAATCGTCTATAGTTACACGATGACGTCTGTTGGTTAAATAGTCCAGAATCCAGCTTAAAAGAGGATTACGAAATCCACAGAACTCGAGTTTATATAGCAGCTTCTGGTGAGGCACTTTGTCAAAGGCTTTAGCCATGTCCAGATATATACTATCCATTTGAGCGCCAATATCCAATGTGGAAGCTAGCTTGTGGACATATTGTAATAATTGTGTAACGCAGGATCTATTGTTACGAAAACCATGCTGAAAATGATTCAGGATTAAGTTGACGTGATTGTAAATTCTTGGATGAACACATTTTTCAAGTACTTTTGACAAGACTGAAAGAAGAGCGATACCCCTGTAATTAGTAACTGGTTCCTTTGGCCCAGATTTATGTATCGGAGTTAGATTACCATCCTTCCACTTTAGAGGAAACTTTCCACTGACCAATGATTGGTTGAATAGACACGTTAGCGGAGCAACAATTTTGTGAGCCAGCTCCTTCAAAAGTCTAGTTGTAATCCCATCAGGTCCTGGACTCTTAGAAGGATCTAGATTTGATAAGACCTCTTCGACCTCCTCAACAGAGACAGTAATGGTGGAAATTTCTTCCGTTTGAGGTACAATCGGGTGCGTCCCTGGCGGAGGAGGCTCAGTATCCATTTGGTTAAAGACAGAATTGAAGTAATCATTAAATAAATTAGCTTTCTCTTGAGGATCTGTTACAAGAGATTTACAGAGATCATCCTTGACCACTGCAGTGCGTATCTTCCTGGTCTTAGTTTTAGTACTGTAAAAGCTCAAAAAATGTTTAGGATTAGTGGATACTTCAGTGGATAGGTTATATAAATAATCATTATACTTGGAACGTACAAGCTTCTTGCATTTTCTTCTTAAAAGTTTGAATGATTCAATATCTTTAGGATCTTTAGTTCTTAATGATTTCTTACTGGCCTTGTATTTTTTTCTGCAAAGAATTTTAACCTCTCTATCAATCCAAGGTGGTGTAAGTTTATCTTTGATCTTCTTCTTTGGAACAAACTCATTAACAGCAGAGCAAAAGAGGTCCTCCCAATTAGTTAAATTTACATTGACATCGTAATCTAGCATTGACACATTCCAGGGGATGTTAGACAAGGTTTTCTTCAGTTCGTTGAAGTTGGCCTTCAACGCTCACTATTTTTGCTCACTATTTTCTTCTGGGACCAGTGCTCGCCTACCTCGCCCACGATTTCCTCCTCCTCTATTTCCTCCTCTTCCTCGGTTTCCTCCTCTTCCTCGATTTCCTCGATTCTCACCTCTTCCCCGATTTCCTTTCCTTTGATATAATTCTCTTTGCTGAATTCTTCTTCTTCCTTGACTTCCTCTTCTACCCCCATTTCCTCTCCCTTTTTCTGCTTTTCGTCTTACACCTCTTCCTCCACTACTTTCCAATACTTCTGAGTCCTGAAGAAATCAACTATTATTTAATTTCTTGTTGAAGTGTACAAATTTATATAATTGGTATGGCTTGTGTTCATTCAATTACTCTAAAGATTAATACACCCTTAGTAGAGAAATGTTGAAAAATCCAAGATTTTTGTTCTTTCCTTGAAAAATCGACATTGCTGAAAAAACCGTTTTATACATTTTAATTATTTTTACATCATTTATAAGCATGTTTTAAATATATACTGAAGAGAAACTCCTACAAAAGCTAGGAAAGACCCTGGGAAAACATTCTGAGTACTCGAGTGATTGGAAAGTTATATATGTTACACTGACGAGTTGGCATTAGAGTTTAATTTGTTGATTTGGTGTATTAACTAATTCTAACCGCATCTACAGTACTAGTAGACTTGCACAAATTTGGCACAAATAAGTAAATAACTTGCGTATATATATATATTGGCGGACAAAACCCCTTTCCATTTAAAGGATAAATCCCTGTCACACACAAATCACACACGATATTTCATTAATACCAAAAAAAGGGTGTAGTACAAATATTTCTTACCGTTGTTTCATCCTCCGTCTCGCCAACGATTCTTCGGATGTTCATGCATATAGTCTCATCTTCGCCACTGTGGCAAACACGAGTGCAAAAGAGATGCACGCTTCTGCATGGACAAGCATTCCTTCCCCGCATTTTAAGACAAAGTCCAGAACACGAACAGGTTGTGCGATCATCTAAGTTTGGGACACTCGCAATCTGTTCCATTTCACTTTGTTCCGCATCATCAAGCGTCATGCTGTTTCGTCCGCCATTGTTAATTAAGTGACTTTGACAGTTCTCAATACTAAGTACTACTAGTGTAAGCTTATGCGAAAATATAAACAAACCAGTGAAATGTAAACAAACTCGTGCACATGCGCAGACCCCACTGTAGATCACCTTTAAAGATCATGGATTTATTTCAGATAATAAATATTTAGAAAAAGAAATTGAGTCTGTTATTATTAATAACAAAAATTTTTCATTGAGTATAAAAGAGGCTGAGTTAAACTTGGAGGATCTTTATACAAATCTTGGCAGGTATAAGGAGGGACAAATTGTTTTTTATGCTGCAATTGTGGTTTATTATAAGGAAAAGAAAAAAGAAGAGCGAATTCAATATTTAACAAGATTAACATTGGATGACTTGAAAATATCTGATTTTTTATATCGTAAAAAAAAAAGAAGAGAAGATTTTAATTATCATTTTTTTAAATTTTATTTATTACAAGCATTTTTGCAAGTTTAAAGCTTTTTGGGAAATTTTTTTTTTTAAAAAAAAATGAAAAGAGAAGTTTTTGAACTTCATTTAAAAATCAAAATATTTGCCCATGATGTTGTAAGAATGGAAGAGGAGGGTATTGGTTTTTGGTATTCTTGTGGAAAATTTGCTAATGCTATAAATATTTTTTATCAAAAAAGAATGAAATGAAAATTAGTGAGATATGTATTTTTTTACATAAACGGTATATGAAAAATGGTGGTGAATACTCGAAATTTAGAAGAATTGTTGGAAATCATTATCCTCCTCTACCGGAATATACTGATGAGTACATGTCTTTATTAGATGATTTTTACACTAGTTTTGATGCTTGTAGTAAATTAGTTTCAGAACGTTTTTTTTTTTTCATTTGAATATATACATCCATTTTCTGATGGAAATGGTCATGTAGGAAAAGCTTTATTTGCAATATTAAACAACAATTTATATTGTAAAGTAAAGACATATGAACAGCATAGAGATTTATGTAAAGAACTAGAGCTATTACAAAAGAATGTTTTTGTTTTTGAAAATAGAGATATTTATATACATAAATTTAATAAATTGCATATGTTACAATAAATTTTTTTTGAAGATATATATTATGTTTACAATAATTTATTTTTTCTATCGAGTTTTTTCAAAATTCTTTTAATTCTAATACAGATTCTAGGGTTAAATCAGGTATTAATGCACGTACATGATCTTGTAAAGTAGTAAAGTGTTCACATACTGTTATTACTATAAGTGAATTATCATTTGCTTCAAATACTATGTAGGGATCGTTCTGTTCTGCTTCACATTTATGAAAAGTTTGTGGTACACGAATATATTTTGTTTTTAATAATTTATCTTCGATATCTTCATCAGTTAAATTATTTAAATCAAATACTTTATAACAAGTGCGATAGTTTACACCGCATTTTTTTGACAATTTTTATATTTACATATCATTTCATTTGGAGTATCATATAAAAAATTAAAATTAGATGAAATATTATGAGCATTGTACCGAAACTTTTTTTTGCGTAACAATACTCCCAAGGGATTATGAGTTTCGCAATAACATAAAAAACATTACTATATTGTATATTTGTTCAAGATTAACAGTTCCATAAGCGCATGAAACGGTTTGAAAAAAAAAAAGTGCTACAGCGTATAGATAAAAAGCTGCTTTTAAATCGCGGCTATCTTCACTATAAATTTTTGATAATAAAGTATAAACATATGTTTGTTCTCGCATACTACTATACATAGCAGCTGTAAACGGTGTACACATAATATTTGTATTTTCATTTCTACATCCGAGTATTTGATACCAATTTTTTTGAGAATTTTCTTTTTTAAAATCTTCATAATCACAAGTAAGCATTTGAAAATAATATTCATTAATTATATTCGGGTTTTTGGGAAAAAAAGCATAAGAAAATCTATTATCTCGAATTAATAAAAAATCATTTGTATATATATCTTTTTTTATATTCCAATTATATGGTTTATAGGACATATCAGGAATTAAATAGTAAGATGAACCGTTCGATATAGTCACATAAGGTAAAAATTCTTCTTCTTCTTCGACTTCATATTCTTTATTTGGATTTCCATTGTATAACCATATTGGATAGGCGGTCTTTTTATGATCTTCTTTTCTTTGAATTAATTTCACAAAACCACCTTCATATATATCCAATAATCCAAGAACCCAGAATAAATATCCAATTTCACGGTTTGTGAAATAACGAATTGCAAATAGTATATTGAAAACCAATTTGGAATCAAAAATCGTCTCTTCTTCTTCTTTTGCTTTTTTATTTTGTTTAAATTTTTTGTTATTCTTTCTTTTTTTATCCATCTCTCTCAATTTCTCATGAAAGAATGTGAAAATTATTATGAATTGTTATTATTTATATAGTGTTATAAAAAAAATTAATAAGAAAAATCCATATAGGGGAATAAAAAAAAAGTTTTTTTATTATATAAGTAATAGTAAAAAGGGTAAGCAAGTAATTATGGCAAATCAAAAATTTGTTTTCTCTTTGGGAGAAGAAAAGAATGCAGAAGAAGATGAATTTATTGAAATATTAGAAAGGATTTATTTGGAAGTTATTTATGAAAGGATACGTGAAAAATGGAACAATGAATGTGGCTGTGATATTACATATAAAGAAAAAGTTGACTTGTTTTTACGTGGTGTGGTGAATGAATTAAAGATTGATAATCAAGAAATTTATCAACGCTTTCAAGATGATACCAATAATTTATTTTCAAGATTTCTGGAAAATATACAAGAAAAAATCAAATGTAAAATTCATAAAAAACAAATCTGTGACGATAATTATGAATTCTTCAGAGAACAACTGTTAAAATTATGAATTCTTCAGAGAAACAAATGTTAATAGTTTATAGTACATAAGAAAGACATTCATACCAGTCCATGAAATACTTATTAAGTACATTGTATTTTTTATTAAAATTTTTCGGAAGAAAATAAGATGGGATAAAATCTAACAATTTTTTGATTACATGTTTAATCATTATAACACAATTTATTATTGTGGAATTTACTTTTTTTTCTTTATTATAATAAAGTCTTTGTCTTCTAAAATTTCTACTGCCTTTTTTACTACATTTATATAATTCTTTATTTCTTGTACACCATCAATTTCCAAAAATCGGATTAATATTTCAAGTTTTCCAATTAAGGCGGAAGCACGATCCATGTAAGTATTGACGTTGAAGTACCACCATTTCAATGGTTTTTCTTCTTTTCTTTTTTCTTCGTACTCTGTTGCCAAATTTTTCATCAACTAAAATAGAATTTCCCAGATCATCGATAATTTTTCTTAATTTGGTTTTTAGTATTTTTTATACCGTTTATATGAAATCCAATATTCTTTTCCATTTTTTAGATACTCAAATTCTAAATCTAGTTTTCTTCTATAAATTTTTTTTTTCAAAAAAATAAAAAAAATACATATGGTGTTTTTTAAGAAAAAAATTTTTTTTTTACAAAAACAAAAGAGTAATTTTTTCCCGAATTTTTTTAGTTTTCATTATGTATTCAGAGTATGATACATCATTTAATTGTGTTAAAGATCACAGTGATTTATTTGGTGAAAAAGGTGAAGAAATTTTTAAAAATGTAACCCACATTATGGATTGTGAATGTTATCAAATTAATGGCAAAATATATTACCATGAAGTATCTATCTTTAATATGGAAACAAAGATATATAACGTAATCCATTGTTATGCTGAGAATCTTATTGGAGAAAGTCCGTATTGGTATTTGGATGAAAAAAATAAGAAATGTGTGAAAAAACAATTTTCAATTCATGGATTAAAGTTATATAATTATGGAAGAAATAAATATTATTTTAGTCATTTAGAATTTTTTACATATTTAAAAGAAAAAACTGATAAACTGAATAAAGAAAACGTTTTATTTGGGTATAAAGGGGGTAATATTGAATCTGATTTATGTAAAGAATTTGGTCTTTCAGCTATAAATTTAGAACATTTTGGTGTAGAAAAATATGAAAAATTAGCTCGTTATTTTAATAAGGATATAAAGAGATGCAAACAACATGTAAAATCAGATTGCCATTGTTCATTGTATGAAGTTCTTCTTTTTGCAGCAATAGTTTGTGAAAAAAGTTGGAATATTTATAAGCAAGTTGAAATTTTAAATATTTAAGGTTGAAAAAAATATTATAAAAAATCCACGTTTATGGTTTAATTCATTAGAAAAAGATGACTTTGTACCAAAATTAATTAATGGAGTTCATAATTTTCGTGAACAAGATTGGGAATATGGAGTTATTCAAGATGACCTTGTTTACGGTGACGGGGGTGTTGGTACATCTACATATACGCCATCAGATGGAAGTAGTTCTATTAAAACATATTCGGATTACTCTTTAACATTTGCAGATGATAAAAGTCAATGGTTAAAAAGAAAAATTATTCATAGTATTAAAATAAATATTAAAATGAATTGTATCGATTTGTATGAAGATGCTATAAAATTTTCTGTAGTTGTGGTAAATAAGCGTTGTTTTGATCGTCATCTTGTAGATCGAGATGATCCTATGTATGATAATTTAGGATCAGCCCTCCTTGCATATACAAGTATAAGACAATTAATAAAATCAAATAATAATTCAGTAATGTTTTCAAAATCGATAGAATTTAATAATTTAAATTAAATCATGATGAGATGCATTGCTTCAGCGTATTAAATTTAAAACCGAAAGTAAATTTAAGAATAATTTAAAATATGGTGAAGCTACAGACCCATTTGTAAATTATGACATTTATATAGTTTATTCTGACGGATTTGTGTAAAAAGGTTTTTTAAAAAAAAAATAAAGTAGATTTTTTTAAAGTTCTTTTTATTCCTTTTTTATTAACAAAATTTTTTTTTATTATTTAATATACAAAATATTTATCTATTCCACTCATCCCATGATTTCTACGACAATTTACAATTCCACCACATTGATTTTTTAAGAAACTATTTTTTTTTGCTAATAAACTTTTTTTTGCTGTATTTAGTTTTTTACCAATTATATTTTTTCCTGTTACAAATTCACGCATTACTTTTGTTGAAAATACTTTTTTTTTTGTTTTCCTCCTCTGTCTTTTTCCCCTTAAAAGTACCACCTCTTTGACGTTTTTTATTTACCATTTTTTTTTAAATATCCTCTTGGCCAATATTGAGTTCCGTAATCAGCTAAGATTTCTTGATGTGCCTTTATAGTTTTGTTAGCCTGTAATTTAAAGTGCGGTATTCTTTTTGTTTTTCCTATAAAATCAGAATTATTTACAAATTTTGTACCTTTTGCGTCATTTGCATATCGAGCGGGAGTATGAGTTGTTTTATAAGCGTCGCCACAATCGTTCGGACCATCACATAGTCCGTACTGCGCAATTGTTTTAGACCCGTATTTTTTATCCATTTCTTTGACGTTTGTTCTTTTACCCGTGTATAGAGCTATATCCTCGTGACGTTTGAAGGGGTTTTTCCAACTATATAATCCCTCACCAGCGTTTTTAATTCCTGATTTTTTAATACGTAAGTTGTCTTCTTTTGCTAAATGTATCCAACATTTACTTGTATCTGCTGTTCTTTTATGACATCTTTCTTTTTTTATTGTTTTGCTTTTACATTGACGAGAATCACGTACACTTTGTGAAAAATTTGACATTTTTCTTCCACCAGCATTATAAAGTGAATTTCTGGGGGGTTTTTTAAATCGTGTTTTTACCATTTTTTTTAAATATATTGTTCTTATTCCCATATAATTTTTGCAATTTTCTTTTTTTTTAATAAAATTCAATAAACATGTTATTTTGTATAGAACATCAAAAGGAATATCAAGAATTTTTTTTGTAATTAATGTAAGTAAAAAAAATTTTTTTAAAATAAATTCTGTGTGAAAAAAACGAGATATTTTTTTTCTTTCTTTTTTTTTTTTTTAGTTTTTAAAAAAATAAAAAATGGGGAGTTTATTTGCTAAAGATAAACCCTTTTTTATATTTACATGTGTAACAATACATGATTCAGATCATGTAGTTATTGACTGTATTGAGGGTAGTAGTGAAGAGAAAACAGAGGAAAGAGAAAAAAAAAATGACTGATAAATTTACGGATGAAGAAATTAGCAAGTTAGCGAAGTTACTTGAAGAAAGGAAAAAAAATGGAAGAAAGCAAAAAAAAAGGAAAAAATGAAATGAAAGAAGAAGATAAATTTGATGCAAGTATAGTCGATGAAACCTACAATGATAGATTTAAAATGGAACAAAAAACATTAAATATTTCAATTTCAAGAAAAGCTAATGTTAATTTTATTGCCTTTATACAATCTTTACAGATTGTATTTTCATATTTACTCAATGTAGCTAGAGCGTCTACAAATTCAGAAAATGATTGTTAGATTAAGTTTTAGTCACGCTCCAAAAACATATTTTTCTACAGCTGTACTACCAATTAAGCATTTTAACGTCAATTTTTTATTGAATATTTTTGAAAAAATTATGCAGAGTAAATAAATTTTTAATAGCGAATGGATGGGAAACAAACGTAACTATACAAACATTTCCGTTCAGTAGAAATTTTAATACAAATTGAAAAAAAATATTAAAATGTTTACAGGAAACTCGGTAATGTTAACGACGATAGTGGAGGTGTAAATAAAAATGTTGAAAAATATAATCGGAATTATCGAATTGGTGTTTTTTATGTAATATGCGATAAGTTAAATCGTTTTATAAAAAATTGTTGTTTTGTAGTTAGTTTACTAGTGGGTTTATCGTATTTAAAAAAAGATGAAAACTATGTAAAAATGGAAAGAGCACCTCATAATTCCGTAGATAATTTGTATACTATCGATGAAATTCGTAATATCTATCAGCAGTGCGGAATTCCAGAAGGTGAAGTAAAAACAAAAAATTTTCGTGATATTTATGAAAAATTTCTTAAAGCCCAGGGTGTTCATTTGGTAGTATACTCTGATCAATGTGAATTATCTATGATTCTCGTACGGATGAAAATGGAAATTTAATAAAATTAACAAATGATATAGTTTGTTTATGGTTAAATAATAAACATTACGATGTTGTTTTAAGCATGTGTAAATTTTCTAAACTTAATCCTTCATCATTTTGTGTTAAATGTATGAATCATTTTAGACATTTTGAACATAAAGATAATCATATATGTAATAGTTACTTAACGTGCCAAAGATGTTTTAGGCAAACTAAATGTTCACGAGAAGTAAAAATTGAATGTTCTAGTTGTAATATTTTATTTTTTAATGAAGAATGTTTTCACGCTCATCTTACAAATATAATTTTTTTCCCAATTATGAGAAATTAACACCGTGTCAATATTATTTTTATTGTAATAATTGTAATAAAATTGCACCTCGTTTTTCTTTTTGTACAAAGAAAAATATAAAAATGCACAATTGTACGAAAAGATTTTGTTTTCATTGTAATGCTTATAAAGAAAAAACATTGTTATATGAGTACAATATCAAAAGAAAAAGAAAAAAAATAATAAAAAATACAGAAAACAATTTATTTATTTTTACCTTGAAACGCGTACCGATGAGAATAAATTAATGATTCCGTATTATTGTGTAGTTCAAAAAGTGTGTAAAAAATGTGAAAATATCGAATTTAAAAAGTTTAAGATTTATTCAGAGGATCAACAAGATATTCTTGAATGTTGTGGGAAGCGGGAATTTGTTTTTAAAGGAGATAACGTTGTAGATGAATTATGTGAATTTGTACTATTACAAGAAAATTCTGTTTGGTTAGCCCATAATGGTGGGCGCTTTGATACAATTTTTATTTTAAAATTTTTATTGGAAAAAAAAATTTATCCTGAAACAATTATGAATGGAAATAAAGTGATGATGTTGAAAATTACTGATAAAAATATTTATTTTTTCGATAGTTTTTCGTTTTTCCACACGGGGTTATCAAAAATACCATGTGCAATGTGTCTTGAAAATGAATGTAAGGAATTTCATCCGTACTTTATTTACGATTTAGATTACATTGGTCCGATTATTGATCGTGAATATTTTGATGTTGAAAATATGGATGAAAAAACAAAAATTAATTTTGAAAAATGGTATTTGGAAAAAAAAGAAAAACAATATGTATTTGAAGAAGAAATGTATTATTATTGTAATTCTGATGTCAATATTTTAAGAAAAGGATGTGTAAAATTTTCTTCTTTAATATATGAAATAGCAATATATGAAATAGCAAATATTGCTCCTTTTTACGATTCATGTATTACAATTGCAAGTCTTGCGTTAAAAGTATTTCGTTTAAATGTTTTAAGAGAAAAATGTGTGGGAATTATTCCAGCATCGGGATATAGGGGTAAAGTCAATCAAAGTGTTACAGCATTAATTTGGTTAGAACAAATAAATACAAAACTTAATGGTAGATTGGAATATAAATGTTCACAAAATGGTGAAAAAATTATTTTAAATCGCTATGTTGACGGATTTTATGATAATGTGGTCTATCAATTCCACGGGTGTTTCTTTCATGGTTGTCCAAATTGTATTTACCCGATGAAATTAATAAAATAAATAATGAAAAATTCTGTAATCTTTATTCATCTACAAAAAAATGTACTCGTCAATTAGAAAAAGCCAGTTACACATTAGTGGCAAAATGGGAATGTGATTTTTTAGAAGAAAACAAATTTACTAAAAATGATTTAGATGAAAAGAAAAAATATTTTTATTCACATATTCCTTTAGAACCACGTGACGCACTTTATGGTGGTAGAACTTCGCCTGTTTGTTTGTTTAAAAATGCATGTGAAAATTACGGTGGCCCACAGGTGTCACACGCAAACAAAAAGCCACGGCACAAAAGCAAAAGCCACGGCACAAAAGCAAAAAGCCACGGCACAAAAGCAAAAAGCCACGGCACAAAAGCGCAATTCGAGCATCAGAGGACTGGTAACCACTTGCTTACCAAAATGGCGGACGAATTTCCGAATTTAGGCGACGATGATCAAGATGATCAATTTGACGAAGAAGAAGTTGTTCGATACTATTTCTATAGAGGTTTTACCTATGAAGAGATTCGAAGGGTTCTTACAGATTAACCACGGTCTTGAAATGAGCATTACAACGTTAAAACGGCGTATAAAAGCATATGGTCTCCGTAGGCGAGAGCCAGACTACGATGTTGGTCAAATAAGAGCAGCTATAGAGAGTATTGTTGATGGTTATGGTAGTACGCAAGGGTACCGGGCAGTGTGACACACCTTACAGCTAAAAGGATTACGTGTTCCTCGTATTGTTGTGCAAGAAATTCTTAGAGAAATCGATCCCGAAGGAACTCAACTGAGGAAAGCTCATCGTCTTAAAAGAAGGGTATACCGTAATCCAGGGCCAAATTATGCGTGGCATTGCGATGGCTATGATAAATTAAAACCCTATGGATTTCCAATCCATGGCTGTGTTGATGGATGGAGCAGAAAGGTACTGTGGTTACACGTTACAAGGTCAAACAACCAACCTGACATAATTGCAAAATTCTATCTTGATGCTGTTGAAGAGTTTGGTGGGTGCCCCGTTGATCTGGTCACAGATCTGGGCACTGAGAATGGAACAATCGCAGCTATTCAAGCTTTCTTCAGGGATGACCCCAACAGCCATCGGTACGTTCCATCGCCCCGCAATCAAAGAATTGAGGCATGGTGGGGTATCTTTCGCAAGTCTTGTACAACATGGTGGATTAACTTTTTTAAGGACTTGGTGGCTCAAGGAATTCTTGATCTTAGCTCAGAGTTGGACATGGAATGTCTATGGTTTTGTTTTGGAGAAGTAATCCAGAAGGTCTTGAACGAAGTAAAAGAACACTGGAATACACATTTCATTCGTAAGTCGCGTCATGATACCATAAGTGGCAGGCCAGATTCATTGTTTTACCTACCTAGCCATGGTGGTGGAAACCAATTTATGATGCCAGTTCCAGGAACCGAAATTGGTTATGCTCGCGCACATGTTGTTGAATTGCAGGATAACAACATTCACCAAGACTATTTCGATTATGCTTTGCAAGCTTGTAGCTATAACAAACCAACCAATTGGAGAGAGGCTCTTGAACTTTACAATGTTCTCAAGCAATTTGCAAATAATGGGATTCATTGACATCATTTTTAAACATCTTATGCAATCTGATAGATTATACAGGAGTAAAAGAGCATTGCAAAATATTGCAACACACAAACAACCTCACATAATACCTCTGGCTCTTCCAAAAAGTAAAGTCACATCTGGTTGTACCCAAAACTATAGTTATTAATTTTAAACTAACCTTTCAGTTGCAGACTATGGTGGGTTTTTTTATTTGCCGAAACTATCAGCCGGTAAAAGGATTCTAGTTACATGTATATTTTAGCTTTATAGCAAATAGTTCCCGTTTTCGGAATGTAACTGTAACTACAATCATTGCCAAAAACCCTAGGACAGTACGCAAAAACCACTACGCACTGCAAGACGCCCCCCAATTCCCCCCTTCAATGTTACCATACTGTTGGTCTTTTTCGTCATTATATCCAACTAAGTATAAAATAAAACAACATTGATGGAGGGGGGAGGGGAGGGACTGTTAGGCGAGGAATAAAGGCGATATAGTATAGTTTTTTTGCGTCAGTCCACCAGACTCTTCATTTGCACTGCTGTCCCAATTATTTATGGCCATGATTGTCTGAGGTGAGCAATGATGTATAGGCAACGAATACTTTGGTGCTTGTCTAACATTTTTTGGTTCAAATTGTTCTATTCCTTATCATTTTCCGCGGCACTTAAAAACATACATGAGCTACACTAGCGTCTAATTGATTATAATTGGCGGTTAATTGACTAATTATCACGAGACGATCGAGCTACCGGCAAGAATCGAAAGGGTTTTGCATAAGAACGGATACCGTGCCAGAGAAGATATTGAGAGAGGAAGAGAGAGAGAGAGAGAGAAAGAAAGAGGGAGGGGGAGAGAGAGGGAGAGAGAGAGAGAGAGAGAGAGAGAGAGAGAGAGAGAGAGAGAGAGAGAGAGAGAGATAGGGGGATAGGGGGATAGAAAGAGACAGACAGAGACAGAAGGAGACGAAGAGAGACAGAGACAAACGGGATATGTTACTTGATATCTACTAATTTAATAACAAAGGCACAATTCTCACACTTCATTTCTCACCCAAAAATCGCTGTAAAATGCAAAGTTAAAACTCCAATTAAATTTATTTTTTCTTTCATTTGCACTGTGTGTGTCTGCGTGTTATTTTCTATTTATTGGAGCTCGCTCGTTAAGAAATCAAAGATTTCTGACATTTCTCACTTCAGCGACCATCTATAGAAAGACGATACAAAGTAACTTTATTGTCGTTCAGTGAGAAATGTCGGGCAAAGCATATATCGTTATTTCTTAACGCCAAAATCACACTAAAACACACCATACACGCGCACTACAACTCATGTGAATTCGATTTACAAGTATAAACAAGTATTTCTTCTGCACTGCTACTGATGATTTAAACCCATTTAAACACGAAATGGCAATAAACATTAGTTAGCCTTTTTTGAACCAAACTTTAATATGAACAATACAAATCAACATAAGTAAAATTTTATGGTGTAAAATTTTGTAATATTAAAGATTCTCAAACATAATTAAAAACATAAATATTACAATACTAACAATGATGTATGTGCGTATAATGAAGGACCAGGTAGGACGAATCCAAACTTTGTCTCTCATGGATGTACAATGTTTTGAAAGTCTTCGAAAATGTCAAAATTGAACTACTTGCAGCATACAGGAACTATAATATAGGGCACAAAAAATTATATATTGCAAAAGGGGGAAAGCAAGGAGGTAAAGTTTAATGTTCACGCTTACCAATTACCAATTATCATGTCAGGAAATGAATGATGTTTTCATCTAATTTCGAAACTTCCAAACCATTGTACGAAATAATAAGAACTCTGGTAAACAGATACCAACTTTAACAATAACTTTTTCCAAGACAAAATCAAGAAGTAATATAATAACCAGTAATGGATAACACGTGTGGTTAAAATATATGTAGTTTATCTGTTAACAGTTGCCTGACCATTGCAGTATCCTAGCATGAAAACATGCTTAAAGTGTTCGCTTTCTCTCATGTGGGCAACTGGGAGAGTGATTGTTCTTCCGCACGCTCCAACAACAGGAAAGCAGATCGTGTGATTCTCGTTTCGAACCATGCATTCGTGATCAAAGTTTATTATCATTTGAATCTTTTCTCCATTCAACGGCACGTGTTTTTGGCCGGTGATCCATCCAAAAACACCTGCAGGTGTAAGATCTGCTGATTGTAGGACTTTCCTTTCAGATGTGTCATCCTCAAGGTCACCAATGCTGTCGGTACCATCATCCCAAGCTAAAGCTTCTGTATATCCAGTCACATGTTCATCTTCCAGGCTCATGAGTAGGTCCTGAAAGTTGTCGACCAGCATCTCTTCAACAGCTCGACGAGAGCTCCCCATTTCGGAGTAACATGGCTTCATACAGGAGACGACAAAATTTGCATCCACTGCTTTAGTTCTTCCAATCACGAATAGATCCTTGCATACGTTGGCACTGGATGTCAAGAAAGTAGGCAGATCATAAAGGTTCAGGCCATTCCGAAACTCTTTCAAGTACACTAGACGCTTGCTTATAATGCCAATCATCACTGTGCCTACAATGTCTTCAACACGATGCATGTCGATTATGCCTGTGTAGCCATGTTCCATGATTGTATCCCTTAAGGCTTTGGGATCTTTTCGGATGCTTGTGATTAAAGCTTGCTCGTGGGGGGTTAAATGCTTCTCTTCACTCAGGGCATTCATGTCAACATCCTCGTTAGCCAGCATATCATAAACACACTCCTCCAGAAAACACGGTGGTGGTCCACCTTGGGCGATACTTGCAGCAACGATCTGCCCACATGTAAAGAAGACGCCGTTGTGCACATTCAGCATTGAATTTACTGGGCTGCCATGTGGAAAAATGCTCTTTCCTATTTCACATATTGTTGACGTGAAAAAATCTTTTGCCAAAGCTCCGCTATCAATCCCCATCTCACCAGCAAAAGCAACCATCACTTTCTGTTTAGGAGTCTTATTCTTTGCTACTTGACGCTTCCAAATCATCAGTTTTCTTTGTAATGTACTTCCTCTCCTAATGACAATAAAAAATTGATTGGAATGGTCGACAAGCGCTTCCAGTTCTTCAACTACTTCGGAGCTACTTTTGTGTCTTCTAGCGTCATCACGTGTGCTTGCAGGCTCGTCTTGGACTTCACTTGCGCGATCGTTTTCTTGTCGTCTAGCGTCATCACGTGAGCTTGCAGGCTCGTCTTGGACTTCACTTGCGCGATCGTTTTCTTGTCTTCTAGCGTCATCACGTGAGCTTGCAGGCTCGTCTTGGACTTCACTTGAACGATCGTTTTCGTTTATTCTAGATTTATCACGTATGCTTGCAGGCTCGTCTTGGACTTCGCTTGAACAATCGTTTTCATCTTGCTGTCTTTCGGTTTCACTTCCTGTAGGAGGTGGAAGATCATTATCACTCCAAGTGTTCATAGTATCGTCAAACTCGTTGAATTGCGACTGCAAATCCATAGCAACCTGTTTATCGCTTAGTATTTGGGATCTCGCTCTTTTCCGGGAATGCTCTGAGCATCCGTCATCTGAGTCATCATCTGAGTTATCTTCAAAACCCTCACTCTTAGTTACATCATCGTTTGTGCATAAGTACAAAACAATCCGTTTGTAGTCTTTCCCTGTTTCCTCTTTGTATCGCTTGAGAGTGAAGAATTCTTTCGTACCAGGCAGGAACAAAGCATGGCTTCCATCTTCATAAACTAAGGTGTATTCTTTTCCTTCTTCATAAATATTACTTTGATATGCTTTCCACTTCAACAACGCCCGGGAACGTATCTCAGCAAATGGTGCTTGGTTAGACACTCTTAAAGCAATCCTCTTACCTCTAGCTGGCTTCAATTTCCGATCTAGTTGTCGCCAATGGAGTAGTCCAATGAAGATTATTACATCATCTGCTTTGTCCTTCTCTTTACCTTTTACTTTTTTGTTCCACTCAGTTCCTTTTAACTTTCGGTACTGTGAAAAAGACTTGAGTTTGGTGGTTGTTGACGTGAAGCTTAGATTAGAACTTGAGCTTGGATTGGAACTTGATACTGGATTGGAACTTGAGCTTGGATTGGAACTTGAGCCTGGAATGGAACCTGAGCTTGGATTGAAACTTGAGATTGGATTGAAACTTGAACTTGTAATGAAGCTTTGCAAATTTTCTATCAAGAGAAATATACTCATTTGTAATTCTCTAATATCACTTCATTAATTGTAATAGTTAAAATAAATTATACGAAATATCAAATATTTACACAAAAATTGTTAACCCATTCAAACGGAATATGATACAATTGGCGTATTGTTGGTTAAATATTTGCCCTGTTTCTTTTTGTTTCCTTGTTTATTGTCACTTGCTTTCTAAAGATTTTATAATTTTGTTCACATTTTTTTGGTAGGGGGTGGGTCCTAGCATCCTAATGTGCACAGTGCAGGGGATTTTGGTGACAAGGCGGAGATAGCGGAGCGGAAATTTTTTTAAAAGATTTCCCATGGTTTTCAAAGAAATTTCTTGCCACTAGTGTAGGATCCAAGAAAGGCAGGAATGATTTCTAGGTCTGGGCATGCAGGGAATAGGGAATATAGGGAAATCAAAATATCAATTGTGACAATATAACGAGGTTATTATCACAAGGATTTACATTGATTTTAGATTGACACATGTGATTGAGTGAATTTAGATTGTGTGATCATAACCAAAGAAAAGTTAGAAGAACATATAGCAACTATAATTTTAGACTTCCATAGCACTATTTCTTGAGCGTGTTCCACAAAAATGAGAAGAAATTTGAACAAAAATTGACCTGAACAGAAGTTTTAAATCTAGCACTGTTGCTGAAACTCATGAGACTCATCAAGTATATGACAAAAATGGTTTGGCGGAAGTTTTGAGATTATCAAAACAAACGCCAAATACACCACCTACTCCCATGCAAGCCCCTAGATAGCACGATAAGGGAAAGTTCATTTATTACGCCGAGGGGGGGGGGGGGGGGTGTGTGAAAATGTCTTGAAAATAGCTAATATTTTTTCCGGGCCCCTGTCGGGGATATCACTAAATTTTCAAGCCCCCCCCCCCATATGACACTTCAAAATTTCCAACGCCCCTCCCCTCAATACAAGCCAACACCATCCATATTCTACAGTATATACATGAGGACACATTACCAAAATTTTCTTAATTTTACTAATAATTATATAAAACTCGAAGTCAGTTTCCAATCATACTACAAAGTATGAGGTATGGTTAACTTTACTCAAGTGGGGATTTATTTGAACAAAATTCAACTCTAAAAGTGGAAGATGATCAAAGGCTTAAAGGTCATTAGTCTTTCATTATATGCAGGTTCAACTTGCTTTGCCGGGTAAATCGCCTTGTTCATACATCCAGCCCCTTAGAAAGGTTCAAAATAACCTTACTGAGTTGAATTGAATAAAAGAATCCAGCAGTGATCACAGATGATGAATATTGTGTTGTCCATGTATTGTGGGTGGTGGGGGAGGGGAAGACAATAAAGTTTATAAATTAATGTTTTCACGAGGCACCACCATGGTTGGTGCCGAGAAAATTTTGGAAATCTGTAGTCTGTAGACCTACCTTCAGTCTTCAGAGTTTGTCCTACCTAAATGTTTAAGCCCCCCTTTGCTATATTGAAAACTTTAAGAGCCCCCTTTACAGGTTAAAAATATTTCGAAGCCCCCCCCTCAATATCTTCATCCCCCCCGGTAAAATAAATGAACTTTCCCTAAGGCACTGGCCAAAAAAATAGAAAACACATCATGCATGCTGCAACAAGTAATGATCACCTCATGTACTTTTGTCATACATGCTGGTATTATCAACTGGTTGAAATATAACACTTGACCCCCCCCCCCCATCTCCCCTCCTAGGATGTTTACATTTCAGAATTGTTAACATGTTTCCTTTAGTACATGACAATTACTTGGGTGCAGTGAACGTACCACAGTATATACCATATAGCGTGTAACACCCCTCCAAATTTCTATTGAGCAGTTAAGTTGGTAGGTAGACTTTAATGGCACTCCTCAGATTGACGCTATATGTAATCCAGTTGCGTTCAGGTGTTGGGAAGGTTGGGAATAGTACTAGTCTCAGGGTTCCCAGAGGGAAATTCTATTCACATCGACCAACATGTTATAAAATGTCAAATTATCCAATTACCGTAAACCTCCTAATATCATCCCCCCCCGAATATAAGCTCCCCTGTGTATAAGCCCACCTGAATAAGCCCATTTAATATGTTTACTATTGCACTATTTTCCTGTTTATGACTGACAATAAATACTTGTTACGGTCTTTTTGCATTGTCTTAATCCTCGTCTTAATCTAAACTGTTTTATATACAACATATCTACTTACCTCCACAAGAAACACAATATTTCGCTGTTGAAGCAACTTCTTTTCCGCAATTTGAACAAAACTTTGACATGACTTTTTGCTCATGTGCTCAGTCCGCCATTTTGGTAAGCAAGTGGTTACCAGTCCTCTGATGCTGGAATTTTGCTTTTGTGCCGTGGCTTTTGCTTTTGTGCCGTGGCTTTTTGCTTTTGTGCCGTGGCTTTTGCTTTTGTGCCGTGGCTTTTGCTTTTGTGCCGTGGCTTTTTGCTTTTGTGCCGTGGCTTTTTGCTTTTGTGCCGTGGCTTTTTGCTTTTGTGCCGTGGCTTTTTGCTTTTGTGCCGTGGCTTTTGCTTTTGTGCCGTGGCTTTTTGCTTTTGTGCCGTGGCTTTTGCTTTTGTGCCGTGGCTTTTTGTTTGCGTGTGACACCTGTGGGCCACCGTAGAAAATGAACAAATTTTGTATATTGATTTTACTTCTTTATATCCTTTTGTTCAAAAAAGTAGCAAATATCGTGTTGGTCATCCTACAATATTTATTAAAGATGAGTGTGAAAATAAAAATTTATGTGAAGTATTTGGTTTATATTTTCCCGTATTGCCATCACGTATAAAAGAAAAATTATTATTTCCCTTATGTTATATGTGTGCAAATACTACGCAACTGACACAGTGTAATCATAATGAAAACGAGCGTAGTATATTAGGAACGTGGACAATTATTGAAATAAATAAAGCTATTGAAAAAGGTTATCGAATGATAAAAATTTATGAAATTTATCATTTTTCTCAACAAGAAAGAATTTTTCAAGATTATGTAAATTGCTTTTTAAAAATTAAACAGGAAGCATCAGGTTATCCAAAAGAATGTTATGATGATGAAAAAAAATTAATTGATAGCCAAGTAGATAAATATATTGCAGATTATTATAAAAACGAGGGTATTTTACTTGATAAAAATAAGATTTGTTACAATCCTGGTCTACATAGTACAGCTAAACAAATATTAAATTCACTTTGGGGATAATTTGCTCAAAATGAAAATAATACAAAAGTTGATTTTTTAAGCGAATATGATGATGTATTAAAATTAGCTGAATGAGTTACTTACGTGAAAAAAGATAATTTAACAGCACCGTTAAAAACTGCAAATGTAATTATTGCTAGTTTTGTTACAGCCTACGCACGTTTGAAATTATTTGAATTAATCGATAGTTTAGGAGAACGTGTTTTATATTTTGATACTGATTCTGTTATTTATTTTTAAAAAAATGACGAGAATGTAGTTAAAACAGGAAATTATTTAGGTGAATTAACAAATGAGTTAAAAGAAAATGAATGGATTACTCAATTTTGTTCTACAGGTCCAAAATCTTATTCTTATCGTACCAATTTAAACGATGAAGTTGTACATATCAAGGGATTTTGTTTAACTAATGAAAAAGTAAAAAAAGAATTAAATTTTGAATCGCTACATAATTGTGTTGAAGATAATGAACCAAAAATTTAAATTAAATATAAGAATAAAATAACAAGAGATAAACTGAATCATATTTTCATAGAGGATGAAAATAAATTTTTTACTTTCACTTTTAATAAACTGTTTATATTAAAAAACAAACAAAGAAAATATAGAAAAAAAAAAAAAAGGAGGAGGAATTCGTAGAAAAAACAAACAAAAAGGAGGATTTCTATTACCATTAATATGTGATTTATGTAAAGAATTTGGTTTAAAATAATGAAAAAAATTATTTTGTCATTATTTATGTAAAGAATTTGGTTTAAAATGGTGAAAAAATTATTTAAAAAAAAAATGGAAAAAAAAAAGAAGAAATCCTTGGAAATCTAATGGAACAAAATTTTTTATAAAAAAAAAAAATGGAAAAAATGTAATGGGATTCATTTAAACTAAAAATTGTTTTTATTTTTTAATAAAAGATTCATAAAAATTACAACATTTTTGCTCATTTTTTTTTGCTCATTTTTTTTATTTTTACATTTTTTTAATATTATTTTATTAATAATTTTACCATACCTAAAATCGATTTTTTTTAAAAATTTAAATCTTTATTTATTTTACGTTTATATTTTTTATTTTTTATTTTCCATTTATTATTATTTATTTTCCATTTATTATTATTTTCAATTTTATTTCTACTCTTATTGTACAAATATAATAAGCTCCAATACCCACAGGTATATGTAACAATTGATTGCAAAGATTTTTTTTGTACATAAATGAATTTAATTTTTTTTCTGCATATTTTCCCCAATATTTTCTATTATAAAAATTTACAGTTTGAGCAAAACTATCAAAAAAGTACAATTTCATTATTATCTAACCATATAGCTATCCAATGTTTTCCTTCTTGATGACTTTCGTCTGTATTCCATATCCAACAACAACCGTTTTTCCTTTTTTTTTCAATATTTTTTGGAAACTGATTAGCTGGAAACGCTCCCAAAAAAAAATATTTTAAAAAAGAAATTATCCGCTGCTATTTCATTAATTTCATTTGTAAAAAGAAAACGTTTTAAAAAACATAAATCTTTACAATTCATTTACTTTTTTTCTTTTTCTTCCTCGTATTAAGTCACGATTATATCTTTGTTGTTTTTGGTTTTTTTTGGGTTTTTTCATGTATCTCACTTGCACTTTCATTGAAAAGTTCTGATAATCCAAGTTCACTAGTACTTATATAAAAAGTTCCAGCAATATATATTTTTTTAATAAATTATTTTGTATATAGCTTGCAGGCATATTTTTTTTTCTTAAATAAACTAATGCTGCATTATGCTCATCAGTTGTTAAATTAAAAGATGAAGGTTTAACAGCATTATGAGATAAATCATATATTAAATCTGTTCTGTTAATATTAAATTTTCCCATTTATATATTTTCTTCACTAATTAACCCTTTTTTTAAAATTGTACCATACTCTCACCAATTCGTTGTTTTTGACCGTTTTTGCAAAAATTTCCATTTCATTTTCCCCCCCAAGTTCAAATTCATCTTGATTTTTTTATTCCTTGAAAAAAAAATTTTTCATGGCTATTAGATTTTAAATGATCTAAGATTTCATTTAATTTATTCGTATCGTATTTTATTTTTTTTAATTGTATCAATATAATTACAAGCTCTTTCAAAAACACCAGCTAAGCAATGGTCTTCACATAGCATCAACTTAAGGTCGTATGAATCAATTTTATTATTGACTATTTTTTTAAGGATATAGAAATACTCACGTGAGCATTTTACAAGAATTTTTTTATTTACAATATTTTTTGATAAAAGAATTTTTTTTTTTTGTAAAGTTTTATCATATAAATTGTGTTTTGTTTTCATATTTGATCTAAAAAATGTTTTAATTTGTGGTAAAATAACATTATAGTTTTTAATATTTGTTTTTCATCTTCATCATTATTATCTTCATCACTCATACTCTCTTCACTTTCAGAAAAAGAATTATTTTCTTCACTTTCAGAAAAAGAATTATTTTCTTCTTCTTCATTTTCAGAAAAATAATTTTCTTCTTCTTTTTCTTCTTCTTTAACCTCTTCTTCTATACATTCTTCTTCTTTTTTTTTCTACTTTCTTTCTTTCTGTAAACTACAGGATAAACAACAGGATAAACAATAATATGTTCTTTTCTTAAATGCTCTTTCTGATTAACAATTTTTTTTTAAATATATTTTCTTTATATATTTTTTTGTTCTCGCTCTCTTTCCATCTTACGAACGTTACTCAATTTATAAGTAATTGAATGATTTCGCATATTATATATCGTATAATAAACGCGCTGGTGTTTTTAAACCTACTTTTATTTCATTACGAAATTCACCAATAAATAGCATTGCTCCAGCATTAGTATTTGCACCAAATTCAGCATGTACATTAACAACACCACTTGGACGATTAGGTAATACTTTTAAATGAGAATCGTGATTTGTCGTTAAATCAAATCCTAGAATTGCGTAACCATTAATAAAATCATAAGAAAATGGCATTTCTGAATATTTTTTATTAAGAACCTCACGTAGTAGCTGATATGCTTCTATTGAATTTTTTATAGTTGTTACACTAGCATTATTTACTGAAACATTGAAACTTGTATAACCTTCACATCGAAAATTATACACATTTGTACCCCATCCGCCATTGGAATTAGCTGTTCGAGAATATATAGCAAATAAACGAACGGGGCAACTTCCGTTAAAAATATCATTTACAATAACACCACCAGGAACAGTTTCTGAAACTGTGCGAAATGTAGTGGTATAATATTTAGCTTCTTGTTGATTTGTAACAAATGAAGTATTTAAAGCATTCGTTGTACATTGAAGGCACCTCACGTGTCATAAAATTAATATATGAAGCAAAATAAGCAAAATTATCAGCAGGTGTTACTAAATTCTCATTCAGTTTTAATTCTTTTGTTTTCCATAACGTTCGTAACGGTAAAGGTGGAATAACAACATTTGCATTGGCTGTTGCTGCAACACCTACCTCATCCGTAATAGAAATATCAACAAAAAATTTTGCATCGCTTGTTTTCATTAATCCAACACTATTTCCCCATTACAGGTAAATGTATATACATCAGAAAACCTGTGTTTTGGTGTAGGGTGAATTTCATCTTCTCTTGTTTCCAAAAAAATATCATTAAAAGGTGTTGATTCAAACAATTTTAATGGTCTACTAAACAACGTATTATGTTGTTCAATTTCTTTTTCTGCAGGATCTTGCATTTTAAATTTTTTTTTATACGTTAATTTTTAATACTTGTCCCACAGTACTTAACACCTGAGGAAGAAACATACCAAGTGCCATACCCGCACCAAAACCTCCACCTTTTTGTACTTTACTTCTTCTTCTTCTTGTTTTTTTTTTAAAGTTTTTTTACCCATTTTTTTTTTTAAATAAAAAAATCTTTACTCAACAACAATCAATACAGATATGAATTTTTTTTAATAACATCTTTTTTTAAAGTTTATTGCATGAGACGTAACGTTTATCATGATTTTCATTCATATTTGGAGGTAAACCAACTTTTCCATCCAGTAAAATTTCTTCTTTACTTGGTTTAATTTCTCTTGAAATCACAAAATGTTCTGCTTGATAAATTCCACCATTTTTCTTGCATTTAATAAATCAATATAATATTTTTCACTTAATTTACTCATTTTTTATTTTTTTTTAAAAAATAATCCTTTTGTCTCAAATTCAAATATTAAATGAATTCTTCATTCTTAATAATTTGTTTTATTATATAGATATCGATGGAATACAAGGTTTTCTTCTGTTGCGAAAAAGATATATCTCCACATGTGAGGATATAAATGATACGTTCACATGTGAAGATATCGATGGCGTCAGCGCTAAATTAACCAGTAAGAAGTTTGCACCATTGCTAGGCAGCCTAGGCTCCGCTCTTTTTTCAAAACTATATTATAATGGCATCGGAAGAAGTTTGTGCAGGCGAATTATCAAAGTTTGATATCGATTTCAACTCAGAATTGGAGGAATATCCAAGAAGATTTCTCTCTGTTACTGACAATGATGTCGAGAAATTAATTAACGAGGAAGAAAATGAAAACACAAAGAAAAAGACCTTCTACGACATAAACATTGTAAAAAGTTTCTGGTGGGAGAGCGTAACGAAACGAGAGACATAGCGGAGATATCTCCACCGGAGTGAAATAATTATCTGAGCCAGTTTGTGGTAGCAGCAAGGACCAAGGTGGGAAAAGAGTACGGTAAAAACCCGCGTATAAGAACCTACATTTTTCCAGGTCAGCCTGATTAGGTTCTTATATATTTGATGCATAAGAAGAAATCAGGCTGTTTAGGTTCTTAAATAGGTTCTTATTTTTCAAAGGTAAAACTAAAGACACTATGTGATGCGTGGGTGTGGTCCTATGCACTCCAATAAATTACTACACATATGTATGTAGGTGAAATTATGATTAATATGTATTCAGTAACATGAACTGGGTGGTCATAATGTAGAAAATTCAAATTGAACGCAACAAAACATTACACTGAAGCACATGCAACACTGCATCCCATAATTGTGCACAAATGGGGAAGTTACCTACTAAAGTTGGTGGGTAAGAAATAATGTCTTTCGAAACTCATAGTCTTTCATTCCTTGAGGCCTTATTTTCTCATCTTCAGATCCATCTGCTGTCACAAGACACCCAGTTCTCTCAAAAAGTTTCAAGAAGAAATCCTTGTTAACTCTGAGCTCCCTCCATGCTTCTCCAGTCCATTTGGTCATAAGAATTCGTCTTTCCTTAGCAGATATTTTGTCATGCCACTGTTCTAAATTACCTTCTTCTTCTAGCCACCTTTCCATTGCTTCCCCTATTGTTTTCTTCATCATTCTTCCGCAATAGGCTGGACCTTATCAGTATGGTTTTCAGGCAGTAAGTACACCAAGGTATTTATCTCCTCCCTGCATTTCTGATGGAATTCCTTAGCTTGCTGGAAGCCAACATTATCCACAAAGAAAACCTTTTCATCAGGTTCTTTTCCTATTCCTGGAACAAATGTTCCTTTAAGCCACTGCATATTTAGATCTACATCCATCCAGGCACATTTCTGGAAATATACATCCACTCCATTGTCATACTGTGCTGTCTCTGCATTTGTCACATTGCCTTTTCCTCTGAACACAATGGCTGGGTTTAATGTTCTGCTCTCCAGCTGCACGTATGCAAAGCTGTAGAGTTGCTTGTCTTTTGTCCAAGCCTGTTGAAGGCTGGGACACCCATATTTGTTTGGATCCTTTTAAATCATAGGATTTGTCTTGCTCGATTACAAATGGTAGTGGGACTTGATCAACATTGTATCTATTCTTTGGAAGCCACCTTCCATACTTTGGATCTGATGTGGTTTTATTTCGTCGCCGCATAGTTTTCACAGCCTGTCTCAGATTCCTGTGAAATGCTTGAATCCTTGGCCTTCCAGCAGAGTCTTTCTTTTTATTTGTTCTACGCCTGAGGACAATGTCGTGTCGCCTCTTAAACATCTGAAACCAATTATTACTGGCTTTAAATTTATCTGCTTCTTGCTTGCCATAACACAGTTCAATTTTTGACTTCATCTTTTTTCTAAACCAGAGCTTCGAGATTTTGCTGCCCGCTGCTCGTCGCAGCTTAAATTCAGCAACCAAGAGCTTGGTAGCTAAAGGATATTTTTCGCTGTGCCTTGATTTGCTCTAATACCGCCTGTGTTTCTTTTTCGCTTGTTTAGTGAAAACTCCCCTAAGATGTTATTTCGATTCTTGTTCCATTTTACGATCAAGCATCTGCTCACACCTCTCACTTCTGCGGCCTTGTCCCATTTATTTTTGGTTTTGCTTTTTGTAAGAGTATCCAGAAGATCAAGCGTTTGTTTTTTAAATTCTACAGTGTAGGATTTTCTTTGTCTGCTTCCCTTTCTCTTTTGACTGCTCGCACAACTGGGATGTGATCCCTCGGCAATTTGCTTATCCTTGTAGTTGTCCTCTATAAACGGCACATAACTGTCGGCTGAATTACTTTCAAGTTGAAATTCCACATTTGAACTGCACGCATTCGAAGCAGAAAGCAGCTGGTCACCTTGAGATCCGGACAAAAGTTGTAGAGTGTTGTGCTTAAAACGTACATGGGTATCGAGATACTGTTTACCCGAGAAGACTTCTTTGCAAAGGCTGCATTTCAGAGACTTGTTTGTAAGTTTTACAGACTTTGATAATGCGGCAGTTATGTCATAAAGTTGACCACACTTCGACTCAACCTCTTTCTTGAAACCACAGCCAAATAAAGTACGATTCATAGCTCTAAAATCTAGCAAAGATGGCAGAGAAGATTCTGTATTTTAATAATTTGCGCGCCACCGCCACGGAAAGTCACGTGACCTTCCGGGCAGCGGTTTCGTTAATACACTAACAAGCCGCCATCTTACTAGTTTTCGACTTTTGTTTGAAAGTGGAAGTGTAAGGTACATGTATGAATGATCGAACAGAGATGACAAATGAATACGAGCTTTTTACTGAGTCTACTGTACGTGGATACCATGCATATTACAAGGATGCAACAGTTTACATTGGAGAGTTGTTGGAATGCGAACTGGAACTCAACAATGCACATGATAAGCACGCAGTTGTTGTCAAAAAACAAAGGAGATTGGAGATAGATACAATGGAGGAGGTGGAAAAGGATTGGAAATCCCTGTTGATTACAAATTAATTGGAAATTTCGAGTACATGAACAGAGTGTTAAGAAGGTTAAAGCGCAGGGAGTCTACATGTAACCTGAAATACAGTGATGTCAGAAGATCATAAGCTAAGTCCTACATGTATACGGCTGTGTTAATGTTTTGCATAACATTGTGTTTTCTATGTACAGTACTGCTCAACAGTGACGTTGTTTTGTTGAAAACTTTATAAACTTATACACAAATACTAATTCACATTGAAGGGATAACCATTTTAAAAGTCTGAAACAGTTTCTTCAAGCAATAAATTTAATGTTGGAGTTAAACACAGTACCATGTAGTACACTTATTTTACACTGTATCACTGCTAAGCCTTCAGTTTTATTCCAGTACTATATTAAACTGTAACTGACCTCCCAAATAAGAACCTATTTTAAAATTCAGGCTGAATAGGTTCTTATAAAATGGGTGTCTAAATGCCAAATTTCAGGCTGTAGGTTCTTAATCCACTAGGTTCTTATACGTGGGTTTTTACTGTACGAGCCTTCATCGCTCCGTGGAATACTTTCAAGCATTGAACGTCATTTGAGTAGAGTTTCTTATGGCAAATCCATTTTCAAGGACAGCGAATTTAAAAAAACTAGAGATGCTCTGAAAGCCAAACAAAAGGAACTAAAGCGACACGGTCGTGGAAACAAACCAAACGCAACATCGGCTATTACTGATGAGGAAGTCGGCATTTTATTTGAGAAAAAATTACTGGGAATAAGTTCACCACAAGCCCTGCAGAACACAGTATGGCTAAACCACACGATTCACTTTGGCCTGCGTGGATGTAAAGAACAAAAACAACTCCGTTGGGGCGACATTGTTCTCAAAACTACCTTCGATGGGAAAGAATATCTCGAATACTCTGAACGGCAGACCAAGACCAGAACAGGAGAGGATCCACGCAACCAACGAGCGATTAAACCACGAATGTATGCCAACGAAACTACAACGTCTGCTGAACGTGACCCGGTGCATGTTTACAAGGTTTATAAGGAAAAACGACCACCAACAATGTTAGAAGCGGATGCCACCTTCTACTTGTCTATAAATTACTTTAAAACAGATACTGCATTGAAGGACAAAGATGCAAATTGGTACAAAGCTCAGCCTATGGGGATAAACAAGTTAAACGGTATCATGAAGGAAATGACACAAGCTGCTGGAATTCCCGCCAAAACAAACCACAGTGGAAGAAAAACCTTAGTTCAATAGCTCCAGGATAGTGGCGTTCTACCTAACCAGATTATTCAAATAACGGGACACAAAAACTTGCAGTCAATTAACAATTACAGTTCCCTTCGAGAGAAACAAATAGAAAACATTTCACATATCCTGTCGTCTTCTATATCTACAACAACCGCCGCCGACGACATTAATGCAACAACAACTTCGCCATCGCCGGTTCATTGCCAATTTCCTTTAAGTTCATCCACTTCATCTTCTGTGGACCTAAATTCCTTTAATGAGAACAAGTTACAAACAATGTTCCACGGAAACTTTATAACTGGTGGAGTCTTCAACGTCAACTTGGCCAATACAAAGAATAAAATAGAAAGTCCAGATTGTGGCTCCAAACGGAAGTATAGACGGCTCATCTTTGAAAGTGACAGCAGCCAAGAATCCGCTTCGAAAAGTTTAAGAGTGAACTCTTTATTAGGGTAAATAAAATTGTATTTATTCTAAATTATTACCTGTGCTATACGCTTTGTTCTACGAACTACGGACATGCTTGTGAAAAATGTTTTTCAAACTTTTTATATTCGTAATTTGCGTATTGTAATTTGTCGAGTGTTTTGCAAATAAAAGTGTTAGATAACCTTTACTCCATTGTACGTACGTACCTGTATGTTTTTCATAGTTTATCGAACTGATCTATATAATAAACAGAACATTACATGGCCGCTTGGAGATACGAATTTTATTTTCGAGTGTTGTCAATATCTCTCGCGAGTGAGCGAAGCGAACGAGTGAGAGATATAGACAACACGAGGATATTACATAGACAACACCATGTAATATCCTCTATTTATACTAAATTTTTTCTTCTTCATCATCATATAAATTTAAATAAATTGTAATTTCTTCCCCTGAAAGGGAATAATTGTCGTTTTCATATGAAATAAAAAACTGAATTTTTTCTTTAGCATTTTTTTCATTTGTTAATAAAAAAAATGGTAATTTTTTCTTATCGTTATTTAAGCCAAAAGAAATATTTTTTTTCATTAATAAATAATAAAAAACGTTTTGCAAATAAAATATATTGTCTAGAATATTTTGGTGCTGCTACTTGGGAGCTTTTTATATTTACAATTTTTAAATTTTCTTTTTTTTTCTTCTTCTAAATTATTTGTAAATCCTGAAAAATCAATTTTTAATATAATATACGAAAATTCCCTTTTATTCCTTTACACTCAATATGATTTAAATTCCATAAAACATTTTTATCGTTATATGATACCGTTTTTGAAAAAGGATATGTAATTTCGTAATTTTCAATACATAAAGCAGTATTTCTCTCTTTTAATTGCAACTTTAAGCATAATGAATTAGCCCCTCAATACTCACAGTACCTGAGTCAAATGGAATTTTATTTCCCACACTATCTTTTAATATCACATGTAGTGAAGAAATTTTCATTTTTTTAAACTTTCTTTTAACTGAAACTAATGGTGAATAAACAATTAATTCCCCATTTCCTTTTCCTTGTTCACTCCATCGAATTGGAACTAGTGTTAATATTTCTGATGATACCAAATAAACTTCTTTCCAATTCTTCACAATAAATAAACATTTTATCCAAACCGTCAGAAATATCCGGTAAATAATCAGCAATAACTGAATAAGATGTACTATCTATTTCTTGATTTTCAACATTTTCGTTAAACTGAATTATACCCGAATTAAAACCTAACATAAATGCTAATTCTTTAGAAAAATTCAATTCAATATCAATAAAAAATTATTTTTTTTGCTTTTTTTTACTTATTGATGCTTTTGATAAGTGAAAAAAATTCATTAATTCCCCATCATGTGCTTTGTAACTAGCGGATTTTTTATTTAACCAATATTCGGCATATACATTTGCTATTATTTTTACTTTTCCATTATCAAATATAATAGAAACATGATATTCATTTATAGCATTATTTATATATTTTATTAACTTTTCCAAGCTATAAATCCCTTGAAGAATAATAAATTTATCAGAATTTATTTGTAAACCACAATCTTCATATTTTTTTTGCGAGGAAATCCATTTAAATTTACGATATTTTATATCCAACGAAAACCAACATTCATCATTTGCTATATTTTTTGTTGTAGAGGGATAAGAAACAGGTGTTACTTCAAAAAATGCTTCGTGATTTAATCCATCAATTGGTTGAATTAATTTCATTTCAAAATCATTTGTATAATTAGTTCGACCGTCTTTTACAGTGTTACTTAAAATTTGTAAATTCATATTCTTTGTAATTCTTCCCTATAAAATATGCCCGTTATTTTTTCGTTATTAAAATCTTGTAATTCATACGTAACAGGATCAGTAACAAATACTTTTTTTAATTAAAATTTTTCGTCAGTCCAACGACCTAAACTACTTTTTTCAAAAATATTTGTTTTTCCTCGTGCAATACGTACAACAGTTCCTTCCTTTAACACATTCTTTGTAAAAGTAATGGGTGAAATCATTTTACATAGCATTATATTTTTCATTTTATTTATTTTTTCTCCACGATAAATTTCATATGGTGTAAAGCCATCCAAACTTTTATGCAGTGACTTATTATATCTTTCAATAATAATGGGTAAACAAGTATAATAATCAAATTCTCCAGTTAATGTTAAAACACGTCTCACCATTTTTTTTAAAGTTTGAATTACTCTTTCAACATGTGACGCTTTAATTTCACGATTGTAAGTATGAAAAACAGAAAATCCATATTTTTTACTTAATTCTTTACGGATTAACTGAAATTCTGACCCTTCATCACATTGTATTTTTTAGGAGCATCTTCTTTTTTCAAAATATTTTCAAATTTATTTGCTGTATTTTTTCCAGTTTTTTTCTTTAAAAGTTCAACCCAAACATCTTGAATAAACATCAATACGGTCTCGACTAAAAGTACACACGAGTGACCACGAGTGACCACGAGTGACCACGAGTGACCACGCGTGCCTGTGCGTCAAAAACCACCAAAATATAAAACATTTGTTATTATTTGCCCTTTTTATGATGGACCTGGAGGGCGGGAAAAGAAAGGACTTCAGTCCTAAGACTGAAATTCCAAGAAATGTAAAACGTCGAGCAGCCATAAAATCTGAAACCGAGGTTATTATCTTGGACGACGACGACGATGAGGATAAACATATTAACAAAGTCGCAGAGCATGACGAAGACAAACGTTCTCGAAGGAGACTTCAGTTTGACGTCGATGATGAAAAGGTAAGCCAAGTTTCCTATTACAGAGGGAATCCTAACTTACCAATGCTTCACACTAATAGTCCAGATATAGAGGAAATCGTAAAAGTCTGCAAGTTTGGTCCAGCGCCGGAGAAGCTAGTGAAGCAGAAACCTCTGCGAATAAAGGAAAATGCAACCTTTGTTATTAATCAGGGTGGTATCGGGGTAAAGCATCCTTTCGATTTGGATGCCGACGACATCGCTGGAGCTTTTATAAAGAAGGACAGTGTCCGTTTTTATGAAGTTGACGGAGTCGACGACGCTTTCAAAATGAGTTCAGAAGTCCATGTTACGCGCGATAAGAACGGACATGTCGTTGCAGGAACATACAACGAACGCACTAGCCGAGGATGGAACTCAAAAACTGCTAACATTAGTAAACTGTACGCTGTAATCCGTAGAAGAGCTGTTCACAAAGAAACACTCGAAAAAGAAGGCTCTTCATTTACCAGGGTAATTATGTTTCTTATGTCTGTGCATGAATATAACAATGTTAAAGGGAAAATCAAAGATTTGAAGACTTACAGCTTGGTCCACCCTTACATTATTATGCACTACTATTTCACTGGTGGTCGAAAGGTCCAGATTCATGGACAAGCTCATGGGAACGCTAAATCAACGAATGCCACAGAATATCGTCCGCGACAGCATTCAACTAAAATAGAAATGAGAGAAAATGCTGCCATTGATAAGCGACCGCCAAGAATAATTGCACAAGAATCGACTGAGGAAATACAATTATTGGACATTGATTCTGATTGTACCATTGCAAGAGATACAAAACAGATAGCAAATTACAAGTAAGTTATATTATATATTTATGTATTTATGTGTTTATGTATTTAGATATTTATATATTAATTTATATATTTATATATATATTTTATATATTTATATATTTTATATATTTTATATATTTTATATTAATTTATATATTTATACATATTTTATATATTATATATATTATATATTTTATATATTTTAAATATTTTATATATATTATATATTTTATATATTTTATATATTTCATATATTTTATATATTTATATATTTTATATATTTTATATATTTTATATATTTTATATATTTTATATATTTTATTTATTTATATATTATATTTATATGTTAGTAAATGAGTGGAAGTAAATCTGATAACACATGAACAAAGAGTGCTTTAAGTGTTTTAATATTCAATTTGAGTACCCCGGTATACGAAGTTAACACATGGGAATGAGTGGCATTATATACCATGACATTTACAAACATCCTTGTTTAGTTGCCTTGCTAATGGACAAGTCTTACCTTCATCTTAGTGGTAAAAAATATTTAAACTCATATTCACTGATGTGGGTTTAGAATTTCTACACTTCCACAGCCTTTAATACCCATACTTTAATGATATTATAGCATTAAAACATGGCTGAGCATTGCCATTAAATAACAGAGTCACACATGGTACAAACTGCCCAATCAGAACTCATAAAATATGTCAGTGTACAAAAACTGAATTATAATATATTATATAATATTGTATTGATGTATATAGTATGATATGGTAGAGTATGTTATTGTTAGGGTAGGCTACATGTATGGCAGCATATCTATGTTATGGTAGAATTGGTAGGGTATGGCATTATACAATATACTGTATATATATATATATATATATATATATATATATATATATACAGTATATTGTATAATACATTGCATCTTACACATGTGATTGGTCAATTACTGTGTTTATATGGCTTTGTAAAACAACACTTGTGATGTCATGGCACATTCAGCGGCGGATTAAGGGCGGGGCCACCGGGGCCGAGGCCCTGGGCCCCCCACATTTTGGAGTATTTTATTTAACAACCCAATTAATACTAAGTTACTAACGTTTCTGTTTGTTCAAAGTTATTTTTTGCACGACGTATTCCCTTTTCTCTCATATATAAAGGGTTCTTTGGTGAACACCAGTGATTCAGTGTCTTTATTTTATTATATTGTAATTTGTAAGACCGATTGGAATTGGAAAAGGGCCCCCACAAAAATGTGGCCCCTGGCCCCCCACAGTCTTAGTCCGGCCCTGGGCACATTTCTTAGTTTTATTTCATAAAAGAATAGAAAATGAATGCCCTGTGTTTTTATAACCTGATACAAACACTTGAGTGAGATGGGAGAATTTGAAAGTAATTATGTAAATCCTTGCCTATGGCTTGGGTGGGTTCACATAAACTTTCAAATTCTCCCAACTCACGCTTGTGTTTGCATCAGGTGATATAAACACGGGTGGCCATTTTATATTTCTTAAATAGTTTATATAATTATATATATATATACTGTATATGGAAAAATTATAAATGCCAATGTGATGTGATTAGGCCTCCATGTTCACCATGTTTGACTTCAATCAATGACATCCAAGATAGATATCTACTTATGGCAAATACAGTATCATTTGTCTTGTATGAGTGCTCCATTATTACTTCCATAGCTATGGCTTTTATTTACAAGGCTTTTTCAATCATGTGTTTAGGTACAACTATGGCAAAAGTAAGAATGCTAACGCTGATGCGTTAACTGATATTATTGTCGAGCTTTTAAGTCAGAAAAAGCAGGGGAAACATTCTGTTCTGGACAGATCGCAGCCATATATCCGAGAGTTCCTTTTGCGTAATGGCAACCAACCGTCTATCGTGGCCTATCTCGACCAAACTCTAAAAGATCTGGAGAGATTTTGCGTTGGAGAAACCAAGAGCAGCGTCCCTCTGGCAATCGATACGACCTTCAACATCAGCGAATATTATTTTACCCAAACTACGTACAAGAATATCTCTCTTGTTTCAAAGCAGACAGGAAAGCATCCATGGTTTCCTGGCCCTCTTCTTGTGCACCGTAGCAAATGCCAAGACGAATTTCGGTATTTTTGGCAAGCTGTGAAACGGAAAACCCCAGCGCTGAAGAACCTTGGTGTTTTCGGAACTGATGAGGAACCAGCTGTTTACAATGGTATTTTGTCAGAATGCAATGGCGAAACAGTGCATCTCCTTGGACTGGAGCACGTGAAAGCAAACGTCGAACGGAAACTGGACGAACTCAAGTTCCCCAATGCGTCTAAACGCCGCATTATCTCCGACATTTTTGGCGGAGCATTGGCGGAAAAAGATGGATCTCTATATGAATGTGAAAGCGAGAAGGAGTTCCTTGAGAAAGTTTCAAAGTTGGAAAAAGAGTGGAATTCTATTGAAAGGTCTTCAACACGTAACAACCCACCCAAGTTCGTCGCCTATTTTGAGAAACACAAAAAAGAAAAAATACGACGATGCATGGTAAAGTACGTAAGAGAAAAAGCTGGAGTAGAAGATTGTTATGGGCAGAATCCTATTGAGTGGATGCACTTCATGTCCAAGAAGGAAATCGACGATGCCATGAAGTGTGAAGGCTTAAGTCATAATGATGCACCTCTGACAGCCAGTCTTGAAGCACTGAAAGCGAGAAATATCCGCCTTTATTCTGATGCTGTGAAAGCTTTGTATGGAGAAGGCCCCTACCGTGTTTCCAAAGAATTCGAGGATCATCAATGCACGTATGACGAGTGGAAAGATATGTCAACAGAACGGAAGGAGAACAGTGTGCACCACTTTTTTAACGCCTCGAAGCAAAAAGTTTCTTCTCCACGTGCCGCCACAACCGAGCAACTTGCACAAAGCCACGATGCTGCACCGAAGGATGTGGATATTGATTTCCCAAAAGATTTTCAGCAGCCAAATGAACAGGATCAATCATCTGACATACCGATTCTTAATGAGGATTCACAAAAGGGAACGATTCAAGCCAACGTTGGACACAAGCTGTTAAGTATCGCGGCGGAGGAGGCGTGTCTGCCGGAGGAATGTGTCAGACTTGGGACGTTGCAACAGATATTTCACAAAGCCGAGTTTCTTCTGAACGAACCGGGCGCTATCAAAGAGGCGGCATCAGATGATTCGCGATTCAGAACTGTCAAAAGTCAATCTGGTGGCATGCCACTTGTCGTTCGTCCAGTTAACAAGAAATCCAATCTATTCAGTTGTGAATGTAGCACCTTCAAAGGTGTTGGCATGTGTCCTGATACCGTGGCAGTCGCTGAAACACAGGGTCTGTTGTTTCAATATCTTTCCGATTTACGCGTCAAGCTTACTCGTCAAAAAGGGAAAAAGAACTACCAAGGAGGAGTAAACATCACAGCAGCAATAGAAACCGGTTTGAAGATTTCTGAGAAAGGTCATAAGCCAAATGAAGTGGGTAAGAAGATTCAGAGGCGTTCAAAAAAGAGTGGAGCCAAAGAATCTTATTCAAGTACATGTACAACCAAACCAACACTAAAACAAGTACCGAGCTCAACTGTCTCATCATCTGCATCTCAAATCCACCATCCAACGGCAACTATGATCCCGGAACATCAAAGTGAGACTGCACTTCTGCAGCCTACGGGCTCTACGCTGCCACGACCGCATCAAATGTTTGAAGGGCCTCAGTTTGAGGCGTCATATAGGCACCTTCAACCACGACTACAGATGGAGAATACAAGCGTCACCACCCAACAAATGCGCAGTATCGCACAACTGTGCATGTCTGAAGACGTGAACACTGCGAGAAGTATTCAGTACCAACCATATCCAAATATGGACACTTCAGTCAATTTTCTTCAGGCAGCGCCATTTCAGCAACCTCTACAAACGTTCCAGGTAGAACAGACTCAGTGGCATGCGGGTATGTCTCCTCATCCTTACACGTTGTGCCTATTACCAACTATAGTGAAGAAATGTTATGGTTGTGGTGTAGAATTTGCTGATAAATACAGGGTACCTCCATATAACATCATCGTCCAGCATGTGGATCGACGCCTGAGACGACGTGATGAACACAGCGGACAACTCGTATACAGTCCTGATTTTTCCAATACCTATTACCACCCTTCCTGTTCCCACATAAGAAGAAAGAATCCTGTGTATCCCGGTATTGTCGCTATTGATCGCTTTATATGCGACGGTTTGTCGGAAGGACAGCGCCAGTATATCGGTACTTTCGACTTGAAAGTTCAGATCACGTAGACTGAATTTGATATTTTAAAGTGGCACTACGATGAAAGAATCGTCAGTCTTTTATTGATCTTATAAAGTACATTTAAAATGAGGATGAACGGCGTTTGTGGTTTGTCAATATCTCATCTCGTTCAAGAGATATTCACGTTTTTGAAATATGCAAATTAGATGACTGATGACGTCATTTACTCCAAACGAGCGAAATGAAAATCGTAAAATTAGGCATATCTCTAGAAATAAACAATAGAAAGTGCTCAAATTTTTGCATGCTTATAGTATTAAATAAAATACGCTTCACTGTGGAACATTAGTTGTTTTCATGATGGAAACTTTTGGTGCCTGACCTCCTCCAATGATAAAATTAAATTTGCTTATTTATCAGCAATCAAGTAGCGTTTACTCCAGCGAATAAAAGTGAAGATTAGAGCTTATGTAGGCTTGTAATTCAAACGTTTAAATCTTTCTATTTTTAAACAATGAGGGGGAAATGATAATTCCCCTTTTAAGATTTAGAGTAGCCTGAGAGCGCTTACCATGGCAATCACAAAGGTTCCACAGATAAGTGTATTTTATTGGATACTATAAGCATACAAAGTTTAAGCACGTTCTATTGTTTTTTATATAATATGGTGGGTAATGGGACCTTCACTGGCGTTGTGTGAGAACTAATTTTGAGCATAACACTTTGTGTCCCACCACGGCGGCGACAACGCACTGTTATTAGTGGTATGTTTAATAAATTTGCTAGTTTTTTTCGCTCATTTTTGAGTGTAATACTTTACGTTTGACCACACCAGTTAAGTTTCACGTTAAGTGTCAATTTTCAGTCGATAGGTCGTAAAATATGCCTGCGGTTTGTTATATGTTTGGGAGAAGAATGAAGCGTGGAAGGATTTATGTAGGCCTGTGTTCTTTGGATAACAAACGTAAAGTATTAGGCTCAAAAATGAGCGAAAAAAACTGGCAAATTTATCGGAAACATACCACTAATAACAGTGCGTTGTAGCTGCTGTGGTGGAACACAAAGTATTATGCTCAAAATTAGTCCTCACACAACGCCAGTGAAGGTCCCATTACCCACCATATTATATAAAAAATGACGATTTTTTCATCGTAGTGCCACTTTAACAATTTTATGTTGAGTTATATTGACAAAGTATATATAATATAAACCTTGATAACTAAGGCTGGGTTTAGACGTCGAAGTTCCGTCGCATTTAATTCGTCGAATTTAATGCAACGATTATGCGATGGAAGTGACACAGTTCGGTTTAGACGTCGAATTTAATGTGTCGCATTTAATGTTACGGCTGAAATTTAACGCAACAAATTACCGCGCATTGCAATTTGCATGGCACCCAGCTGTTAAGAGAAGCGGCCTGTTTTCATCTTCAAGAGTATATCAAAAAGTATAAAACACAAAGAAGTTAGACCTTCAGAGGCAAATGACAAATGCATGTGTTGTTAAACTTTGGCGTTAGTCGACCATTTGTCGTTAGTGAAATAGTGAATGTAAGCGCTCGCTTAAAGCTCTCTCATTCTTATAAACTCGATTAATGTGTTGCTTTCGACTAGTTCGACAGTTTTCCTCAGTCGAAAACTCCAATACCTTTAGCAAGTAACGCTTTATTGCCACCCAACTTCATACTAATTGTCACAAAATTTCTTCCGCCACAAAGCATTCTGGACGATACAAACAAGTACGACATGTTGAAAATGATCTTCGTGGGGCCCACGAACTGTAAATTGGGATTTGATCTCGCACCTTCGGGATTCCGGTCCTCTGCTCTATACCTGTTGAGTTATCGAGAAAGAGTAATCGGCTAGTTTACTGCGTTTGTTACTAAAGACCTGGCCAAACGCTTTCAACATTTCATGCAACATCGTTCAACATTGTTGAACGCATGTTGAACGAAAATTTGAACATGTTCAAATTTCGTTCAACACCATTCAACAACGTTCAACATCATTCAACAGGGTGGCCAAACGCTTTCAACATGTTGAATCACGGTTGAATTCAACAATGTTGAACGATGTTGAATGAAATGTTGAAACCGTTTGGCCAGGCCTTAATGTGTATAATAGTGATAATAGTAGTGGTAACTAAACTTGTATCACTTTACTGTGTTCAATGGCAATGCGACACATTTTATATTAGTTTTAGCATTTATATTCTGTTCATGCTTCATTTATGTTGTGCTCATGCTTCGTGCATATGATATTAAAGGTTCATGTTTACTTTTTATCTTCGTATGGTATTCCTGAATCAGCATGCATGATGGTGGCCTTTGGCGACTTGTTACACGGCGAATTAGAGCAAAGATTTTTAGTATTGCGAAAAAAAACTTTTTCACGAGGAAAACACGCGACGTAGACATAGTAGCGAGTTATATGTGTGTTTTCATAAGGTCAGTTATAGTAAAAACTCGCAACGTGTTGCGTTAAAAATCGTCCCCTTGAACACGCAAGACGAGTCGTGTTTTCCGACTTCTCATATTATACAACAGCAGGCTTCGAATTTTGGTGGGTTTTCCGTAATCCACTGTCCACGTTCTTGATCCTTCCCATGATTCATTTGCCTTTCATTGGTTACATTTTTTTGTATGTAAAAATGCTGAACGACTGGTAGATTGTGATTGGACACATCACTTTTTCACATGTAAGAAATAGAAGGTATAGATTTTATGACATTCACTAATAGCGACACCCTCTTGAAATTTGCATGTGGCGCAATGCATCGTGGTCTATCCAGGTATATGGATATATTTAGGCGAAACTGATAGTTATTTCGGCTCCAAATAACAGAGAACTATTCGCCTTAATTAATTGGCTGAGACTGCTATGCCACCTTCAAACTGAACTGCCATGCATATGTGCTCGTGCGCACTACGGCGGCTTCACGGAGAAAATAATAAATGTGATGCTTATCCAATTGGTCTATGCTTTCTCGTCATCACTAACGCCTTTTTAATCGAATTGTTACTCTGAATAGACCACAATGCATTGCGATTTCAAAATGGTACGCTATTGGTGAATAAGTCTATGCAGAGCTATATATATATATATATATATAAGTGAGTTTTGGTTCACGAAATGTTAGAGAGTGCTCAATACCATATATAGATAGAGCAAAATACAAAGTATAAAGTATAGTTTTACCTTAAAGTCTTCGCTACCAGAGGTTTCACCCTAAACGGGATCATCAGGCGACTCTGATGATCCCGTTTAGGGTGAAACCTCTGGTAGCGAAGACTTTAAGGTAAAACTATACTTTATACTTTGTATATATATATATATATATATATATATATATATATATATATATATATATATATATATATATATATATATATATATATATATATTGATCTGTATACTGTAGGTATCTTTATATAGTGCTGTTTATGGCTCTGTATTGGGACATAAAGATCTGTATATAGCATGTGAATATTAGGTTCTATATATTGATATTATATCACGTTATCATATATGGTCACTCGTAGTCACTCGTGGTCACTCGTGGTCAATCGTGGTCACTCGTGGTCACTCGTGGTCACTCGTGGTCACTCGTGGTCACTCGTGGTCATTCGTGTGTACTTTTAGTCTAGATCACATCAATACATACAAGCCAGTAACGAAATTGTCTATTAAATCTTGCTAAATCTTTATTTTCTGCTAAATCAATTTTTTTTTTAATGCAACAACTTTCTGTGAAAAATCAGCATATTTCACTAAAACACGTTCATTCGATGTATATTCCCTCATATATAATTCCATTATAAAGATTAATGTTAACTCCTTGTTTGAGTTTTTGAAAAGATGAAATGAAATGAATGAATTTTCTTTTCTTTATTTATAATAAAATTTTACGACATTTTTGTAAAAAAAATAACTTTTACTTTAAACCATATAAGGTGAAAGATTCATTATAAAAACTTATACATTCATTTATATATTCTTCTGAAAAATTATTATTTGTACATAAAAAATTTATACACAATCTTTTAAAAATCTCTGACAAATAGGAAATTGCATAAAAATATAATAAAAAAAAATTATCATTTTTTTTTTTACTATCTTCACAATCTTTACTAAGAATGTTTTTCTACAACTTTGTTCTGACACGTTCAGGAAACCTTTCTGGATGATCAAATTTCAAACATAGACTTTGACTGCGAAATTCAAAACTATTCTCACGTCAAGATTGGTTTCCTGGTTTGTGGTACGGTATTCTAAAAAGCCTTCAAGTACATGGATAATACAGTAAGTTTACTAGTATAGATACTTAAATGACAGCTATATACACTGTTGTAATAATAGCGCGTTATCTTAATAGCAAGTTTTGCTTTTAAATAGCGAGTTGACAGAGTCGAGTTGCCGTTAATTATTTACCTTGCTCCCGGCGTTATTATTGCGGGATCTTCCTGATTTTAGGGTAGATTTGCCTTGTCACTAGAACTAATTTTTCTATCGTAATTGTAGAGAACTAGTAGACTGAAATATTCTATGTCATTTGAGCGCCTATCAGTCAGCTAAGCTGTTCATTGACTAAAAACCTCCTACCAATGAAATAGACGTGAAAATCAAATCAAATCAAATCTACTCTTTTCTTTTCTTTTACAATATAGACATTCATCTGGCTAAGTTCTACCCTTTCTTCTGTAGCCAGTGTATGGACATTAACCATCGAAAGCAGTTAATCAAGAGAAGCGAACACAATTATTAAACACAACTTCACATTCCAACGGACAACAACCGGACCTGTCACCGCCGTAAGACTAGAAAACCTTTGTGATATTGTTGAGTAATGAATAATAAAGATTATTTGAAATAAATTAATGCTTGTCTTGTGGTAATGATTTAATATACTAAAAATTTCCGAAGATTTTTCAACAAACCAGTAACGTTGTAGCAAGGTTGTGGTAATGTTAAATCGTAACGTTCATCGCAACGTTCTGACAACGTATAGCGGAGTCGACAAAATCACGTTGTCAGAACGTTGTATGGCAACGTTTTCAAAACGTAAGTCAAACGTTCCTACAACACTCTCACAACTTTATTAGGCTAGCTGGGAGTCTTGCAATTGTGGATATTCCTTGACGTCGATCGATTGTGGGAGTGGCGAACAAATAGCTGGGAAGCAGAGTGCAGAGATCTTTATACATTCATTCTCGGTTCGAAGAGGCCAAATCACCACTTGACATTTTTGCTTTCGGTGGACCTTTTCTCCAAATGTGTTAAGATGTAAAGTCTCTGTCGCCGTTGGTTTCAAACGCAGCTTCGATTTAAGACTGTCGGTGATGTAACTTCGCTGACTTCCGTTGTCGAACAAGATTCTGACCTTTATTGATTTGGTGTTTTCTTCGTTCGTAGCTACAGCTATGGCGGTTTGCAAGAGAATGTTCCCTTTGGTTTTGATGGCGGAATTCGTTGTAACAGCACTCCCCGTAACACTGGTTGACTCTTCTTTATACTCTTGCGTATTTACTTCTTGTTTCGGTTTCCTTTCTTCGGAGTCCTTTGTTTCGTTGAATCTCAAGCAAATCGATTGATGGTGGCGTCCGCCGCAATTTCGACAGTTCTTCAGATATTTGCATTCCTTTACTTGATGGCCTGTTTTAAGACACTTGAAACAACGACTCGACTTGATTAATATTCCCTTTCTCTCGCTTGGTTTGGTGACCTTTTCGCACAATGCAGAATGGAAATCTTTGCAATAAGCACATTGGATATTCATACCCCTTTTCTATTGATCCTCATTGGACACCAACGAATTCCCAGTCGAATATTTCGAACTCTTCGAGAAATTACTTGGCTTCGAATTTCTTTCTTCGCTTGCTTTAACACCTTCACTTAACTCTCTTGCTTCTTCTTCTTGTTTGATAAGTTCCATAAACTCTTCTATTTTCCAAACAGTGCTTTTTGTTTCTCTTGCTACTCGTAAGCGAATTTCGTTTGGAAGTTTTGCCATTATGACTGGAATCAACAGACCTCCGTATTGATCTGAAGCAACGCCAAGAGAAGTTAAGCCACGTACATGCACACTAAGTTTGTCGTATACGAGTCGTAATGAGCTAGAACGATCAGTCCCCGTACAGCTAGGAAGTTTCAAAAGTTCATCCATGTGAGCTGAGATAATTTGTTGTGGTTTGCCGAATCTTTCGTGAAGAATTTCAATCGCTGAGTCGTAATTCGAATCGGTTAAAGACAACCCTTGAATCGACCGAGACGCTGAAGCTTCTAGCAGTGAATTTAAGTAATTAAACTTATCGACTTTCGACATTCCGTTGTTTTCATGAATAGCTGATTTGTACGAGTCCCAAAAACTCGTCCACTTCGTCACATCTCCTCTAAACTTAGGCAGACTGAGTTTGGGTAGTTTCGCTTTGACTTGAATTGGATGAAAAGTAGATTGCATTGCTTGACTTGAACCGACATAATTTGCTTGAGTTTCTTGCGTATGCGTTTCGGAATTTCGCTTTTGTATTGCATCGTGTATAAACTTTTGACTTTCGACAATCTTTGCTACAACCTTTTCCGACTCTTCGATTTCGTTTGGGATAACATCAAGGTCACAGAGAGACAGAATGTTTTGATCAATATCTTCTAATGTTTTTAACTTCCCTTCAAGTAAACGATTTATTACGTCTAACCTTTTTGCTTGTTCTTCGTTTAATGTTCCTTCGGCTTCGGTTCCATGCAGGATTTCGTTGACATCGTTCACCTTTTTCGTAATAACCCCACGGTTCGCGGCACGGATAGCCTTTAGTCGCTCGAGTTTTTCCTTCACGTCTCTTTCTGACATCGTTCGCTTCAAATGGTCTTCAAAGCTAAAACCCTTTACTTTGTGTGCTCGTGCCCCACGTTGGGCGCCATGTCATGATTTTCGTTTAATGAGAGGCACAACATTCGACTACTTTGGTTTTAAACTTATAATTTTCGACTTAACAATACAAAAAAAGAACTCGCATAACATACAAAAAAACACAACTGCTTCTCGCTGACGTTGTCAGTAAAACTACTTCACGTGAACAAAAGAACACGTTAGTGACGTAAACAATCGAACGCACGCAAATTGCACGTGAACAATAATAAAGTCCGTATAAATTAGAATGTTTTTTACATTTTTCAAAGCACTGCTCGCTCTTTATAAGGAATTTTGATATTTTCCATTTTTTGCGTTGTTTATTATTTACGGACTCCCCCTCCTGCTCTCTTAGATAATTATTGAAGTTTGTTGCCATTTCCTCTTGTCTCCTTATAATGCTTTTCAAAGTTTTCTCCATATTTAGTTCTGTCTGCGATAGTTTCCTTACTCTGTAAAGGTACACATATTCCAATTTTACTCCATTTTAGCCATTTAGCGCGTTCTTTTTTATCCATGTGATGTACTTGATCAAGATGATTTGCTAGCCTTGCAAGATTAGTGCTTCTGCAACCGAAGACAGGACAGTTTCTACATGTGCGATCCATGTTTAGTTGTTTACTCGAGCAATGACAGAAAGCATTTGACATTTTTTTTTGGCATGTTAGATGCTTTTATTAGGCCCGTTTAGGCCCTATTTGGCCTTTTTTGGCCCATTTAGGCCTTTTGGCCTGTTCAAAGATACCCCCATCACCCTGGGGTACCCCCAAAGATACTACCAATACCCCTGGGGTGCCCCCAAAGATATCCCCACCACCCGCGGTAACTTATACATTTAACCTGTACCAAAGGAATATCAGAAAGACATACATTATTTGTAAATATTTTATTGAACTTCAGCATGGTACAGAAGGTAATGTTTCAACGCTTCAACAGTAACTTTAATTCTTATAATTGGTGTCATTCCAATACTATGGTGTTTAGATTGATTGTAGGAGTACACTAGTTACTTTGTCCTAACAAAAAATGTTCGTGATTATTTATGTTTCGATTTCGTCAAATGAAAGAAACCAGTATTACAAAAACTAGTGTACTCCTACAATCAATCTAAACACCATAGTATTGGAATGACACCAATTATAAGAATTAAAGTTACTGTTGAAGCGTTGAAACATTATTTTCTGTACTATGCTGAAGTTCAATAAAATATTTACAAATAATGTATATGTCTTTCTGATATTCCTTTGGTACAGGTTGAATGTATAAGTTACCGCGGGTGGTGGGGATATCTTTGGGGGCATCCCAGGGGTATTGGTAGTATCTTTGGGGGTGCCCCAGGGTGATGGGGGTATCTTTGAACGGGCCAAATAGGGCCTAAACGGGCCTAATAAAAGCATCTAACATGCCAAAAAAAATGTCAAATGCTTTCTGTCATTGCTCGAGTAAACAACTAAACATGGGTCGCACACATAGAAACTGTCCTGTCTTCAGTTGCGGAAGCACTAATCTTGCAAGGCTAGCAAATCATCTTGATCAAGTACATCACATGGATAACAAAGAACGCGCTAAATGGCTAAAATGGAGTAAAATTGGAATATGTGTACCTTTACAGAGTAAAGAACTATCGCAGACAGTACAGAGTTAAATATGGAGAAAACTTTGAAAAGCATTATAAGGAGACAAGAGGAAATGGCAGCAAACTTCAATAATTATCTAAGAGAGCAGCAGGGGGAGTCCGTAAATAATAAACAACGCAAAAAACGGAAAATATCAAAATTCCCTATAAAGAGCGAGCAGTGCTTTGAAAACAGAGAAACAAACGATATCTATAAGAAGTGGGTGCGCTAGAAGAAACCGTAAACGCAGGACAGTTTATTTAAAAACATTTGTTTATGTAAATAATTAGCTGTCAATATGTACACTGTAATTTGTTATAATATAAAAATAAACTATAAAGAACTATTATAATGTTGCTCATATGTCTTTATTAATTTTTCTTCAGATAAAATTACACACATATAAAATTACACATCTTTCTTACACACTAAATAGTCCAAGAAATTTTATTTAACTTAAAACATAATTTAACTTTGGATTAACTCGATAATGTTCTCATAACACATATAGCATTAGTTCAGATTGCTTTTCGTCGTTAAGTTTCTAGACTTTTCAAGAAGATACTCCTCGTAAGCCTCCCGAGGATTCTTTATCGTACTCGTAAATTTAATACCAGTGTCTTTTACTTGGTACAGATACTTTAATGGACAGCTAAACAGAACAGATATAGAAAGAATATTTGGCGAGTCGTCAATTTCTACCGGCTCAACCATTGTCTCTGTAGCGTCTTGAGAGTATTTATTATTGTCTCTTTGGTTTCGTAATTTCAACGCCTGTATCGCTTCGTTGAACTCTATCCAGATACGTTCATCTACGTTTGTCCTGGTCTCTTCGTAGCACGATCTCCATTGCTCATCATCTGTTGCGCAACTGTGTTGTTTCTGACTAGGATGGTTAGTCCTACAACCGTAGCACGTTTCACGACAAAGCTTCGAATATTCTTCTCACAAAGTTTCATTGTAAATTGCTTCGAACATTGAAAAAAAATTTTCATATAAACCCTGAAAAAGCATATTAATTAGGATTTCTTTGTCTAAGCTCTGACGTCGCCCAAACTCGCCCAGACACGTTCTTTTGTTTAAATTGCTAATGAGTCATTAACACCAATAGTGTACATGGACTTAAACATTGCACTCAGCCAATCTATAGACAAATAATATATCGTTTGTACCTTACGTTCTTACAGTTTCTCGATTCGATTCCTCATACTCGCGACTTCTCGATTGACTTTACGAGTACGGCAAACCGTTCCGTGTTTACACAACGGTTTTGGACTTTCGAAGACATCTCCTCAATCTAAGTATTAGTAATCAGTGGTTACTGCTTGTTGTCAACAAAGGTTTAGTTGTTGCGGTGTTTTTCTTCATGATGAGTGAAGAACAGTACGAAGAAGAAAATAAAGAATGGAGACGAGCGATAAACCTTCGACTTTACCTACGGGATCATCAGCTTATAGAAAACTGCAGGGACGAAGATTTAAACACACAATTACTTCGAGCATATACACTCTTAAAACTAAAGAAAAGAAAGACACTACAGAGAATGGTCATATTATGTCAAGACAAAGTGATAGGGCCTTGGTGTCTGAATGAAAAGCAGACATTTGAAAAACGGTGCTCTTATCGTAACGATAAAATATCATATTGGTTAACAATTTATGCTAATATACAACTGGAGAAAAGAAGGAAAAGAAGAGAATCTACGCTAGTACGATTTCCCAAGGCTTATATCGAACAGTCAAGGGATATGTTATACGACGAGACTAAGCAGTTCTAGATATGTTAATCATTTAATCGAAACAGAAACATTAGTGCTTATACAAACTTTTGAAAAGTTGTGATTGAGTAAGCGTACTGCCCATGGGGACTAAGAAGTTTATCTGCGAACATTGCAAATAATCGTTTACACGTAGAGACGCCCAAAGCTAAAAAGACTTTCTCCATTCATTCTCCGATTAACAGCGAGTGATTGTAAATAATAGGAGCTTTGTGTGATGGTAAATAGGAAATTATATATTTTGGAAACTTTATTTCGTTATTTAGTCATATTATAAAAGCGTTTCTTTAAACAAATCACATTTTAAAAATTACAATCTTTTAAGAGCCACCAAATCATTGAAAGAATACAAACGAAATATTCTCATATATTGAAAGCAAAACGTCCAAGTCGAACAACTTTTAACACATCTATAAAATGCTTTCAGGCATTTGGTTTAGTGATTAATTTTTTAGCTTGATGAGTTTTTCTCCTTTTGTGCACTCAGGATAAATATGCAAATATCAACCTTAGCAACATTAGTTAACAAGCTGCTTGACGACGTTAATAAAATAGCCGAGTCAGCCATTTAACCCCTGACAGAGTTTATATTCTGGCAAACCCCTCTGAAGAAAGTGTTTCAATATCTTTCGAATAGCTTACCGAACGGTTTCTTCATTGAAGGCATCATTTACTCTATCCAGCTAAGGTTAGGGGGAAGCTAGAATCATTTACACACTCTTCGCTTGCCAAACTAAGAACAGGACTGTCTCCAACAGGTTGATTAACTGTGTTTTCTTCAAATACGATAACACTTTCGACTATGCTTTGATTTTTTGGACCAAGAAATAAATATTTTAAACTGAATACTTTGAATTCTGTCTTATGAGACGACGCGACGCTGTACATTCTCCATGGTTACACCAACGCCTCGCCTAAACTTGCCCATACATTAATTAGCATTTAGGAATGTCTAAAGGAAGCTTGGTTTAGTCACGGTTAATGGAAGGGAGACTGGTTAGGCTAGCTGTACCACGTGACAAAACATGTTTTTCATCACTTTTATTTTGTGTCACGTGACGAGGAGCGGGGATAGCTTCGGAAATCTTGTGTTGCGGCCTGTTTATAGAGTGTGTTTAGAAAATTGTGTCGTTTGGAGTTGTTTTAAGGTGTTGTGGTGCGATTATACCTTCAAATACAATAGTTTGAAGGTATGCCTGGTTCAAATTGTGCCTTCTATAGTTGTTCGAGCAGCAGAAAGTACGAACATTCGCTGTTTAAAATCCCGGTTGTTGGCGTGGTGGACGGTGAAGAAACCGCAGCGAAGAAGAGGAAAGCTCGCGAAGAATGGCTCCGACTGATTTTGAGAACCAGGGAGATGACGCCAGAGTTGAAAAAACAGATTGAGGCGAACAATGTTTTCCTTTGTGAGCTTCATTTCAAGCCAGAATGTATCTTGACTCGTAAGTATTTTGCATTTTAATATATGCTTGCGCTTGGTCATGTCTTAATGGTTTTGTATCTGATTACAAAGAAGACATTGTATTATTATGCATATTTATTCATCCACGGCTTATGTTTGATTTGTAGACCCAAAACGAAAAATGTTGATAACTGGTAGCGTGCCTACTGAGAATTTGCCCACAAAAAGCCACGATGTGCCAAAACAAGAGCGCCGCATTCTAATAAGAGCAGATGTTGTTGAGCCAAGCAGTTCTAGCTCTACCTCTCAAGCGTCAACAATACCAAGCATTGAAGGATTGCTAACAGTATTAGAAAACGAGGAAACCATTGGCCGCTGGAAAGTAAACAAGTCCAACGAGAACAAAGTGAGAATTGAACTGTTTGATGAGTCGCACAGCATACCAAAATACACTGTGGTAGTTGATTCCATCGTGTTCGAGTTCAGCGTTTTTATCTATCAGTGGCCCATCCCTGAAGATCATTCTATTTACAAGCAAGCAAATCGCTCTGTTAGATACAGTAATATAAAGGAACTGTTGCGGTTACTTGAGACCTTGTCTTTGTGTGAAGGATCACCAGACATTGATGAGATCAAGAATGTTGTTATTGACCCGACAACCCAAGATCAACTGCCTGGAACAATCATACGCCATTCGGTGCCTAAGAATTTGCCAGATGAGGAAGCCCATTTTGAAGTTTCAGTAGCGTTTAGGTCGGTTGACTGTCGTGTGGTAAAGGAAACATCCAAGGACCAGCAAAAGCCTTGCCAACCTTGTTCTACTGCACTGAATGCCACCAAGAGAGCAAGTAGGCGAAAGTCCAAAATTTCAGCTATACCTGCTAAAGCTAAGGCACCACATTCTGCTTGTGGTCCAGAGAAACTGCGAGCTACTGTTCAATCCACAAGACTCCAGTGTAAGCAGTTGGAGGATCGTTTGCAGCACCTCCAAACAAAGATCGAGCAAGATGGGATTGGGGTCAGTGTATCTCTTGAGACTGACCTTCTCAAAATAATGGGGGGTCAGAATCTGGAGGCCACACCTCATATGAAATTCTTTTGGGAACAGCAAATGGCACTGCTCCAATCAAATAAAATGGGAAGGAGATACCACCCACAAGTTATTAGATTTGCCCTCTCAATTCATGGAAAGTCACCATCTGCATACCGAGAATTGCGAGACAGTGGTGCTCTTATCCTTCAAAGTGAGCGTGTGTTGTGCGACTACAAGAATTATTTCAAGCCCAAAGCTGGAATAAACAAGGAAAATATCGAATGCCTCAGAGAGAAATCAAAATCCTTTTCTGATGTGCAGAGATATGTTGCCCTTGTCATGGACGAGATGAAGATCCAATTTAATCTTGTTTTTGACAAATTTTCTGGTGATCTAATTGGGTTCATCGATCTCGGAGATCCTTTGACAAATTATGCATACCTAGAAGAGGAAAGCATCGCCACTCATGCTCTTGCTTTTCTAGTGAGAGGACTGTGCACTGACACGAAGCATGTCATCGCATATTTTTTTACTGGAGATGTTACATTCGTTTCAACTCATGCCAATTTTTTGGAAAGCTGTTGCTGTTTTGGAACTGTCCCTTAACCTTTGGGTAGTTGCAGCTGTGAATGATGGTGCATCTCCAAACAGGAAGTTTTCCCGTCTGCATTCAAATCTGCCTCAAGATTTGAAGTGTGATGTTGTGTATAAGACACTTAATGTCTTTGCAATGTCACGCTTCATATTTTTTTTTGCAGATTCTCCCCACCTAATGAAGACAGCACGGAACTGTCTTTACAATTCAGGATCTGGTTCCTGCAGCCGCTATATGTGGAACGATGGCCATTACTTGCTCTTCCGTCATATTGCTGATCTCTTTTATAGTGATCAGGAATTTGCACTTCACACACTGCCCAAACTGACATGGAACACATTGTGCTCGCTTTCTACAGCAAAATGAAAGTGAAGCTAGCAACGCAAGTGCTGAGCGAGTCAGTTATGATATCTCTTCAGGAAAGTGGCAACGAAGAAGTTCTGGGAACTGCCAAATTTTGTGGAATGATGAATTAATTATTTGACTGCACAAATGTTAGGTCATCGACTGAGCATGTCAGGAAAAGAAATCCATTCATCAAACCATATACATCTTCTGATGATGAAAGGTTTTCATGGTTATTGGATGTCTTTCTCAAGTACCTAGCAGATTGGAAACCGAGTCCATTAAACCGCCCTGGTGAATACTTGGCTGATGCAAGAGGCAAAGTGTTCCTGTCACCGCAGACATATGAAGGCCTCAAGATTTCAGCCTACTCGCACGTTGAAGTTATCCAGTTTCTTTTAGGAAAAGGATTCCAGTATGTCTTGTCTGAAAGATTCATGCAAGATGTACTGGAAGACTACTTTGGTCACCAAAGAAGCAAAGGTGGAAGATCCGACAACCCAACAGCCCAGCAGTTTGGGTATAATGACCTGACGATTGCAGCGCAAAGAGACATTGCACCAGTAATTCGAAGGAATGTTGGGGGAAGGTACGAGAAGAAGAAGTGGTTCCAGGTTAGTGAAGAACCAGTCCTGAAGCGGAAAAAAGTTGCTAAACCATCAGATGATTAACACTGTAACTGTCCTTTTGTACATATCAAAAGCATTTTGTAGAATAGTTTTATTCAGATCTTTTGCATGACTGCATCCTAGAGCCCACTATATACAGTATGACAATTTGTTGTTTTTTGTCTTGGAGTCTATGAGCAAACCCACTAACAAGAACCTTGCACTATAAGAACCTCAGGCTGAAATGAAGAATTTATTTATATAAGAATATAAGAACCTATCCCAGGCTGATTTGGTAAAATGTAGGTTCTTGTTAGCGGGTTTTTACTGTATGGCTGAATTAATTACCATCAATATTTGAATTTATTCTTTGGCTATAAAAAGATTACTGTATTGTATTTACAAATATATCAGCCTGGTTTAATTGTGACAACTTGTGGAAACACCACAGTGCATTTAATTCATGTGGAAAGGTCTATTATTGCTGAGCATTCAATCTGTTAACTCGAAGCTTTTGTCACAGTAAATCATCCAACATTCTATTGAAGTAATGGTTGAAACCTAAGCAAAAATAGACATGGTATTTCCATAAGTTGATACTTACTATTTCATGTACAATTTGTCACCATTGATTAAGGAAATCGACATTCACTTTAATATAACCTGTAGTATACAGGAATTATTTTGCTCTTATGATTTATATAAACCTTTACAGTTTTCAAGTTTGTTCAGAAAAGGAGTGAGTAACTGCATGTTCATGGTAACCGGGTTGCTATTCTTAAGGGGACTATTCCCTGCTCATAGCTTTCCCTCGACAAGTAATTTTGTTGTGAAACGTAATAATATGTACATTATAATTGTTCATCAAGGATAATACACACGGATACTATATTATTGTATTATCTATTCCCTGTAATTTTCAGAGACTTGTATCAAGAACTGAACACTTGAACTAATAATTATACATGTGAATATCTTTCATGTCAAGACATGCTTAGTATTGTTGATATGTACAGTAATTCCAGCTAGTGCTAACTATTTTATGTTGTCAAAGTTTTATGAGAAATTACTGTACCTAGTAGTACTCTATACTGATACTACAGGCTGAAAAGTTTAAAAAATCTTAAAAGAACAAGAAGTAGTGTACTAATTAACTTAATTTTTTGTGTGTGTTGGAGACTGGGTACTAGTGATTAACCAATCATATTGCTTTATATTTTTTTCATCCAATCAGGTGAAAGTAGGAATAAATTAAAGTCGATTTTGGACGGAGGGTGTTAGAAAGTGGGTGTTGGCTACTTTATTTTTTAATTAATTCATGGGTGTGGTTTGTGTTCAGGGTGGGTTGGGGATTTTTGTGTGTGTGTGTGTGTGTGTATTTTCCCACAGCCGGGAGTCAAACCCGGATCATCTGGTACATTACCACCAGCACCTTTCCACTTTGGTTCCTGTGGGTGTTTTTTTTTGTTGTATGTGTGTAAAAAAATTAATAAAATAAAAAAATGATTTTTTCCGAATTTTTTTGGAGAAAAAAAAACTTCATTTTTTTAAAAAAATGTTTATGTATAGAAGTAGTAAGTGTAATGTATACAGATAGGAGTACAAAATAAAAATGAAAAAACTATATAATTATTGCGTAGATATAGTTTTTTACCCAAAAAAAAGAGAGAAAATAATTTTAATTTTTTTTGAAGAGAATAAGGATTTGGCCATATATGGAAAAAAGACATAACAGTTTTAAAAAATTTTATTTTTTCATTTTAAAAATATTTTCATCCATTGCTTTCGTCTATTTATACATTTTTGGTTGACAATATTATTACATTTATTAAGTACTATGTTTTGTATACCGTATTTACTACATTTTCTACAGTTGTCACAATAGATAATGTGAATTTTACATTCATGTCATGAATAGAATCGTTGCAGAGATTCGTGAGGAATTTGTTGATAGCAGCAGCAACAGGGAACGTATCCGTCTATGGTCATTTCTATAAAGAAAAAGGGTTTAAAAAGAGATTAGGTGATGATTTGAAAACCCAGTTTTAGAAAAAAAAATGTCTGAAGTGAGAACATATGGATGTGTATGTTGTAAAACTGATTTAGCAAAATTGAAAATTGTAGAGCAGTATTTCGATCAAAATCCTGCAATATATGATAGTCTTATTGAGTAAGTGAAAAAAATGTTGTTTTGTGATAAATTGTTAAAATTTTTAAAAAAAAGGTTTTTTGTTTTTTTTTGTTTTTTAGGAAAACTGAAAAACAAATTAAACAGGAAAAAGATATTGAATGGAAAAACATGAAAACGCTAAAAGAAACTTGAATAGAGATGTTAGTTCATGATATAGAAATTGATCTTAATTTTATTCCTGCAAAATATGAAGCGTTTGTAACAATACCTGAAATGTTGAAAAATATTACAGATATTAAACTTAAAGTAATTGGTGTAATAAAAAAATATTTTGAAGAAAATGAAGATAAAGTTTTTTTTGAGGTAATTGACTTGTCAGGTGCTTCAGCTTACCTGCACCGATATATATGGACGTTAAGTGACACAGGCTATAATTTTACTGAAGAGATTGGTTCTTTTGAGAAATATTTTAAAAAGGAATAAAAGAAAAAATGGTATCAAGAATTGATTCGTTAATTTTGGAAAAGATAAAGGATCAACATGTAATTTGTTTTTCTTCAGTGATACAATTTGTTCAACATGCTTTAAGTAAGCGAGTAAAAGAAATAGCTGGCTATACACAATGGTTTTTGGATGAACATTTGCGAGACATTGAAATTTTTGGAGACGTTAAATTGGAAATAATTTGGTATTTGAATGAGAAGATAAGGCTTGTTGTGGAGCATAAAATAAAAAGATTATTGGAAAAAAGGGAAAAAGAAAAGATATAAAAGGAATAGGTATTTTTTACAATTCATTCATTCACAACTATGAATGTAGAGCAATCAACGAAGTTTCAAGCATTTGTGAAAGCTGCTATCGATTCATCGATAGTTTGTGTTCCTAAAATATGTTCTAGAGTTTATGAAAATATTGAAAAAGATATTGAGAAAATAGGTGATTGTGTGCAAGAAATTTTGAATGAAAAGTTAAGTGAGATTCAACTTGCTGATGTAATTACAGTATGCGTATTGGATATTTTGAAGGGTGAAATAAATGTTGCACTGAAACGATGTTTGGAAGATTTTGGATACAAGAAGATTGATATCGCAAAAGATCCAATACATGGTTCTTTTTTCCATTTAAATAAGGAAAAAGAAGAAAAAAGCAAAAGAAGAAAAAGTGGCCGAAAGTCAAAATGAAGAAAAAAAACCTTTTGAACTGAAAATAAAACTGGATGAATTTAACTTTGAAAATAAACCTACTTATATTGATATATTAATGATGGATAAGATAAGAGACGGTGAACCTATTAATATGAATTTAGTAGTTGATCATGTGACAAGTGAATTATGTGTACAAATAGAAGAACTATCGGGTCATGTGCAGTGTTTTTTGAATGAGTATTTGACTGAATTTGAACTTATCGAAGACATTCAATTAGATATAAAAAAGCTTGTGATTGGAAAGATCGAAAAGAAAAAGTGGTAAAAAAGAAAGTGCTTATGTTGTTAAAGAAAAGAGAGGAGAAAAGAAATAAAGAAGAAGAAGAAGCGAACATTTTTGAGATTTGGACCTGAAAAAATAAAAATGGAAGAAAAACAAGAAAAACTGATTAATTTAAATGAACTATTAAAAAAAGATAAAAATTTAGATTTAAATAAATGGTATAAAGAAGAAGAAGAATTATTAGAAAAACAGAAATATGTAGTTGATCAAATTATTGAATTAAATGGTGTAAAACCTTATAAAGATGTAAAAATATGTGTGCATTTATCCTTAAGAGCTAAGAATGTTCGTGAAGATTTTAATTGGTCACGATATATTGGATTTTTAAAAGAAAAAATTTGAAAAAAAAATGGGATCGTTTAAAAGAATTGAACTATTATGCAAACTTGTTTATAAAGAATATCATGAATTATTAAACAAAGATAGTGAAGAAAATGTATGTGAATATGTTCAAGATATGTTGCAAATAAATAAAATAGTTGATGAAGCACAGCGAGTTTTGGATGAAAAGTTGAAGGAAGCTAGTATTCAGCATGAAATTGGTTTGGATTTATCTGCAATTTTGAAAGAAGAAGTACGAAAAGTCATATTTATAAACATACAACGTTTCAAACAATCAGAACCAGATTATATGCAGAAGCATATCGAACGTGCTTTAGGTAGTCTTCATTTTCAAGAAAAATTTAAATAATGGAAAAGTGGATAAAGAATGGAAAAATGAATTTTAATTTTAACTATAGTGATAAAAATGTTAATGAAAGAACATTTATTGATTTTAATGAAATATCGAGTTTATTGGAACAAAGTCCAGATTCACGTATTAAAGTTACGGATGTAAAAAAAAATTATTTCAATAATTGTGAGGATATGGTTTTTTTTGAGATGTACGGAATTTGGAATTTGGTAAACCAGTATAGATACTATCGAACATTAGTTAGAAATATTAAAAAAAAAAAGATCATGATTTTACTCAGGATATTGGAATGTATACCTACACAGAAGATTGGAGAAAAAAAAAAAAAGAAAATGTATAATATTGTAATTTAATTAAAACACTATATATGTACTTTTTTTAAAAAAAATTTCTCTATATAATGTACTTTTTTTAAAAAAAATTTCTCTATATAATAAAGTGTTTTAAAAAATAAAATCATTTCTTTTTTGTTAACAAAAAAATGGCTGAGAAAAATGATGAAAAAGAGTTTTTAACTAACTATGGTTGAAGAAAGAAATAGAGATCCACATAGTGAAGAAAGAAATTTTATTGAATTTAATGAGGTATCAGATATATTGTGGGGAAGTTCGGGAGTGGGTAAAATTACTCATGTGAAAAAAAATTATTTTCATTTTCATGAAGATGTGGTTTATTTCGAGATAAAGGAGTTTTTCAAAAGGGATCAGCGAGAACGAGATATTATTGGACATTAGTTAAACGTTTTAGATTTCTAAAAAACAAACGAAAAAAAAGACGTGATTTTTCTATGTGTATTGGAATGTATACAAGAAGAGAAGATTGGGCAAAAGATAATTATGATGGAATAAAGAGAAAATAAACTAAAAATTTATTTTTTTTGTCCAGAACTTTGATCAGGAAACAGATTGGGAAAGTTGGGTGTGTCATGACCGAAGAATGTGGGGAAAACACTACCAATGATAAAACCAGAAATACTCAATTATCCTACTAGACTCGATTATCCTGATTCACCACTTTTTACTGAAGACATGTTAATGGAGTTTAAACGAAGAGCACAAATAATAGAAAGTTGGAGAAACCATTCCGAATTAAATCGTGAATTTAAATCAGATGATACTGAATTTATTCCTAATAATTATTCTATTGAAGAATTGAATGCAGATATTACATCTATGGAAGAAAGTGAAGAATTTAAAACTGATTTGTTTAAAATTAATGAGAAGAGAAAAATGAATAAAGACAAAGAAGATTGAACTAACAGTTTTTTTAATTAATTAATTTACAGTTCATAATGTGATACAGTGTTAGATTTTTTACATATATTAATAATAAAATGATAAGGAAATGGAAAATTGTTGAATGGAAAGTTCTAAATAAAATTTAAAAAAACATTTTACAAGATTGTATCCAGTTTCTAAAAAAAATAAAGTTATTTGTTTAAAAATTTCACAAGATCTGCTGCATTTCCATTCCATACTAATATGTTGGGTTTGTCAGTCGTTACTACGCATTCAAGACCTTTAGATTCTATTGTTGTCCACCAGAGGGAACTTTTCTTTTTAAAAAAAAATTAAAGACGTGTAAATCCCCTTTTGTTTTTTTTTATTGCATTAATGTCAACGTAAAAACGAACAAATTCGCTACGTACTTCGGGGTGAACTTGATAAACAGTAGATAGAAACGCGTCAAGCGTAACCGATGTATCCCATACATCACACCACATCAATTTACTCTCGAAGTTATCGCTTGTAATTTTTCTTTTTCTATCCACCTTTTTTGCAGTTTCGTATTTTCCCGTTCGGTTTTCTTCGATGTTTCATCCTCATCGGACGGAAAGAATCCCGCGTAATCAATAGTGAAACTGAATTCGTCTGCTTTATCTTTTGGCCAAGTACGCATATATTTCACTAATCCGTTGATAAATCCCAGTTTTCCATTATTTAGAGAGAACGGTTCATTTTTTAGTAGTTCCTTATTTTTTTCCAAATAACCTTTGCATGCCCTTTCGCTGATCTCACGCATCATTACGTTATGTTCTTTATCAGTCATATCAAATCTCACCTCATTTTCGTTAGTTGTTTTAGCCATTTTTATTTTTTTGGGTACTGATTTTTTATTAAACACCTCTCTATATATAATATATTTTGTTTCCAAATATGGGTATTTTTTATTTTTTAAAAAAAAAAAAGGTATAAAAAGAGAGAATCTTTTTAAAAAAAATTTTTAATACACGTTTAATACATGTGTAAAGGAAAGTATGTTGAAGGAGGAAAAAATAAAAATAAGAAATGCTTTAATTTTAAAAAGTATTTTGATGAATGTTTACGCATTACAGAATTTAAATCATGGAGCAATTGGTCTTTTGTATTGGATGTTTGGTTTATTAAATCATTATAAAGGACATTGTATTTACTCTATCGAAAGGGGAAATAAACAAGGAGATGATGATGATTGGGTACCTGAATTATTTTTATACAATGGAGTTGTTTTTGAAAAAGAAGAAGAAGAAGAATGGTTACACCCTTATATAGTCATACGTGCAGGAACTATGGATTTTCTGTTACCCTATATAATCGGTAAGGGACAATGCGGAATAGTTTATTCTGAACAATCGGATGAAAGAAAAATTATGTTGCAATTTAACTCAGATTATTGTTGTTCTGTATTACCTGTAAATGATAAAATTAAATATTATTTTAGGATTAAACCTTCAAATAATACGAAGAATGATGATTTTCATTTAATTAGAAGCATAAATGACGTAACAGATGAAATGTATGCCCCTGTAGCGGGGAAAAAACACTCGCTTTTTTCCTACATAAATGCAACGTATGGCAATGCATTTTTATGGATATGTTTTTTTATATATTCAATTTCCCCATATCTTTTTTATCATTGTTGGGATTATGATATAATCGAATGATATAATGCTATTTGATGATTTAAACGATACTTTTTGGATTAATACTGATTTAATTTATAATTTAGCAGTGATTTTTTCAATGTTTTGCGATAAGCATAATCCAAACGGTGTATTAGCAAGCGATATTAGCGCTAAATATAATATGGATTTATTCGATATATATATCCGCGATCATTTACAATACGATCTTAATTTTGGTTTTTATAGTGTCGAAAATGCTTTTGTGTATAGAACAAATGATATATGTAGATTCAAAAATTGTAGACAAGAAGTAAATTATCTAAGAAATTGTAATTATACTCTGTCTAAACTAAATAATAAAAAAAAAATGGAAAAAATTAAACAAATAATCCCAATAGCAACATTATGTAATAGTCTGATTATTCATCAAAAAACTATTTTAAGTACGAAAAAAAAAATTGTTTTGTAGAAATAATTAATGAAGAACTAACAGAAATTAGAATTAGATTTGTAGACTACATATATTTCAATACAAATGTATTAGCTGAATTAGATTTGAACAGTAACACTCTGTGAATCTGAAAAAAAAAAAATGAGAATTAAAAAAAAAAGATAATTTTTTTTTATTATATTTTTATGCAATTTCCTATTTGTCAACGATTTTTTAAAGAATGTGTAAATTTTTTATGTAAAAATGATAATTTTTCCGAAAAATATATTGTTGAATGTGTAAATTTTTATAATGATTCTTTAACCTTATACGGGTTAAAATAATTTTTTTTTACAAAAAAATGCTATATATGGAAGTATTTTTTTTAGTAAACTTCACTTCGGTTATTCAGCGAAAGATGGAACTGTATTTGAGAGAGTACACACAATACGAGCATTCGCTAGTAAAGTATCCCGATTTATCACAAAAAATCGTAGCATTGAAAAAAAAATAATGAAAAAGCAGTACTAGCTAAAGTCTACCCAACTAGTAAGCAATGTTTGAAATTTTTGGTGAACAGCGAAATGGAATTGGATATGGATATCATTCTAGAATTGATTAATGCCCTCAACAACACAAATGCAACAAGTGATTGGTCATCTCAAATATTTGTGGTTGTTTCCGAATATATGAATTTCAAGAAAGATCTTATGCGACTTGTGTTACGCAATAATGATTTTGGTTCGGGCGAACTTGTTGTTCAAAAGAAAGCGGTTATTCTTCCCGAGGAAGATTTAAAGTTTAATGAAGAAGCCGAGGAGAATGCAGATATAACCTACAACGAATTCAATTCGCCGGAGCTAGACCGATGGGATGATCAATGGGGAAATTTTTCGTTAAAAAAAACAGATAATTTGGGTGAAATTGCAAAGCAGTTGGGAAATTTTTATCATGCTGTGAAAGGAACAACTAAAAAAAGAAAAAATAGAAATGAAACAACTGTGGAAAAGAAGAAGAAGCAGTTAGAAACCGTTGAAACATCTCCATCGCTTGTTGTTGAGTGTGAGTTATGCAGCTTTAGTTGAGTTATTATATTATTTTAGTTTGGGTAAATTAAGTTTAGAAGATTGTATTTGTCGTTACAATAATAATATAAATGCAGGGTTAAAAGATGAGGATAAATTTGATTTTGTTAGTATGTTAATTTCTCGTGAAGTGGGAGATATTAGAGCGTTAATTGAGAAAATATAATTTTTTGTTGTAGGAAAAAATGAGAAAAAAAAAGAGACAGTTTTCAGAATAATTCATAACAAAAGCTGCAAGATTATTGAAAGGAGAAACATTAGAAAAAGAACATTCAGAGAAATATAAGCAACATAGAAGTATTTAAAAAAAATATAAACGATTAAATATTAATAATGTAAGTGAAAAAAATGAACAATGGTGTATTGATTTAGCAGAAAATAAAGATTTATCAGGACATAATAAACAATTTCGTTATTGCTTGGTTTGTATTGATGTTTATTCAAGATATGTATTGGTTGAACTTTTAAAGAAAAAAACTGCCAAAAATACAGCAAATAAATTTGAAAATATTTTGAAAAAAGAAGACTCGCCTACAAAAATACAATGTGATGAGGGTACAGAATTTCAATTAATTCGTAAAGAATTGAGTAAAAAATATGGATTTTCTGTTTTTCACACTTACAATCGTGAAATTAAAGCCTCTCATGTTGAGAGAGTAATTCAAACTTTAAAAAAAATGGTAAGACGTGTTTTAACATTAACTGGAGAATTTAATTATCATAGTTATTTACACATAATTGTTGAAAGATACAATAAATCACTGCATTCAAGTTTGAATGGCTTGACGCCGTATGACGTATATCGTGGAAACAAAAAAAAATAAAAATATATATATATAATGCTGCGTAAAATGATTTCACCCATTACTTTCACAAAGAATGTCTTAAAAGAAGGAACTGTTGTACGAATTGCGAGAGTAAAAAACAATATTTTTGAAAAAAGTAGTTTACGTGGTTGGACTGATGAAAAATTTAAAATAAATAAAGTATTTGTTACCGATCCAATTACGTACGAATTAAAAGATTTTAATAACGAAAAAATAACTGGAATATTTTATTTGGAAGAATTACAGAAAATATGAATTTACAAATTTTAAGTAACACTGTAAAAGAAGGAAGAACTAATTACACGAATGACTTTGAGATGAAATTATTTAAGCCCATCGATGGATTAAATCAAGAAGTATTTTTTGAAGTTACATCCATTTCTTACCCTTCGACAACATAAAACAAAGCCGATGATGAATGTTGGTTTGCGTTAGATATACAATGCCGTAATTTTAGACGGATTGAGCCAGCGGGGTATTATAAAGATTGTTCTTTACAATTATTATTGGATAAAAATATCATTGAACAAGGAATTTATAGTTTAGAAAAATTAATAAATTATATAAATAATGCTGTAAATGAATATGATATTTTTTTTATACTCGATAATAATGGAAAAGTAAAAACAACGTTGAATATTGGTTAAAACAGGTGTTTGATAACGCAATAGAAAGTGATGATGGTACAGAACTTGATATTTTTCATTTATCAAAAGCGTCAATAAATAAAGAAAATCAAAAAAATAATTTTTTTATCGATATTGAATTGAAATTTTCTAAAAAATTAGCATTTATGTTGGGTTTTTCGGAAACAACACTTTATTTTAAGCAAAATACGGATCAAAAGAAACTTGATAGTACACATAATACAGTTATTGCTAATTATTTACCGGATATTTCTGATGGGTTGGATAAAATATTTGTTTATTGTGAAGAATTAGAAAGAAGTTTTATTGGTGATACGTCATCAGAATTATTAATATAATATAACATACTATACTATACTATACTATACTATACTATATACTATATACTATATACTATATACTATATACTATATACTATATACTATATACTATATACTATATACTATATACTATATACTATATACTATATACTATATACTATATACTATATACTATATACTATATACTATATACTATATACTATATACTATATACTATATACTATATACTATATACTATATACTATATACTATATACTATATACTATATACTATATACTATATACTATATACTATATACTATATACTATATACTATATACTATATACTATATACTATATACTATATACTATATACTATATACTATATACTATATACTATATACTATATACTATATACTATATACTATATACTATATATACTATATACTATATACTATATACTATATACTATATACTATATACTATATACTATATACTATATACTATATACTATATACTATATACTATATACTATATACTATATACTATATACTATATACTATATACTATATACTATATACTATATACTATATACTATATACTATATACTATATACTATATACTATATACTATATACTATATACTATATACTATATACTATATACTATATACTATATACTATATACTATATACTATATACTATATACTATATACTATATACTATATACTATATACTATATACTATATACTATATATACTATATACTATATACTATATACTATATACTATATACTATATACTATATACTATATACTATATACTATATACTATATACTATATACTATATACTATATACTATATACTATATACTATATACTATATACTATATACTATATACTATATACTATATACTATATACTATATACTATATACTATATACTATATACTATATACTATATACTATATACTATATACTATATACTATATACTATATACTATATACTATATACTATATACTATATACTATATACTATATACTATATACTATATACTATATACTATATACTATATACTATATACTATATACTATATACTATATACTATATACTATATACTATATACTATATACTATATACTATATACTATATACTATATACTATATACTATATACTATATACTATATACTATATACTATATACTATATACTATATACTATATACTATATACTATATACTATATACTATATACTATATACTATATACTATATACTATATACTATATACTATATACTATATACTATATACTATATACTATATACTATATACTATATACTATATACTATATACTATATACTATATACTATATACTATATACTATATACTATATACTATATACTATATACTATATACTATATACTATATACTATATACTATATACTATATACTATATACTATATACTATATACTATATACTATATACTATATACTATATACTATATACTATATACTATATACTATATACTATATACTATATACTATATACTATATACTATATACTATATACTATATACTATATACTATATACTATATACTATATACTATATACTATATACTATATACTATATACTATATACTATATACTATATACTATATACTATATACTATATACTATATACTATATACTATATACTATATACTATATACTATATACTATATACTATATACTATATACTATATACTATATACTATATACTATATACTATATACTATATACTATATACTATATACTATATACTATATACTATATACTATATACTATATACTATATACTATATACTATATACTATATACTATATACTATATACTATATACTATATACTATATACTATATACTATATACTATATACTATATACTATATACTATATACTATATACTATATACTATATACTATATACTATATACTATATACTATATACTATATACTATATACTATATACTATATACTATATACTATATACTATATACTATATACTATATACTATATACTATATACTATATACTATATACTATATACTATATACTATATACTATATACTATATACTATATACTATATACTATATACTATATACTATATACTATATACTATATACTATATACTATATACTATATACTATATACTATATACTATATACTATATACTATATACTATATACTATATACTATATACTATATACTATATACTATATACTATATACTATATACTATATACTATATACTATATACTATATACTATATACTATATACTATATACTATATACTATATACTATATACTATATACTATATACTATATACTATATACTATATACTATATACTATATACTATATACTATATACTATATACTATATACTATATACTATATACTATATACTATATACTATATACTATATACTATATACTATATACTATATACTATATACTATATACTATATACTATATACTATATACTATATACTATATACTATATACTATATACTATATACTATATACTATATACTATATACTATATACTATATACTATATACTATATACTATATACTATATACTATATACTATATACTATATACTATATACTATATACTATATACTATATACTATATACTATATACTATATACTATATACTATATACTATATACTATATACTATATACTATATACTATATACTATATACTAATATACTATATACTATATACTATATACTATATACTATATACTATATACTATATACTATATACTATATACTATATACTATATACTATATACTATATACTATATACTATATACTATATACTATATACTATATACTATATACTATATACTATATACTATATACTATATACTATACTATATACTATATACTATACTATATACTATACTATATACTATATACTATATATATACTATATACTATACTATATACTATACTATATACTATACTATATACTATACTATATACTATACTATATACTATACTATATACTATACTATATACTATACTATATACTATATACTATATACTATACTATATACTATACTATATACTATACTATATACTATACTATATACTATACTATATACTATACTATATACTATACTATATACTATACTATATACTATACTATATACTATACTATATACTATACTATATACTATACTATATACTATACTATATACTATACTATATACTATACTATATACTATACTATATACTATACTATATACTATACTATATACTATACTATATACTATACTATATACTATACTATATACTATACTATATACTATACTATATACTATACTATATACTATACTATATACTATACTATATACTATACTATATACTATACTATATACTATACTATATACTATACTATATACTATACTATATACTATACTATATACTATACTATATACTATACTATATACTATACTATATACTATACTATATACTATACTATATACTATACTATATACTATACTATATACTATACTATATACTATACTATATACTATACTATATACTATACTATATACTATACTATATACTATACTATATACTATACTATATACTATACTATATACTATACTATATACTGTACTATATACTGTACTATATACTGTACTATATACTGTACTATATACTGTACTATATACTGTACTATATACTGTACTATATACTGTACTATATACTGTACTATATACTGTACTATATACTGTACTATATACTGTACTATATACTGTACTATATACTATATACTATATACTATATACTATATACTATATACTATATACTATATACTATATACTATACTATATACTATATACTATATACTATATACTATATACTATATACTATATACTATATACTATATACTATATACTATATACTATACTATACTATACTATACTATACTATACTATACTATACTATACTATATACTATACTATACTATACTATACTATACTATACTATACTATACTATACTATACTATACTATACTATACTATACTATACTATACTATACTATACTATACTATACTATATACTATACTATACTATATACTATACTATATACTATACTATACTATATACTATACTATATACTATACTATATACTATACTATATACTATACTATATACTATACTATATACTATACTATATACTATACTATATACTATACTATATACTATACTATATACTATACTATATACTATACTATATACTATACTATATACTATATACTATACTATACTATACTATACTATACTATATACTATACTATATACTATACTATATACTATACTATATACTATACTATATACTATACTATATACTATACTATATACTATACTATATACTATACTATATACTATACTATATACTATACTATATACTATACTATATACTATACTATATACTATACTATATACTATACTATATACTATACTATATACTATACTATATACTATACTATATACTATACTATACTATACTATACTATATACTATACTATATACTATACTATATACTATACTATATACTATACTATATACTATACTATATACTATACTATATACTATACTATATACTATACTATATACTATACTATATACTATACTATATACTATACTATATACTATACTATATACTATACTATATACTATACTATATACTATACTATATACTATACTATATACTATACTATACTATACTATATACTATACTATATACTATACTATATACTATACTATACTATACTATATACTATACTATATACTATACTATATACTATACTATATACTATACTATATACTATACTATATACTATACTATATACTATACTATATACTATACTATATACTATACTATATACTATACTATATACTATACTATATACTATACTATATACTATACTATATACTATACTATATACTATACTATATACTATACTATATACTATATACTATATACTATATACTATATACTATACTATATACTATACTATATACTATACTATATACTATACTATATACTATACTATATACTATATACTATATACTATATACTATATACTATACTATATACTATACTATATACTATATACTATATACTATATACTATATATACTATATACTATATACTATATACTATATACTATATACTATATACTATACTATATACTATATACTATATACTATACTATATACTATATACTATATACTATATACTATATACTATATACTATATACTATATACTATATACTATATACTATATACTATATACTATATACTATATACTATATACTATATACTATATACTATATACTATATACTATATACTATATACTATATACTATATACTATATACTATATACTATACTATACTATATACTATACTATACTATATACTATACTATACTATACTATACTATACTATACTATACTATACTATACTATACTATACTATACTATACTATACTATACTATACTATACTATACTATACTATACTATACTATACTATACTATACTATACTATACTATACTATACTATACTATACTATACTATACTATACTATACTATACTATACTATACTATACTATACTATACTATACTATACTATACTATACTATACTATACTATACTATACTATACATACTATACTATACTATACTATATACTATACTATACTATACTATACTATACTATACTATACTATACTATACTATACTATACTATACTATACTATACTATACTATACTATACTATACTATACTATACTATACTATACTATACTATACTATACTATACTATACTATACTATACTATACTATACTATACTATACTATACTATACTATACTATACTATACTATACTATACTATACTATACTATACTATACTATACTATACATTACAATTGTCAAGATGGCGGACAGTCACGACTTATGTAGCTCAGACAACAGTGATATGGAAGAGACGAATATTGATCCATGTGTTATAAAAGATGTTAGTTCTTTACTGGAACATCTTCTTCTTAAAGAAGAACGCCTGATCTGGTCTGGCGACTTCGAATCTCTAAAGCAATTTCTAGATTCTATTCAACAACGAGGAAAGTGGTCGTCGCCTGGCGGCGGAGCAAAGAAGTTTACAAGTAGCAATGATAAACTGTCGATAATGTGGTACTATAAAAAGCAATCAACACTTACTTTCCAAGGAGAAGATGGACCGTCAATGAAAGAGAAACTGGTCAACTTGGCCAACATCAAGTCTCAGACATTAACTGGTCATGTTGAACCAGACTTAGCAAATCCAACAAATGTACATTTAAATATTACGACAAATGTATGTGAGTGCCAATTGACAACATCAACAAACAGTTCGACCCTAACTGATGCCGCCACACTAACGCGTGGTCAAAACGAGATACCACCTAAATCTAGAAGATTGCTATCTACGCCAGAAGTAATTCAAGTTGATAAACAGCAGACACCAATTGCTGGAGAGTTTTTTGGGCCGGAGAAATGTCCTTGCTCGTGCCGGGAAATCGCTGTAGAAATGGAGGGCATAAAACTCGACATACTCATTTTGCAAAAGCAGACAGAGGTCAACACAAGATTAGCATCAAGAAAAAACGAAAAAAATAGTACTATTGATAATGACTTGGTAGAATGCAAGGAGAAGTGCGAAGAGCTGCAGAAGATAATATTCAACAAAGACAAAGAAATTAACTATTTGAAAGAGAAAATTACGTCCCTGGAGACCCGAGCAGTATCAGCGGAAGAAGAAAGAGATTCGTTAAGGCTGGCGTTGACACTTATCATGCAGGAAAAGAACAAAGGACATTCTCAACAATATGAAAACAAGCAACTCTCTCACGAAAATCTTATAGAAAATCTTATAGAAAAGAAGAATGGTGAACGTAATACCAGGCAAAGACAAAACGCCCACGAGACCGAATATTCTAAACAGCAACACGAGAGTCCCACCTTATTAATTGGTGATTCAATGATAAAGAACATGGATGAATCCAAACTCACTCGTGCAAGCAGAAACAGAGTAAACCGCATCTCAATCAGCGGAGCAACAATGAAAGACATACATCAAACTCTTGTCCACAACATAGAAGATACGCAAAACATTCCGCCAAATATCATTATACACGCGGGAACTAACAACTTAAAGATCGACCATGAAATTAAGACGATTCAGCAAACAGAGGCCTTGATAAAGGATGTCAAAAGCAGATGTCCTAACACAAACTTCGCCTTATCGTCAGCGATCACAAGAGAAGACCATCCTGGAATCAGTCAAAGAATAGATAAGTACAATAAACTATGCCATGATCTATGTCTGAAATATAATATTGCGTTCATAAATAACAATAATATATCACTAGAAAATCTTAATAGATCGGATGTCCATCTAAACTCTCTTGGAGATAGAATTCTTGGTCGAAACATTTGTTGGTACCTAAGACAATCGTCTAGGGGAAGCACTTTCACTAACATTAATTACATAAACCCAGGCTCGGGGCCTCCTTTTACAAACCAGAAACTGTGGGACACGGAGCAATGGAACTCCAGGAAACCTTACTGAGTGACATTAATCACAATAATCTATCTAAAGGATCTGAAAGCAAAGAAATAGAACATAGACCAACCCGGCCAATAGCATTCCAATCAAGCCTTTTAAGTCACAATGCATGCAGCAATAACAACAATCTAACACAAACCTTCATCGAGCACCAAGCGGTGAACGATGAAAACGTATCAAACAATAATAACACTGTTAGTAACAGGGACACCAATCTCACCGGTGAGCATACCTCAATATATGATATATTGCCAAATAAAGGTCTTACAATTATTCATTTAAACATTCAAGCAATTACAAACAAAGTCGACCTGATTAAGATAATGACCAGTGACATTACCAACACTCGTAAAAAACAAAATGTCATTTTTGGTATTACCGAAACCCATTTAAATAATACTTGGTCAGATGATGAACTTACAATCGACAACTTTCGCCTTATAAGAAAAGACCGCTCTCACTCAGGTGGTGGTGGAATCCTGGCTTATATCCCAAATTCAATAAACTTCCAACGTAGAACAGATTTGGAAAACACTCGTGATGAATTAATTGAAATAATATGTATTGAAATTTCATTTCGCATATCATCGTCGATAATGATTTGCTGGATTTATCGCCCTCCCAATAACCCTGTGTTATGGAGAGACGAACTTAAGAATGTCATGAAAGTGCTAGAAAACGAAAATAAAGAGGCAATTATACTCGGTGATTTTAACATTAACGCTTTAAATAAAACCCAATACAAACCCTTAAAACATTTAATGACATCGTCCCAACATGAACAATTAATTCAAGATATTACTAGACCTGCATCCAAAACTACAATAGATCACATATACACGTCACACCCTCAGTCGATACTAAAATCAGGAGTGATTGAAACCGGACTAAGTGACCATCACTCAATCTTCGCTACCCGAAAAATTAACCCAAAGGAAATAAAAACACTCAAACACCAGTCAATAACGTATAGGAACTTAAAGCATTTCAATATAAACCAATTCAACGAAGAAATAAAACAATTACCATGGCACCTGCTTGACAATATCGATGACGCGAACATATACCTTGATATGTGGAATGAAATGTATTTAAATACTTTAAGCAAACATGCTCCAATAATCGTAAAAAGAGTTAAATCTAAGCGCCTCCCCAAGTGGCTAACTAAAGAAGTACGGAATAATATAAAACTAAGAGACAGCTGTCTGAAACAAGCAAAGAAAACAAATCTAGATAAAGATTGGACCATGTATAAACAGTGCAGAAACAAAATAGTTAATGAAATTAGCAAATCGAAAGCAGATTATTACACCAAACTATTAAACGAAAATATCTCTAAGCCAAAGGTGCTGTGGAAAATATTCAAGGAAGCTGCATCAGTGAAAACAAATTCAACTCCTGAATTTCTGCTTGTAAATGGTGTAAAATACACAGACCACCACGAGATAAGTAATATTTTCAACAACTATTTCGTGGACATTATCAAAGAAACAAGAAAAAAAATACCTTCCACCAATCAAACTGATTTCACAAAGCTTGAAATGTTCATTAACTCTAATATCTCCGAAAGCACAAGCTTTAGTATACCGCTCATTACTGAAGAAACAGTCCTCAACTTACTAAATAACCTAAATGTTAATAAAGCTACTGGACTGGACGACATTGATGCATTTTTCTTGAAATCGGCAGCACCTGCCCTTACTAAATCCGTTACAAAACTATGTAACATCAGTATAATCAGTAGTGTTTTCCCATCTCTGTGGAAAGAAGCCAGGGTTACACCAAAGCATAAGAGTGAGTCGTTGTTTGAAAGATCGAACTTTAGACCCCTTTCTATACTCTCTGTTGTTTCCAAAATATTAGAAAGACATGTACATAACAGTTCATACAATTTCCTGCAACGTCACAGACCCTTCACAAAACCTCAGCATGGTTTCAGAACAAACCACTCCTGTGAAACCTTGCTGCTGTGTCTGCACGAGTCTCTGCTCAATTCAATTGAGAAGGGAGAAATCAATGGCCTGACTTTAGTTGATTTCTCAAAAGCGTTTGATATACTAGACCATAAAATACTACTAAAAAAACTCGAATTATATCATTTCAATCCAGCGACAATAGACTGGTTTAACTCGTATCTTTCAAACCGAACTCAAAAAGTAAAATTCAAAACGTGTTTCTCTGATGCATTACCGGTCAGTTGTGGTGTCCCTCAAGGGTCAATCTTAGGACCACTTCTATTCATTTTATTCATTAATGATCTTCCACTTTTTCAAAATAATACAACACCGTTTATTTTCGCTGACGACACTAGCTTCCAGTCTATCAATAGCAGATCTAAACCTGAAATTAACAAATGACCTCAATCAAGTATCGAACTGGGTAAATGCAAATCTCATGTCCTTAAATTGCAAAAAAAGCAAAAGCATGAAAATTCTTTCTAAACGTAAATCCGACACTTGTGAAAACATTTTTGTTAAAATAAACAACGAAGTAATTGACGAAGTAAAAACATTTAAACTGCTTGGAGTACACTTTGATAGTGTACTTCAATGGGACGAACAGATAGCAAATATATCTCAAATTATAAGTAAACGACTTTTTTTACTCAAACGGATACGAAAATTTACCTCATCACTCTCGTATATTGTTTTATGAGTCGTTAATCTTCCCACACCTACTTTATTGCTGTACGGTTTGGGGGTGTGCTTCAAATGAAAAGCTGCACGATCTTCTAAAATTACAGAAAAGGTCGGCACGCATTATACTGGAAGCATCAACTGATGATTCGTCTGTCGAACTTTTTAAAATACTGAATTGGATTCCGATACACAGTCTCATTAAATTAAGAAAACTAATTCTGCTGTTCAGTGTACTAAAGAACAAAGCTCCATCGAACTTGTACGACCTATTCCAACTCGTTAAAGAAACACATAGCGTAAACACAAGATCATCATTAACAGATCTGAAAATTCCTAAAGTCTCAACCGAGTTTGGAAAAACAAAAATTTCGTACAGTGGAGCTATGTTGTTTAACTCTCTACCAGACTACTTAAAAGACACTGAGAGAACCACCATATCTACATTTAAAAAAGAATTAAAAAACTATTTTTTAAAACAAAACAATAATGTGCTTCACCTAGAAGAATTTGCATGCGTATCTTGTAAATATAAACTAACCTGTAATTGCATAACACACTAATTAATTGATACTAACTTTACACCCAACTGAAGGCCATCTGGCGGAATACATTTCATGTAAAAGATGTTTATACCTTCACTAAATAAAGACTATTATTATTATTATTATTACTACACTACACTACACTACACTACACTACACTACACTACACTACACTACACTACACTACACTACACTACACTACACTACACTACACTACACTACACTACACTACACTACACTACACTACACTACACTACACTATAATATAATATTTAATGTATAAGATGCAGTAGTCAACTTTCCTTTGAATTTTATTTGATTTGTTATGTGACCTTATATCAGTAATGTATTTCCATAAACTGTTTATTACCTTATTGCCAGTAATAAGGGCAAAAAAACGAAAGTGTTAGCCTTATTTTAGGCATCGAATCCCAGCTAGACCAAGTAGAGTTTTGTCTACTTGTCTACTTGTCCAGAGGAGTAACACCTTATTATTAAAATACAAAGTTGTTAAGTGAAAAATATTGGTGAAATTTGTTTCACAATTCATTTTACAAATGGCTTGCAGTAATTAACAGAGCATAGGTTGTGGTAGACTAATACACTGTCATGTAATGATTATGTAAAATTACAGTACAATGAGTACATATTTACAATTATCTCATGACACCCCCACAATTCATTGTTCCAAAGGACTTGTTAAACCCTTTATTCAACTGATTTCCATGCAGATTGTATACATAGTGGGATAACATAGTGGGATAACTAGTTATCCCACTTTTATCTCACTTGGATAACTAGTTATCCCACTGTTTTGACTGTTTTTCTAACTCTCAATGATTCTTTCTCAATAAAGAACAACTCAATTTCATTGTAGGTGAGTCATGAGATAAGATGGTTAATCAATGTATATTCGTGTGATATGAGATTTAACATCTCTCCTGAAGCTCACTCACCCCTCGTGGCTACTTATTTTATTTTTTGTGTGTTATTAGTGTTTTCAGGTTGAGTTGGTAAAAGTTTGTTTATTTGTTTTTGCTGTGTTTATTTTTACATGCATTCCCTTTATTATACAGATACTATCTTATACCATCTACACATTCATGTATACTGTCTTTCTTGCCTCATAAAGCACTACATGTTGTTACAAGCCCCATTGAACAGAAAGATGTGGTGTTTAATGCAAAAAAGTTATGGCCAACAGCAATATCATTGCCAGCAAACTTCCGACCCGAATTGGTGAGAATCTTGAAAAGTCAGGATGAATCACAAATGACTATAAAGCTACGAAAAGCATTTGTGGCTCGGTTGTTTGATCACTTTTCAGTATTCACTCTGTAAGTTTATACTGTGTCATAGTACCAAGTTATTCCTTACTGTCATACTGTACATTAACATTTTTAGTTTGAAATTTCAAATAGATTGCAGTAAAAATAAAATATTTGACTGCAAACTAGTCCAAACATCAAACTAAAAATTATTGTTAAATGTCTTTGGGGTCTACTTGGTTATTAATGTATCACGGAAGACTATGTAATACTTCCCTCACATGAAAGCTTGTTGAACTGAAAAACATTAACTCAAAATAACTGTTACTTTTGTAGTTGGTTTGTATATTACATGTTTGTTATAACTTGTTCAACATTTTCTTTATTGTTGGTGCAGTGGAATGTAATCTGTTTTAAGTACAAATTTAATGTACCTGCATTTAGAAAATACTAATTGTAAGTTTTTTCTCTTCTTAAATTTTGCTCTCTCTCTATATATTAGTTATCCAACAAGAGATCAACTGACCCAGATATGCCAGAAAGTAGGGCTAGAATACCCCTTTCTTGCAGACAAAAATGTTGGATCAGGATATGTAAGTAAACCTATACATGTAGCAACACCAATCTATTTGTCATATTTAAGTAAATGTGGTTTTCAGATGACCAAATGGTTGCATGTGGTTAGTGTGTTGTATGAGACCTGTATTAGGTGAGTTTTTATTATAAAAATCCTCTAACAGTGCAGTTTAGTAAAAACAGATGTGGTGGAAAATATACGTTCATAGTTCAGTAGAATATCAATTTAATCAGCTATTTAAATTTATGTAGTTTTGTACTTTGAATGTTGTTTTAGGACTCATGGTTTGCTCAAATATATGAGAAGTTCAGAAATGAAAGGAAACAAATCAAGCATGACCCTGAAGTTATCAGTCATAAAAAAAGAAAGTCTTTGGACAAAAGTGAAGGGAAAGTCGTTAAGTCTTTAAGAAGGGGTGCCATTAATTGGGAACCTGATTTTCCAGAGGGAGAAGATGACTGATCAATGATGCTGCACCGCCAGGCATTAAAAGACGAATGGAAGAAAAGATCGAGAGATCCTGAAAAAATTAAATTAAGAATGGCTATAACATACGCAGACAGAAGAAGGATGATTAACTCCAAGAAGCCATTGGGTGAAATTTTTGCTGAATATCCATCCCTTTTCTGTCGTCAAGAGGTAGGTACTATGCATGTCAGATAGAGTAAAAAAATTATAAATGTTGTGTGAGGTGTTGTAATTTTGGCTACAAATCCCAACATGTTGAGTACTTTATTAATATTCCTCTGTTTGTGAACATAGTACACATGTAAAAACGCACAAGTTGTTCACTTGTTCCATACCTGTAAAATACTGTACACAGGTCTGCCATCAAGCCGGTATCAGGATGCGTTTACAGTACACTGCTTGTTCTTAGTTGTTCTGACAAGTCTGGAACAAGCTGTTAACATCTTGTTATGGTGATGATAACTTTATCAACCCAACAATGACAACAACCTTGTCACAGGTTGCTGTTGTTGTTGTGTTGATGAAGTGCTTACAACGTGTTGACAGACTTGCTACAGTACAAGGCTACAAGCCTTTTTATGAATACATCATGTAAAGAACTGGTGAGACTTTTACGCATGTAGAGGAATAAGCTTGTTGTATTTGATGCAGGCCATATTCTTTAACATTCACAATAAGAGGATACAAAAAATTAATAAATACTCAGCATGTTAAGACACCCAGTGTATAGTAATACAGTATTTGCAACATCTTTTTTTTGTTGCCTAGATTATTGCTGAGTTTGAAAGAATTTTGGCCATAAACTCCAGTGTAGATGCGACCTTTAGAGCCAACTTTGCCTAAATGACCAAAGGAATACTTGAAGTTGCAAGAACAAAAAATGTAAAAAACCAAAAAATAATGGAAAAAATTCTTGACATCCTGGAGAAGGACGACTCTATAGGGGAGGAGATGGTGGAACAATCAATTGGTAAGAATAATAGTGTATAACTAAGAGGTTGAATAATTAAACTTACATCTTCACTACTGAAATTACGCATAGTGACAGACAGCGATTCCTATAGTGTATCTGTTATTTCAATAATAAGGCTCTTCACACATGCGATTTTTGCTGCGATTTTTCTCCTCCTGACTGATGCGATCGAATGGATGACTTACAAATGCATTTTGTACATTTGTTCATTGATTCTACAAACCTGAGACAACCATTCAATCGCATGCGTCAGAATGAGAAAAACCGCACTAAAAATCGCCTGTGTAAACGGGCCTTTAGAGTCAGTTGTACTTGTAATAAAGAATTTATAGTTAAAAACTAATTATAGGATACTCGCCTTTTTAATTTTAAAAAAAGGTCTTTCTCTTCTGACTTTTCGACAAGTCGACAACCACAACGTCCACATATTATTAAAGCTAATATACTTGTCCATGGTACTGGTGGTGATAAGGTTTCCTGGATATTATTTTATTCCACAAAATAGATTTCAACCAAAATTCCAACTCGCGTCGTAATCTTTAAAGTTTTTGTTCTCGCTATTTTTTGTCGTTGCCATGATGCCATCAAAATATTAGCCACTGCTTAATACGTCAAGTGCAGCCTGCAGATTTTCTTCTCGGCTATTCTCTTCACAACAAAGGTCATGGATACACTAATTTCTTCTTTGTCATCACAGCAACTGAGTGAAAAACATTAAGCCAATATATTCTACTTTCGTCTTGAAAGTCAGGACATGTTTTAATCGACCTCCATGTTTACTTTCTGTACTACCGGCATGTTTCGCGACTGGTCGCGTGGTCGCGAGGAGGACAAAAGTGCCGGCTGCACTTGTAGGATGGCGTGAGCAGATGGCCGATGTTGAAAACACTGTGTTGAAAACAGTGACACAGAAAATTTAAAAATTAGGAAACATTTTGCTGCGAGTTGGACTAGGTCAAATTGACGATAAAATGAAGACTCACAGTATACACAGCCCACCGTGCATGAACAATTTTGTTAACACTGCCTCTGGCAGCTACTAATACAGTAAGTAATACAGGCATTTAGTATTAACTAATGTACTCTGATATTTATTGTGTGTTATTTTAATTTGACAGATGAACTTGGTGAGGTTGCTATTGTACTGCTATTCCTTCTCCAGCAGAAGTCTGGAAAAACTAACCACACAGACTTTGTTCAATTCATTTCTGTAAGTATATACTATATTTTTTTAAATTATTCGCACACTTGTATTTATGGTTGATCTCATAAGATGTTAGAGATCACCTCTCACATGGTTATTACTGTCATTGTCAAAGCCTTCAACCAAGTGATACAAACAATCCAAACTGGAGAGGGGCTGGAGGGCTATAATTGACAGTTATAGGAAAAGATGGTGGCCTGTACATTTAACCACAAGCCTTTGCATATACATTTTACCCTGAAAAATACAAAGTGCTGTGAAATATCAAAATTGCCAAGAAGAATATGGTCACTGATTTAGGTTCACAGTGAAATGTACCGCCACCATATTTTTCGTTACGGTCAATTGTAAAGTTTTAAAATCCTTTGCCAAAGTTTGTTCAAAAACCTTGGCTTTGCCTCGGTTTTCAACAAATGTTTGGGTGTTTGGATATCCTGATGAAAAAAAAACCTTCTCATGTATGATATATTGGTGACAAAGGGTGTGTTAGTTACGTGTAATGTTGAGTATACGGTTTCCCTACTTCTACGTCATTGAGTCTATATGTAAGTATAACTGCACTCCTGACCAGGAGTCTAGCTTGAGGGTAGTTTTTTTCTTATTGTCCAGTTTTGTTCATCAGTTAAAGTGCTTATGAAACGCAAATTAAGTTTGTCTTGATTTAAAGTACTTTTGAAATGACAGAATAACATCTTTTGCAGTTTTTTGTTTCCTTGCTTCGTTGTTGAGATATTTCAATTTGTTTGATATGTGAAACTAACCAGTGACATCACAACGTGCATAATGACCTACCGGGGAAGATTATATATCTTTGCTATTATTAGACAGAATCAGTTGAAAATGTATATTTTTGTTGTTGTAAGAGAAAAACACACACATAATATTGCTTCGAAGTGATTCCATCTGATAATAGAAAAGATATATAACCTTTCCCGGTAAGTCATTATGCACGTTGTGACGTCACTGGTTAGTTTCGCTTATAAAACAAACTGTGATATCTTAAAAACAAAGCAAGGAAACAAAAAAACTGCAAAAGATGTTACTTTGTCATTTTAAAAGTACTTTCAAATAAGACAAATTTAATTTTCGTTTCATAAGCACTTTAAAGCAATTTCTAATTTTATTTATCAACAGAGTCGCAGACAAATTGTGGTTGTCCATACTATATTGCAGCATTTCTAATTGAAAAGCATTTTTTAACATTATCTGATGCAAACATTCTGGTCTACAAGTTTGAAGTAATCCCTCCATGCACTGTAGTCGCATCACATATTGATGATTTTTATATTCATTGTAGGAAGACAGCAGTTTTGAAATTGCTGCGGAGGAACATTCAGATTTATTTCCATGTATCATGGTGAAGGGTGGACTGCAAGAATCACCAAAGGTTGCAGTTGTTGCTGAGAAGTTGGTGATCTGCTCTGTAGGAGATGGAGGTGTCGTTGCAGCCACAGTTGCATTAATGGACTGTATACTATGTTTTTATGTTTGAGTACCCGGGTTCACTCAAAAATTTGTATTTATTTCTGCTATAGTGTGTGCTTCAGATAGATGATGGCAAAAAGTTGCCTTCATCTGTTATTACTTTTGTAAATGAACTTAACAAGTTTAATACTAAGTCTTAGATAATAGGTGTACATTGTAATATTTTATTTCTGCCTAATCATCTTTTAACCCCATTAAGGGGTTATATACCCTTAACTTAAGGGTATGGCTTAACCCATTAATAAAATCCTAAACCCTCACCCCTTGATGGGTTAACCAACTCAGCTAGCCAACCTTTCTCACAACCCAGCTATTTAAAATTTTTAGTGAAAAAAAAAAGAATCTAAAAGATATTTTGGCCGCATCAATCAGGGTTAGTTCAATATATATTGTCTAATGGCTGGCTTGCTAACATTTTCATGTAACTCTGTAGACTGTAGGGCGAAAGGTCAGCTGGGTTGGAAATCAGAGTGACTTTTCTATTTGTTGTATTTGCACATTAAATTGGATGTCAACAAAGACTAACATTCACTGGTATTGTGCACATTTCTGCTTGTTTTCTGAGTATCCTTGCTTCTGTTAAAAAACGAATGCGTTTCGCGTGAGTAAATGTTGCTCAAGCATTGAGTATGGTTTACTCACATTACGAGCAATTCTACTCATTTATTGAGTAGTTGTTCATCTTACTCAAAATAAGGAGAGACTGTGGGTGCATTTGCTCTAACTCAGTTTTTTGAGTAAATATACTAAAAAATCTGAGTAAATTTACTCATGCTATTTGAGTTAGTTTAACTCAATATTTTGCGTCACTGTCGGTGCATCGTTTTACTCAATATTTTGAGCTTATTCTACTCAGGAGTTTTTGCAGTGTATGAATCTTTTAAAGAGATCAGGAAAGGGTTAAGTGTATCGTTCAAAGATTTGTTTTTCAACATAACCAACAAATAAGTTTGCGTAGCTAGGGCCGATTTTGGTACCCATTGCTACTTCACTAATCTGTTGGTAATGTTCACCATCAAATGAAAAATTGTTGAGGGTGAGTACAAGTTCTGCCAAGCGAAGTAATGTAGTGGTGGATGGTTCCAAAACGGTGCGTTGATCAAAGAAAAACTTCAAAGCTTCCAGACCATCGTGGTGAGGAATGACGGTGTAGAGAGACTTAACATCCATAGTGAAAATAAATTTACTGGAACCGCTGAAATTTATTTGGTCGAAAATCTGTAGAGCATGTTTTGTATCTTTGATATAAGAAGGCAACTTCTTTACCAAAGGTGACATAACATTGTATAAAAAGCTGGAAATGAGTTCAGTGGGACAGCTGCAAGCAGAGACGATCGGCCAGCCAGGATTGTTAGGTTTATGAATTTTAGGTAAAAAATAGATAACTGGTGTTCTAGGAGTGGTGATTATCAGGTTGGAGGCAGAGGCAGGCAATTCACCGGCTTGAATAAGATTGTTAATGGTAGTTTTGACAGTTTTTTGGTGAGTAGGGGTGGAATCGGAATTTAACTTAGTGTAAAAGGAAGCATCGCTGAGTTGACGAAGAGCTTCTTGTCGGTACAAGTCAGATCTCCAGACAACAACGGCACCACCTTTGTCCGCAGGTTTGATGACAACGTCATTACGACCACGCAATGATTGAAAAGCTAGAAGTTCCTCTTTGTTGAGGTTAGAAGCCCTTTTGGGGCGTGAATGGTTTAATCTGTCAATTTCATGGCGGCACTGTCGAACAAAAAGATCAAGAGACAAAAATTGGCATTGAGGTGGAGACCAAGAAGACTTAATTTTAGGGTTGATTTCCTCAAAGACATCCTAATTAAAGGTGGAGGACTGATTATGAAAATGGGCTTTTAGACGTAAACGGCGGAAAAAAGCTTCAGTGTCTTCTTTGACTGAAAATAAATCAATGGGCCCGGAGTTGGGAACGAACTTGAGACCCTTCGCAAGAACAGATCTCTCGGGGTCGGACAAGGGTAAATCAGACGGAATGGTGAAAACTAGATTATCTTCGTTGACAGAACTAGTACAGTTACCTTTACAGCTACTAGTACAGAACTAGTATAGTTACCTTTTATTTTCATCCTCTCATCCCAAACACACTAAACAATCCATTCCATACTCTCAATTTCTGCGACTTCGCCGCCTATGCAGTGATGACAAATACTTTGAGACCAAATGTTTGGAAATGAGATCCTTTTTTGTCCAGCGTGGCTATCCCACCCACCTGTTAGACACTGCTATTAACAAAGCATCTAGTATTTCTCGTCCTGACACTTTAAAACAACCTTTAGAAAGAGTTTCTGATAATAAAATACCATTAGTTCTCACATTTCATCCTTTCAACTACAACGTTAAGGATATCATTAGCCGCAATTTTCATATCCTAAAGAATGATCCTGAAACGTCAGCTATTTTCACCGATAACCCTTTAATCTCTTTTCGGCGTAATAAAAATATTCGTGATGGTTTAGTGCGTAGTGCCCTTAGAAAAAATCTACTGGCACCTGCGGGTACCTTTTCTTGTTCCCGCACCCGTTGTTACACGTGTTCCTTTCTTAACTCCGCTACATGTATTTCGGGACCTAAAATTGTTATTCAGCATAATTTTACTTGCATCTCTTCCAACATCATTTACTGTATCTCCTGCAATAAATGTTGCATGCTTTACATCGGTGAAACTGGCAGACGTTTATCTGACAGGTTTGCTGAACATCTTCGTTCCGTGAGGAACAATGATGTTGACAAGCCTGTTGCCCGACATTTTAATAGTGCCAACCATTGTATTTCAGACATGAAAGTTTGTGCCATCTCGCCCATTTTTGGCGGTAATGTCAGCCGCAAAAGACTAGAAAAGCGTCTCATTTTCAAAATTGGTACCATTCATCTGCACGGACTCAACGAACGTTTTTCTTTTATTTAACACCTCTGAAGCCGTTGTTTCTGTTCAGCAAGGGCGGACATAAACAGCGTTTTCACTTTATTAATTTATCTATTTTTACTCTCGCTCATCCTTTTTACACCCCCTCCTTTTTACTCATCGAGGGTATGAATAGCAAATGTCTTTCGCATCTCATTATCTATTTGTTATTGTTATTTTGCTTTGATTGGCTAATTTTTCGCATCTCATTATCAATTTGTTATTGTCATTTTTATCTGATTGGCTTATTTGTTTACACTTTTTACGTTTCTCTCTGACGAAGGGCCTTCACTCGAAACGTTAGATTCCTACATTCTCTGTTTCGGCAGTATATCGAACCTAAGTTACTATATTTCGAGATATATATATATACACACAAGGTAAAGCCAATTAATTTCTTCGTTTTATTTAAAGCAATCACAAATTAAACGTTACGTTTCCACAAGTGTCTTTCCCGATTCAAGCTGAGTGTTTGGTTTTTCTTCCGATAACGTTAGAGCATACAATGACTGTCCCACGTCAGCCATCTTTGGACAGTCGTCAGGAAAAACACTTCGACATAAATGATATAGCGCAGATAGCTCTCTGTTATGCAGTGTATAGCTAGTTTGCTTCATTAAGTAGCCAAACGAATAAACATCTGAGGAAGTTGTCTGTGTTCCTCCGCTGTTTCTCAATTCGGGTGCCAGATAAGTATATTTCTCTTCATACTTCCTTTTCGTGTCTTCGTCAAAAGTAGGATATGTTTTTCCTTCGTTGGCTGCTGTTGCTTTTCCGAAGTCAACCAAAACTGCGCTGAAATGTTCTCCGTGTTCTTCAATGACCGCGTTGTTGGACTTAATATCATTATGTATAATGTTTTGGTCATGCACATACTCCACCGCCATAGCAAGACAATGTAGAAGTCTTATCCAATGAGGATGTATTGTTGAACACACTAACCCATGATAAAGTGCATAGTGCATGGTTGTTGACTTAACAGTCACTGCTTTACCAGTAATACTGTGGAAAGTTGTCACTATCAAATAAGGACTTGCTTCAAAGCAAACTCCAACAAGCATAGGAAGATTGGGATGGCATAGTTCGTTAAGAATATTAGCCTCTTTAGATATAGCGTCGTTTAGTTTGTCATCCTTCATCTGTTTTACTGCAACATCTAAAGAACCGTATTTATCTCGATGACAAACACCAAATGTACCTTCTCCAACCTTTTCCGTTATTGATAGGTGACTTCTATCAATTCTGCGCGGCTCGCACGAGGATTTCAAGCTTCTTTCTCTCTCCGTCTTTTTCCAGCGATAATGAAAATACACTGCATGCTTATACAGTCGATTTTTCTCCTCGTTCAACGCTTGAACCTTACACTGAAGTTGCGCGATATCGAGAGATTTATCTGCAACTTCTTCTAATTTATGTTCAAGATCCCGATCATGGTTTCCCGCAGGAACTAACAATGCAGCAGAAGTCGTGTTTTCACATGTGTCGTCATTGTTGTGGCGACTTTCTCTGCTCCCTTCCTTCTTCTTTTTCTGTCTATGCGTGGTGTTACCCTTCCTCTTCTCCAATGAGCGGGGCCAATGCTTTTCCCGCTTTGATTCACTTTCCATGCTCGATATATTATGAAGAAAATATTACACATACGACTGGTTATATCTAATAATTTAATATTCCTGAAAGGTGTTAAGGGTAATAAAATATTTCAACCAAATTGCTTCGGATATACAAAAACACCACGTCTTAAACACGGAACGAGCGCATAAGTAACGTCTTAGCCCCTAAGACGCTCGCGTCATTAAAAATCTGATTGGCTCACAAAATAAGTGGGTATTATTTCAGTCTTCCGGTTCATCAAGGTAAAGCCCGCCAACAAAACAAATTGCGCCATTTAGTTCGCCATACACAGTCAAGTTTCTTTTACTATTGGTTTGGTTTCGAAATTATTTTATATGATGGCAGAAGACAAAGCAAATGTCAAGGTGAGAATTAATAACTTTTATTATTTTCTACAAATCCTTTACTGTTTACAAAATATATAAATGATATGCATCGGCGATTCGGCCCAACGAATTATGCTAATAATAATGCACATAACAAAACAAATATATACAATCTTAGGTGGTCGTTTCTATTCCTTCTTCCGAGCTTGAAGCACTGCGGTCATTTCTGGATTATACTGGCGGAGAAGTCCTGAAAGAAACAAGAATACGAAAACGAAAACGAGCAGACAGTGGTGGTGAAGGTCAAGACACATCAGAGAAAAATACAGGTAATAAAACATATTTGTGAAATATTTCAATTCAAAGTTATAAATTAATTAAACTTTCTTCCGCTATCTGTATAAAAACAGAACGTTCCAAAGAATATAACCTGGGACGTTTACAGACTGACAACCCTGAAAATGGTGTGCAATCTCATTCGTCTGCAGCATGCGAGTATTGCTTACAAAATCCTTGCATTACTTCACCTGGTGAGCAGAAGGCCAATTTTCTGATGGCGTATGGGCCACCATGTCTACAAAATATTGCCAAGCGTTACAAAAACTACCGAGAGTTCTACAAGCTCCTAAAGAAAGTTGGTCTCTGGCATAACCCATGTTATGTAAACAGGAAAAGTGAACTTGGTATATTTATTGACGATGTCAGAGAAGTTATGCTCAACTGTGTGGTAAATGATGTCAGGAGAAGGTGGCCAAACCCTTCTGGAGTCCCATACAAAGGACATGTACCTACCTGTACCATACAGATGATAATATGTACAAGACTAATATCTGCAAGTGTATATGTAATAACAGTAAACAATGAGTTTAAAAATTAATTGAAAAAAATGATGACCATATGTTATTCCTAAAATGAAATGTTTTTGGCTTCAAGATTCTGTAAGGTGCCACTCTGTCAGGTCTCTTTATACTCTGGTAAAACTTTGTAGAATATACTTCACGGTCCACATTTTCATTCTACAAACAACAGTTTTGAATGTATGTCAAATTAAACAATACATTAGAAACAAATAAACCTACAGCATACACATATAATTTATAAAAGTAAATATAACATAAACAATATAGTAAATTAATAGTATATAGAAATTCAAATAGAATTAAATATACTATAGTATGATAATGGTAATTAACTCAAATTATGCATACCCAGTCTAATATAGCAAGGTTGATTCTCATCTTATATACTTCATCACTGAAATGAATTCTCTTCGGGGCGTACACAAGTATAACATTATAGAAGCTTTCTATGTAATAAGTGTCACGACACTGAAAGTACAGTATAATTATCACAAGTTAGCATGATTATACATACATATATTTCTCATACACATGCAGGCGCATGTTTGGCTTGTTTCTCATGTGGGACAAGCTAAATTTTTCTGCTGAGTAAGTGAAAAGCTGAGCTTTTAAATAAAAATCTGCCAACTTTCTGAAAATCTGCCAACTCAATGTGTGTCATGTGGCCACACATGCCAAACATGCACCTGTACACGTACACCTAGTATGTATAATATTCGTATAATGTATAATATATATATATTATTAGTATACTATATAATACACCATAAACATTTGTACGCACCTGACATTCACATAATATTTTCCAGCTGATGGGTTGCTCATAATTGATGAAGAAAACCACTCAACAACATGTCTTTTGTCACATCCAAAAACCACCTTTACAGAATGATTATGCTTGGTCACTCTTTCAATTTTTATGCGAGATGCGTCAAATTTATTTCCACAACTACAAACATTTCCAGTATCAATAAAGTATCGAAATAGTCGCTGCAAAGCCGACCCACACACAAGATAAATTTCATCATTTTGTTTACAAACACTATGGAGTTGATACTTTGGGTTGAGTAATGAAGGAGGGATATAGTTGAGAAGTTGGTCTGGGTTATTCACACTGATAGAATCGGTAGGATCAACGGAATGTTGCACTTGACTTCCAGTAACATCTAGCCAACTGTCAACGAGCGCTTCCATTAGGTCAAAGTTTGTTGTCTTCGTCGAGTTTAGTTGCCTCAGCCGTTCCTTAGCCTGGTTCAATTTAGTCTTGATTTCATCCAAGCGATGTTCGTCTTCTTTTGGTACTTCCATCTTAAATTGAAGCTGCTTTTGCTACTTTTTAAAACGGCCTTGTGCTTCTCGTAATATTGCTGGTTTCGTATCTGCCTTTTCTTTGAAGGCGAATGCTCCGACTGCATTTCGACGTTGTTTTCATCCGCCATGGCGGCGATTATATACATTATATTTATGTACATTTATTCAGTTATATACGCATGATCAAATGAATGTAACCGTTAAATAATATAGCATCGCAGGCGTAAATAGAAACGCAGTTGTGCATATGGAAATTGCTATGAACACCCATAGCCACTGGAAAGGGAGAGGGCTGTGAAAGTGGGCGTGACTGAGATTTATGTTATTGTTCGCCAAATTCAAGATCACGTGACGTTGAACCTGCATGATTGAGCACTAAAAAGCAAGATTTTACATTAGAGCAGCGAGGCGCGTACCTACAAGTGCTACAACGAAGTTCTTCCGTGATGGTTTCGATACAAATTCCACTTCATTTGGACATTATATGCATAGATGGTCCCTCATGAAAACTCCCTTTGCAAAGAATATTTAATAAAGTGCAGTAAATTCGAATAAACGATCAATGCTCGGACCGAACACGGTGAGAGCTGAGGTAAAATAATGATACAATACTGTTTTGCCAACAGTACAACTAAAACTAAAATTCGCTTTTGTCTTAATATGAATGGTTGTGCTAAATTATATGTCGTAAGTTGAGTTGCCTTCATTGAATATTAAATGCACTAAATGTCTGGTGTATTGCGTTTCATAAACAACGGTGAGGACTGGCAATTGTCGTATGCGTGTCAGTTTATTAGAATAACTAAAGTATTAAGAAACATTGCCATCTGACAACAAAAGTGCAAAACTCCGATTTAATAATGGCACGGAGACGACAAATGCTTTTCGACTGCGTTGTTCCTTGGCTTTCTTTTATTAATAATTTGTAGACATGCGGCGATTTATGATAATTTCAATTTATTCACACTATTCTTAATACTTACAATGAAAAATACAAAGTTTACATAGTGATACATAAATAAATCAGAGTTAAATATAAAACAAAATATTTTATGAAAGAATATACATATGTGAGAGTGTAATTAAAGTATAAAGCTTTCGAGTAGTTTAATCACTGCCTTGACATATTAATAAGTTGGGGATATTAAGATCGTGTCGAAGTAAGAAAATAGACATTGTATAATACGATAATGAAATTCAGATCAACCTTGGTGACTTAATATTTTTTACATTGAAACAGAAAGGGTTTTTAAATCACTGGGAATATTTTCCCAGATTTTTGTAGCTGAGAATCTTATAAATGTTTGTTTACAATAATTAGTCCGGCGGGGAGAAAATAGTTCGCGCTACGGCTAATTTGCTCACAATGCCAGAGTGTGAATTATTTGAGTGAGCCATGCATGAGTTAGCTTGATACGATTGTGTAATGTTCAAGGGATGATCATTTTAATGTCACGATAAAGTCCATCATGAAACCGAACGCCGATCATCTACACAACGATGCACCACCATATATATTTGTTTACGTCTTATTTGAGAAATGCGCGACTTAAAAACTCTCACGGTCCTGTTAAAACCAATCCGATGTTTTTGAGGTGATTTCTTTGTGCACACAATCATATTATTGAATAAACTAATATCTAAAATTAACGCAGAATCAATGTAAAATATAAAACAGTATGCACTGTACAGCACTGTCGCTGTCTTAAGTTCGTAGGTCGTCAAAAACCGAATTCCTACCGAATTTTGTTAACGAAATACAAGAGTACTCCTTTGGAGTTGTAAATATCATGTTTCTTGTGGATTTTTAGAAGTCACCATAACCGACATCGTGCCGTTTAACGAAGAACAAGGTTATAATCTAATGTAAGCCATATAAAAGAATACACTGGCCATGCCGGTTCAAGATCACGTGACGCTCAGGCGTGAAATTTTTAACATCAAACCGGAAGTTCTATTGTTTCAGAGCGGAGTTTCACAGCCCTCTCCCTTTCCAGTGGCTATGGAACACCCTGGCTGTGAGTGATCTTTGTGGCCTTTTAGCGCGAAATTTGAAATAGCAGCGATTATATGACTCCACGAAAACGTTTCATTTATCGTGAACTCAATACATTTACATAGGAATTGCGTTTACGAAAATATCTAAAGTTCTAAAGAAAACAAAAGAATGGGAAACGACTTTTTACACGAACATTTGCACTTTATAGTTTACACTTCGTTACTGACTATCAGCCGCCATGTTTCAAATTTCAAATGATGGGTTTTTGCTGGCTGAATACCGGGGGGTGTTCCCTTTCATGCGCTCGTTCCGTGTTTAAAATATGTTTCTCTCTGACGAATTCTGCTTCGGCAGTATACCAAACTTTACTATATTCCTTATTTTTGACGAGGTGAAAGAATTATAACGTGTGAGGGTAAGGCGCTCTTAATTCGTCAGAATTTATGCCACAAAAATAAAATAGATATCGTTAGAAAGCTATTAATTTGTAGAATACAACGATGTCTTTGGTTTGGCGATAAACACAAACCGTTAATAGTTGTGAATTTTTTAATTAAAACCAGAGGGCTTCATTCGGGGCGACTCGAGTAAAAAGCGTTTTATTTTGTTCAAAATATTTTCTTGCAGTTTGATTCCGAGATAAATTTCCAGCAAAACGGTGTCAGCGTTTTTTTGATATGTCGAGTTTTGCCGATTTTATTGACGACCAAATTTTAAAATCCTATTTTTCAACCAACATTTGGACAAAATAAGTCATAAATTCGAAACCAGGCAATAAATAAAAAAACGCTGGCACCGTTTTGCTGGACATTTATCTCGGAATCGAACTGCGAAAAGTTTTTTTTGAACAAAATGAAACGTTTTGTTGTTAAGTCGCCCCGAGTGAAGCCCTCTGGTTCTAATTAAAAAATTCACAACTATTAACGGTTTGTGTTTATCCGCGAAACAAAAGACACCGTTGTATTCTACAAGTTCATAGCTTTCTAACGATATCTATTTTATTTTTGTGGCATACATTCTGACGAATTGAGAGCGCTTTACAGAAATGACCCTGCAAACCTTAACGAAGACCTTAAAAACATTTCTAAACGTTGTTCCATACCATACGAAATTCGAACAATATATATATAACCTTACTATGGTAAACCCTGCAAACCGTTCAATTCTGAAACCTTACTAAATCAATAACAAGGATCTATTTCGGTGTTATATCAGATAATAAACGTTCCCATGCATTCAATATTGCACATATAAACATCCATTATTTGACTCTGCAAGTACATGATCACGATCATATAGTGATATAGAAGTCCGCAGTTTTATAAACTTTGCCATTAAGTTCTTACAAGTTCTTACAATATGAGGCCTATATATCGGCGTCACTCGTCAGGGGGGATTGTGCCGCGTAAATTGGCAACAAAAACTAAAGTGTACTATTCAGCAACCCACTTCTGCTGTAAAGGGTTGAGAATCAAAACTGTTTCTTTCTCTGGTTACCTATAATAGGAACCTCGCCTTCTACCGGGCAAAATCTACACCAAATTCTGCCAACAGGAAGAAATGTAGCCAGGCCACTTACCTCAAAGACAGATTTGCACCATACTTCAAGAGGTGGTGAAAAATGATGCCTCATCTCGTGTCGCTTGAACCACGAAACACAAGCAAATAGATATGTATGACATGTTGGTTTATCACCAACACATTTTACCTCTATTGTGTGTTTCATGAAGAAGTGGACTCTAGCAGGTCGGAAATTTGTAGTGTCACCATCTTCAAAAAAAACAAGAAGCGGTGATGTGATTTGCTCTCGGTGATGGACTACCTTTGGAGTCATAAATCTCACCGTACACTTCCATTTTCGTCAGCTCTAGGTACGTTTGAGGTAGGGAAATTTCTTCAATGTCTTCATTGCTGCTCAGTAATAAACTATACATATTTCTGAAATCTTCATGGTCAGTGTCATCAATAATTTTTGTTTTAAGTGGAGGCAAAGGTCGCTGAATTGCTGCATCTTCTTTCCACGAAACGCTGCGAGGATTGACATGGCATAGTTGGTCTCTTACTACAGTGTTTCCGTTATAAATCTGCTGCAATGTTCCTGAAAGATGATTGCTTCTACTACAATCAATTATCCCACCAAAGTGTTTCGCAAACAAAGGATAAGTAGCAAAACTTATAGCTTCGAAGTATTCTTCTTCTAGAAATCTTCTCATCATCTGAACAGGGATTGCTTTGTTATTATGCTGGTATGTTCCAAGGATACCATTATAGCTTTCAAATGAGAAACACCAAAATGCGTAGACTGGTCCAAAATTCTGTATGCATTCTGCAAGATGACAATGGAGGTGCCTGTTGGGAGTTATGGATTCTTTACCGTATAGTACTTCAACTCTTTTGCAAAAAATCAGCTGCCCACTCGGTACCACGTGTATGGAATGTCAAACCACAAGAAATACCTGCAGCAGTTTAGGTATGCAAACAACATAACCAATGACATAAATTAAAACACAATTGTGATTCGAAACTGAAACTGAAAGTGATAGGTTATGCATAAGTATAATAACCGTAATATATGTGTATGTCTAATTAGTTGTGTAAAGCTTAGGTTAGCAGGGTCCGTTGACTAGAGTTTCTAACAACCAAGCATAGACAGCGTGTTAATGACAAACAGGCACGAAATCTATGAACTAATGATTGTAGATAATATTTTGAAGATATAGATGAAGGTGAAGGTGAAGATGAAGATGAAGATGAAGACGGAGATAAAGAAGAAGATGAAGATAAATATAAAGATGAAAGTGAAAATGAAGATAAAGATAAAGATGAAGATAAAGATGATGATTTAGATTTATTTAGATTTAATGAAGATGAAGACGAAGATGAAGACGAAGATGAAAATGAAGATGAAGATGAAGATGAAGATGAAGATGAAGATGAAGATGAAGATGAAGATGAAGATGAAGATGAAGATGAAGATGAAGATGAAGACGAAGATGAGAAGATGAAGATGAAGACAAAGATGATGATGCAGACGGAGATGAAGAAAAAGACGGAGATGGAAATGAAAATGAAGGTAAAAATTGTAATATATGCTAATATATGCTGACCGCACTAATTAAGTTGATTGACATAATGTTATTGATCACTAACACATAGGTATATTAATTTGCATGTTACTCGCACAGTCACGAGAAGTATAACACAACGTGTATCACACACAGTTGAATAAAGTTATTTCCTAAACCCACAGAAACATTACAAAAATGTGTAAATTTCCCACAGAAATACACAGAAGGTGGAAGATCGCCCCCCTCCCCATTCCTTATATGTACGCAGCTATGTGTTGTTATTTTTTAATATTTAAAAAAACCCATTTAATTCCAATCTTTCAGGGAAATTGACAAACAATACTAAAAAGGCGATGGAGAGAAAATGTCCAAAAAGAAAAGAAATACTTATTGGCGGTCTAAGCTCTTACTATAACCCAACCGATCCAATGAAGAGAACCAGGAGAGAAAAGTACAAGAACCCGACCAATCCAATGCAGAGAACAACGAGAGAAAAGTACAATAACCCGACCAATCCAATAAAAAGAACTATGAAAGAAAAGAAAGAAAATCCGAAGGTCGATGTTAGAGTCTCTTCCTGTTCGAACCTGTCTAAAACAATTATTTAACCAATAGGTTGTTCAGTATTGATATTTAGTATAAATACATAGTATCTAATTATGTGCTTCATTATGAGCAAAGGTGAGAACAGATAAGATTCAAGAAATTTCAAGCGAAGATTTAGAATTAGTTTAGATGTTAAAGTAAGAAATAATATTGCACGATATATATATATATATATGTAATATTTAAAACACGAGTAGGAGCGTTTTATCAGATTTAAAACACGAGCGCGTAGCGCGAGTGTTTTAGATCTGATAAAACGCGACTACGAGTGTTTTGAATAGCTTCAAAAACGCCGACAATAGATTTGCTAATTAGGATGACATTTTATATAAAATTTCACGTTCATTAGTATTCTTTATATAAAATTTCACGTTAGTTAATATTCATAGTAGTTTTATCAGGTATAAAAGACTTGCACATGATCAAATACGTGCATATTAGTGGACAATTTGGTTCATGAATATCAATGAGTTTTTGAAATATATATATATATATATATATATAGTTCAATCTACAGACACGGTGTTTCGCTGTACAACAGCTGATCAGTGTAGCTTGGAACAATCTGAATGAATTTCATCAATTACTTATACACATGCGATCGTCGGTGACAACCGCATGTGGGACAGCATCCGTGAAGTACATTCAGATAGCGTGAAGTGCGCATGGGCCCAGAGTGCTCAAACTTCCACAAGGGTAGTGAGCGTTGCATTATCGCTAATAGATACCTATATATATATATATATATATATATATATATATATATATATATATATATATATATATATATATATATATATATATATATATATATATATATATATATATATATAGTTCAATCTACAGACACGGTGTTTCGCTGTACAACAGCTCATCAGTGTAGCTTGGAACAATCTGAATGAATTTCACCAATTACTTATACACATGCGATCGTCGGTGACAACCGCATGTGGGAAAGCATCGGTGAAATACATTCAGATAGCGTGAAGTGCGCATGGGCCCAGAGTGCTCAAACTTCCACAAGGGTAGTGAGCGTTGCATTATCGCTAATAGGTACCCACGGCAACTTCACAGAGTGCTCAACAACACCGAAATATATATATATATTATATATATATATATATATATATATATATATATATATATATATATATATATATATATATATATATATAGGTATATATATATATATATTCTACTGTTGGTGACTTCTAACCACGCCTTTAAAAGTAAAAATTTATTCACATAATATTGATGATTAAAACAAACAATTCCATGCAAAAGTTGTCGCACTCATTATTCAATTTAAATAGAAGATAGTAATGTCGGAAAACTTATTTTATAGTTAATTGGGCTATAGCATGTGAAGTAAGTACAAGTAAGTAAGTAAGTAAGTAAGTAAGTAAGTAAGTAAGTAAGTAAGTAAGTAAGTAAGTAAGTAAGTAAGTAAGTAAGTAAGTAAGTAAGTAAGTAAGTAAGTAAGTAAGTAAGTAAGTAAGTAAGTAAGTAAGTAAGTAAGTAAGTAAGTAAGTAAGTAAGTAAGTAAGTAAGTAAGTAAGTAAGTAAGTAAGTAAGTAAGTAAGTAAGTAAGTAAGTAAGTAAGTAAGTAAAAGTAAGTAAAAGTAAGTAAAACTTTATTTGGCCACGCAAACCCCATTCAGCTATACGCTGGTTTCCAAAAGGGGCGTGGAACATCAAAACAGAAATTACAAAACAATTACATAAATAAACTATAAGCTAACTGAGTAAACTAAGCAAGTCTAATTACAAAGTATAGTATAAAGTTAACAATATTAAAAATATAAATTGAACAAGATAAGCCACAGATATCTTCCTCCAGTCTTGCATAGTCAGTGTTGAAATACAAATCCAAAATATGGCAGGATTTGTGTACTGTCAAAAACATGGAATGCAAAGTCTAACATTGCCCAAACAGTACATGGAAATTACCATTGATTTCGATAAGGTAATATCATGTTTGCAGGAATATCTTTTGTTCTCACAGGTCCATTAACAACTAATATACCTCATTAAATCCATTTTACTGATCCTACCTCCTTTGACGTGAAACCAGGTCTGATTAGAACTTAATCATATCCAGTTTGACGTCAACGGATGTGACCTCAATGGATTACTAAATAACCCAAATCGAGCTGGACGTTTAATAGCTAATACACCTCTTTTTATATTTCTTATAACTAGAAATTACTGTCGCAAGTGAGGTGCTGCCTCAAATGGGAGAAAAACATTCAGCCTGCAAAGGAGGCTGGAAAGTCCAAAAATTTAATATTAATTACAATAGACAGAGTATTTACACATTTCTTCTATATTTTTTAATTATAAAATTGAAAAGTACTACAAGTTACTATAACTTATCACTTGACATGATATGGCAAGGGTTTTAACAGGGTATACACACAATTAATATAGAAATATTAAATAATCATGCCTCTTGCTGACTTGCTATATAATGCTGTGGCAAAACTGTCAATGCAATTCCAAGTGCGGAAAGCTAAGGAAATGTGAGGAAGGCTAAAGCTAAGTAAAGTTAAGGAAAGCTAAGGAAGGCTGAGGAAAGCTGAGGAAAGCTAAGGAAAGGTAAGGAAAGTTAAGGAAGGCTGAGGAAGGCTAAGGAAAGTTAAGGAAAGCTAAGGAAGGCTGAGGAAAGTTAAGGAAAGCTAAGGAAGGCTGAGGAAAGCTAAGGAAGGCTGAGGAAGGCCGAGGAAGGCTGAGGAAAGCTAAGGAAAGCTGAGGAAAGTTAAGGAAAGGTAAGGAAAGGTAAGGAAGGCTAAGGAAGGCTAAGGAAGGCTGAGGAAGGCTAAGGAAAGTTAAGGAAAGCTAACGAAGGCTGAGGAAAGCTAAGGAAGGCTGAGGAAGCCTAAGGAAGGCTGAGAAAAGCTAAGGAAAGCTGAGGAAAGTTAAGGAAAGGTAAGGAAAGCTAAGGAAGGCTAAGGAAGGCTGAGGAAGGCTAAGGAAAGTTAAGGAAAGCTAAGGAAGGCTGAGGAAAGCTAAGGAAGGTTGAGGAAAGCTAAGGAAGGCTGAGGAAGGCTAAGGAAGGCTGAGGAAAGCTAAGGAAAGCTGAGGAAAGTTAAGGAAAGCTGAGGAAGGCTAAGGAAAGTTAAGGAATGCTAAGGAAGGCTGAGGAAAGCTAAGGAAGGCTGAGGAAGCCTAAGGAAAGCTGAGAAAGCTAAGGAAAGCTGAGGAAAGTTAAGGAAAGGTAAGGAAAGCTAAGGAAGGCTAAGGAAGGCTGAGGAAGGCTAAGGAAAGTTAAGGAAAGCTAAGGAAGGCTGAGGAAAGCTAAGGAAGGCTGCGGAAGGCTAAGGAAAGTTAAGGAAAGCTAAGGAAGGCTGAGGAAAGCTAAGGAAGGCTAAGGAAGGCTGAGGAAAGCTGGGGAAGGCTGAGGAAAGCTGAGGAAGGCTAAGGAAAGTTAAGGAAAGCTAAGGAAGGCTGAGGAAAGCTAAGGAAGGCTGAGGAAGGCTGAGGAAGCCTAAGGAAGGCTGAGAAAAGCTAAGGAAAGCTGAGGAAAGTTAAGGAAAGGTAAGGAAAGCTAAGGAAGGCTAAGGAAAGCTAAGGAAGGCTGAGGAAAGCTAAGGAAGGCTGAGGAAGGCTGAGGAAGCCTGAGGAAGGCTGAGAAAAGCTAAGGAAAGCTAAGGAAAGTTAAGGAAGGCTGAGGAAAGCTGAGGAAAGTTAAGGAAAGTTAAGGAAAGCTGAGGAAAGCTAAGGAAAGCTAAGGAAAGTTAAGGAAAGCTAAGGAAGGCTAAGGAAGGTTGAGGAAGGCTTAGGAAGGCTGAGGAAAGCTGAGGAAAGCTAAGAAAAGTTAAGGAACGCTAAGGAAAGCTAAGGAAGGCTAAGGAAGGCTGAGGAAAGCTAAGGAAAGCTGAGGAAAGTTAAGGAAAGGTAAGGAAAGCTAAGGAAGGCTAAGGAAAGCTGAGGAAGGCTAAGGAAAGTTAAGGAAAGCTAAGGAAGGCTGAGGAAGCCTAAGGAAAGCTGAGAACAGCTAAGGAAAGCTGAGGAAAGTTAAGGAAAGGTAAGGAAAGCTAAGGAAGGCTAAGGAAGGCTGAGGAAGGCTAAGGAAAGTTAAGGAAAGCTAAGGAAGGCTGAGGAAAGCTAAGGAAGGCTGCGGAAGGCTAAGGAAAGTTAAGGAAAGCTAAGGAAGGCTAAGGAAGGCTGAGGAAAGCTGGGGAAGGCTGAGGAAAACTGAGGAAGGCTAAGGAAAGTTAAGGAAAGCTAAGGAAGGCTGAGGAAAGCTAAGGAAGGCTGAGGAAGGCTGAGGAAGCCTAAGGAAGGCTGAGAAAAGCTAAGGAAAGCTGAGGAAAGTTAAGGAAAGGTAAGGAAAGCTAAGGAAGGCTAAGGAAAGCTAAGGAAGGCTGAGGAAAGCTAAGGAAGGCTGAGGAAGGCTGAGGAAGCCTGAGGAAGGCTGAGAAAAGCTAAGGAAAGCTAAGGAAAGTTAAGGAAGGCTGAGGAAAGCTGAGGAAAGTTAAGGAAAGTTAAGGAAAGCTGAGGAAAGCTAAGGAAAGCTAAGGAAAGTTAAGGAAAGCTAAGGAAGGCTAAGGAAGGTTGAGGAAGGCTTAGGAAGGCTGAGGAAAGCTGAGGAAAGCTAAGAAAAGTTAAGGAACGCTAAGGAAAGCTAAGGAAGGCTAAGGAAGGCTGAGGAAAGCTAAGGAAAGCTGAGGAAAGTTAAGGAAAGGTAAGGAAAGCTAAGGAAGGCTAAGGAAAGCTGAGGAAGGCTAAGGAAAGTTAAGGAAAGCTAAGGAAGGCTGAGGAAAGCTAAGGAAGGTTGAGGAAAGCTAAGGAAGGCTGAGGAAGGCTGAGGAAGGCTAAGGAAGGCTGAGGAAAGCTAAGGAAAGCTGAGGAAAGTTAAGGAAAGGTAAGGAAGGCTAAGGAAAGTTAAGGAAAGCTAAGGAAGGCTGAGAAAAGCTAAGGAAGGCTGAGGAAGCCTAAGGAAAGCTGAGAAAAGCTAAGGAAAGCTGAGGAAAGTCAAGGAAAGGTAAGGAAAGCTAAGGAAGGCTAAGGAAGGCTGAGGAAGGCTAAGGAAAGTTAAGGAAAGCTAAGGAAGGCTGAGGAAAGCTAAGGAAGGCTGAGGAAGGCTAAGGAAGGCTGAGGAAGGCTGAGGAAGCCTAAGGAAGGCTGCGAAAAGCTAAGGAAAGCTAAGGAAAGTTAAGGAAGGCTGAGGAAAGCTGAGGAAAGTTAAGGAAAGTTAAGGAAAGCTGAGGAAAGCTAAGGAAAGCTAAGGAAAGTTAAGGAAAGCTAAGGAAGGCTAAGGAAGGCTAAGGAAGGTTGAGGAAAGCTGAGGAAAGCTAAGAAAAGTTAAGGAACGCTAAGGAAAGCTAAGGAAGGCTAAGGAAGGCTGAGGAAAGCTAAGGAAAGCTGAGGAAAGTTAAGGAAAGGTAAGGAAAGCTAAGGAAGGCTAAGGAAAGCTGAGGAAGGCTAAGGAAAGTTAAGGAAAGCTAAGGAAGGCTGAGGAAAGCTAAGGAAGGTTGAGGAAAGCTAAGGAAGGCTGAGGAAGGCTGAGGAAGGCTAAGGAAGGCTGAGCAAAGCTAAGGAAAGCTTAGGAAAGTTAAGGAAAGGTAAGGAAGGCTAAGGAAAGTTAAGGAAAGCTAAGGAAGGCTGAGAAAAGCTAAGGAAGGCTGAGGAAGCCTAAGGAAAGCTGAGAAAAGCTAAGGAAAGCTGAGGAAAGTCAAGGAAAGGTAAGGAAAGCTAAGGAAGGCTAAGGAAGGCTGAGGAAGGCTAAGGAAAGTTAAGGAAAGCTAAGGAAGGCTGAGGAAAGCTAAGGAAGGCTGAGGAAGGCTAAGGAAAGTTAAGGAAAGCTAAGGAAGGCTGAGGAAAGCTAAGGAAGGCTGAGGAAAGCTAAGGAAGGCTAAGGAAGGCTGAGGAAAGCTGGGGAAGGCTGAGGAAAGCTGAGGAAAGCTGAGGAAGGCTAAGGAAAGTTAAGGAAAGCTAAGGAAGGCTGAGGAAAGCTATGGAAGGCTGAGGAAGGCTGAGGAAGCCTAAGGAAGGCTGAGAAAAGCTAAGGAAAGCTGAGGAAAGTTAAGGAAAGGTAAGGAAAGCTAAGGAAGGCTAAGGAAGGCTAAGGAAGGTTGAGGAAGGCTTAGGAAGGCTGAGGAAAGCTAAGGAAAGCTGAGGAAAGTTAAGGAAAGCTGAGGAAAGCTAAGGAAGGCTGAGGAAGGCTAAGGAAGGCTGAGGAAGGCTAAGGAAGGCTGAGGAAGGCTGAGGAAAGCTAAGAAAAGTTGAGGAAAGCTAAGGAAAGTTAAGGAAGGCTGAGGAAGGCTAAGGAAAGTCAAGGAAAGCTGAGGAAAGCTAAGGAAAGCTGAGGAAAGTTAAGGAAAGCTGAGGAAAGCTAAGGAAGGCTGAGGAAGGCTAAGGAAGGCTGAGGAAGGCTAAGGAAGGCTGAGGAAGGCTGAGGAAGGCTGAGGAAAGCTAAGAAAAGTTAAGGAAAGCTAAGGAAAGTTAAGGAAGGCTGAGGAAGGCTAAGGAAAGTCAAGGAAAGCTAAGGAAGGCTAAGGAAAGCTGAGGAAAGTTAAGAAAAGCTGAGGAAAGGTAAGGAAAGCTGAGGAAAGTTAAGGAAAGCTGAGGAAAGCTAAGGAAGGCTGAGGAAGGCTAAGGAAGGCTAAGGAAGGTTGAGGAAGGCTTAGGAAGGCTGAGGAAAGCTAAGGAAAGCTGAGGAAAGTTAAGGAAAGCTAAGGAAGGCTGAGGAAGGCTAAGGAAGGCTGAGGAAGGCTAAGGAAGGCTGAGGAAGGCTGAGGAAAGCTAAGAAAAGTTGAGGAAAGCTAAGGAAAGTTAAGGAAGGCTGAGGAAGGCTAAGGAAAGTCAAGGAAAGCTGAGGAAAGCTAAGGAAAGCTGAGGAAAGTTAAGGAAAGCTGAGGAAAGCTAAGGAAGGCTGAGGAAGGCTAAGGAAGGCTGAGGAAGGCTAAGGAAGGCTGAGGAAGGCTGAGGAAGGCTGAGGAAAGCTAAGAAAAGTTAAGGAAAGCTAAGGAAAGTTAAGGAAGGCTGAGGAAGGCTAAGGAAAGTCAAGGAAAGCTAAGGAAGGCTGAGGAAGGCTAAGGAAAGCTGAGGAAAGTTAAGAAAAGCTGAGGAAAGGTAAGGAAAGCTGAGGAAAGTTAAGGAAAGCTGAGGAAAGCTAAGGAAGGCTGAGGAAGGCTAAGGAAAGTCAAGGAAGGCTGAGGAAAGCTGAGGAAAGCTAAGAAAAGTTAAGGAAAGCTAAGGAAAGCTAAGGAAGGCTAAGGAAGGCTGAGGAAAGCTAAGGAAAACTAAGGAAAGCTGAGGAAAGTTAAGGAAAGGTAAGGAAAGCTAAGGAAGGCTAAGGAAAGCTAAGGAAGGCTGAGGAAGGCTAAGGAAAGTTAAGGAAAGCTAAGGAAGGCTGAGGAAGGCTAAGGAAAGTTAAGGAAGGCTGAGGAAGGCTAAGGAAGGCTGAGGAAAGCTAAGGAAAGCTGAGGAAAGTTAAGGAAATTAAGCAAAGTTAAGGAAAGCTAAGGAAGGCTAAGGAAGGCTGAGGAAAGCTGGGGGAAGCTGAGGATGGCTAATTTGGGTTGATCATACGTATTTCGGTTGTTCATATATCGAGAAAGGGCCAACAAATCTTCCACAAGAATACCAAAAATCTAATCCTTCTTTTGCTTCTTCCATATGTATAACATCATAAGAGAATATTTTGAGTTTGACACGCAAATCCAATTCTTTTTTATCAATTTTTTTTTACAATACAAAATGTGAGAAAAAAGAAACATCATCCCATATATAAGGGTATGTTGGAATGTGATTTTTATTTTTATTTTTTTTAAAAAAAAGAGCTAATAAAACTTTTATACTTAAGAAATTTAAAATGGTTTTCCATGTTTATGTACTGTGATATAAACACGCGGGATGTTGCGAGACTTGAGAAAAGCGTAACAAAAACACGAGCCGCTAGGCGAGTGTTTTTTAGCTTTTCAAAAGTCGAGCAACGTCCCAAGTGTTTATATCACAGTACATAAACATGGAAAACCATTTTATATTTCTTTTATAAAATAACAAGATCAAAATCGCAAAAAAGTTTAACTAGTTTATTGAAAAAACCTGATGAAGTTGAAAATTCTCATGAGATATATGAAGAGCCAATCAACGTAAGGTATATCCCACGCCATAACGGCTTTGAAGTGGCTTCTTCTACAGAACGTTTATTTGTTGATCAAAAGAGTTTGCCAAGGACGTAAAAATAACACTTAATCAAGGCGTATATACGTATAACATGGTGGATTTACATTAAATTGAATTATCCAGCTTTAAAACAACCTGTTTATTGCTGTAAGCTAAAGTTAACGTTCACATTGCCAATAGAACAGTTGAAAAAAACACCACCAAAGGGAAATGCATTCTCGATCGCCGTTTTGCTGGAACTTGTAGTTGTGCAGGTAGATGTTGAACTGACTGATGATACCACTGTTTCCAAGCATCCTAAAGTTGGAGTAACGTGGACGGCTTGATGGTTTTCTGCAGATTCAGTTGATCCATTGCCAAGTGCTTGGGAAAGAACATCACTGCAATGCTTCAACTGAGTTGTTGATGGACGCTGGTTGTAATGCTGCAAGGACTGCTCGTTTCTGTGACCAGAAATAGACATGATATGCCTATTTGCAAGCCCGGCATTCGACCACAAAGTGATATATGTTGCTCTGACGCAGTGATTTACGGTGGCAGTGATTTACGGTGGCCCATATGTGCAATACACAAAACAAAATCTCAATGCACGAACAAAAGTTTCAATACATAAATAAATTATTCAATGCACATCGCAAAATATCGATTCACCAAAATAAATTGCAATACACAACAAAGTTTCGCATAATACAAAACAAAGAATTTCTTTCAATACGCAACAAAATATCCCAAATCACAAAATATTGTAATTCAATACACAACGAAGCGCTCTTGACGCATAACGAAATGTAACTCGATGCGCAACAAGAAGACGCTTTCGATACACAACGAAAAGTTTCAATACACAACGAAAAGTTGCATGCGGGAACATCAGGGTCAGCAGGGAGCACAGTTGGATCCAAATTTGCGCTCTTATTGACCCTGCAAGACCTGCAAAAATGCCCGAAACTCGAAATATTCACTCAGTCTGTTACATAATTCCGAGATGTTTTGTTCATACTGTGGTGAAGAGATAGATGCACACTTCAAATATTGCCCGTTTTCTGGAAGAGAGGTTGGTAGAGGTGCTACAGAAGCTTCAATTTATAATAGTGACGAAGATTTACCGCCTGAAGGTTCGACATGCGAAGAGCTTATGGAATTTTATTTTAAGCGGGGCTTTATGTATCAAAAAATATTCATTTCCTCACGAAGTTACATGGCATCCAGATTTCTCTGCGAACTTTAAATACAAAGCTTCGACAACTTGGCCTTGGGAGAAGAAACATGGACTATGATATGAATTCTGTCCGCCGTCGTGTCCAACATGAGTTAGATGGTCCTGGGTGCTCTGGTGGCTATCGTGCTGTTTGGCACACTTTGCAAATGCAAGGCGACCAAGTACCCAGAGAAGCAGTTCGAGTTGTCTTGAAAGAATTAGACCCAGATGGTGTACAGGAGAGAAGATCCAGAACGCTACGCCGAAGAACGTACTATACACCTGGGCCAAATCACTCTTGGCATGTAGATGGCTATGACAAACTTAAGCCTTACGGTTTTCCCGTGCATGGTTGTATTGATGGCTATAATCGCAAGGTGTTATGGTTGAACGTTTGCAGAACAAATAACGACCCTGCCATTACTGGTCAATTATTTTTACGTGCAGTACAGAAGTATGGTGGCTGTCCAACATTATTAAGAACTGATAATGGTACCGAAAATGTTATTATGGCTGGTATTCAGTCTTATTTCCGAAGCAATGGAGATGATGAATTTGCTGGAGTAAAGGCACACAGATATGGTACTTCACCTTCTAATCAAAGGATAGAGTGTTGGTGGTCATTCTTACGTAAAAACCGGTCAAACTGGTGGATAAATTTTTTTAAAGATCTCATTGAGCAAGGACATCTGAGTATGTCAAATGATATACAGAGAGAGTGTTTGTGGTTTTGTTTTCAGCACCTGTTGCAGCAAGACCTAACTGCAGTGAAACAGCATTGGAACTCACATTATATCAGAAAGTCAAGGTTTGGAACTGTTGCTGGAAGACCTGATGAACTCTACTTTTTGCCAGAGTGTTCAAGTGCACAAGATCATATCAAGCCTGTGACTGATGATCAGTACCAAGATATGTCTCAATATTGTCATGACTACAATGAAGACAATGTCTTGCAGGAATATTTTCAGGTGGTTTCACAGCAGCTTAATTTTCCACAGCCTACAAATTGGAGACAGGCTCTAGATATGTACCAACGTCTATGCCAACTTGCACAAGACTAATATTTAGTGTAACAGGGCTGTAAGGGGTGTTTATATGTAAGGGTTATAGAACCAACTGAAGTCAATTAGTTGTTTTATAAACCAAGGGGTTAACTTATGCTTGAGGTTTATAAAACAACTAATTAACCTTGGTCGGTTCAATTATTTTCTTATTAGCCCACAAAGGAGGTTTTCTCTTGGAATATTAGTTTGATGTAAGTAAATCGCAACAGTGCTGTATATAGGTTATAGCGCTGATTTTTGGGATATTCGTGATATAATATATCCCGCGGTACATCAAAGAAAACCGACTTTGTGGGTTAATAAGGAGGGAGATAGCTTAGATGAATTTCATCCTGTGTAATTACATGGGGTTTTCTAGCCCTTCTACCTGGGCTGGGTTTGGCTTCCTCTAGTTTTCCACAAAACCCAGAATCACACTTTTGCAAACAAGTTTATTCAATTTATGACAGTTTTCACAAGAAAACTGGACTTGTGAAAAAAACGTGTAATAAGTTTGTTGTGGGTACAGAGCTTGACTGTATAGTCAGAGTAGATGGGTCAGCCCAATCAATCGTGCTTGTATGGGAAAAGAACCTGTCTGGGATAATGAGTAATATCTCGGCTTGGTGGGCCAGATTGAATTACTGTCATTGCACTACATGTAAAGCTAAGTTTAACAACAGTGGCAGTCATTTAACAAGTATGTGACCTTGATACCATGTTTCTATTAAAATTAAACAAGTTTTGCAACATTGAACAATATAAATATATTTCAATAATGATGTTACAGATAGAAAAATTATCAAATGTGATTATCTAGACAGTACCTCGACAGCCCATTAATTAAAGCTTTAAAAGATGTTCCACAATTAGTTAACAATTATAATATACTGTAAATAAGTTTTGTGGAAACACCATGTAAAATATTTCTTTGCTAAGAAAAGAATAAAAGGCTTAGCAAATAAATATTTTACGTGGTGTTTCCACAAAACTTATTTATATTACATTATCGCCATGAAAACTTTCAAAGAATTAGTTAACAATTATTGAACAAGGTTGAGCAATATGCACAACATCCCAGGCTGATAGAACTCGCCTCCCTTAAAAATGTTAGACTTGGTCAGCTCCAAGTCTTTCTGTGTTGCCCCATGATGTACATGTTTTTGTATTCCATACCATTCTTGACAATGCAATCCTGTTGAAATGGTTTTCATGACTTTTCCCCGTATTTCTCATGTACTGTATGCTTAATGTTTTCTCTATATTCAACTCCTGCATCCAGCAACCTGTCTTCCCAAATACAGTGCATAGGAAGATACAGGGAAACCATTAGGAGTATGCAGGGAAAACATGTCAGGATTGCACATGGAATATCAATGAACATGTAGATTGAGGTCCTGATGGATATCAGGGATGCACAGAAATGTACATATTAAGATAATATGATACAACTGGTCCACTTTCCTATGCAATAATACCACAGGCTGCATAAATCATGGGTCAGCACAGAGGAAGACTTAGATATGTACTGTATCAAATATGTCATAGTGTGTACATAATTGTGTAAATGTAGAAGTAATACTTATTCCTAGTTTTATAACTTGCTAAATACACCTCCGTTCATTAGAGCTGTCAGCAAGTAATGTGCAATACTGTTTTCTAGTGTATTCTTATTAACATACAGGAACAACATATTTGAACATGTTTGGGCACATGGTATGTTTTTGGCATCATCATGCACAAATGAAATAACAGGTTTGGGATCAAAGCCAACAGATGGTACATTTGTTGCTCCAGTGGCAAACATGAGAATATGACTTGGAGTTACTAGTGGAATGAAATTCTTCTCTTCTTCTGTTAATTCTATCCCTTCGTCTTCCAAATCTTCCATTAATGTGCCATCTGTAAATGACAAATACTGGTAATTAACTTTTGATATCAGTTACAGTTTGCACTGTGCACATCAGAGTTCATTTCAAATTAAGTCAAAATGCAGTTACTATACTTGTACTGTACATGTACCTTCAGTAGATTTCAGAAATGCAATAAATTTTGCCATCACAATTTCTTGCGACTGCCTGCGATGGTTTCCATGTGGTGCAAAATCTGGTTTTAGGATTTTGACAAGTTGTTTGATATCAAGCTTCTCATCTGGGACATACTTAAAGAGATGCTGTGCCATTCCTTTATTAGCCCGAATCAAGTCAAGCACCTAAATTAGAAAATTAAAAAAAATATATTCTACAAGTTAACCCATTCCTGCCTGAGGCAGCCTTTATTACTTTTATTACTGGCCAGCAGCAGACAATTTTATTCATCAGAGGGAAAGGGCTGGTTGAGGCCAGCCTGCAGCCAGGAATGGGTTTACTTAAAAAATAAGAACTACATGTAAGTTTAGTACCACCATACACTGTTTTTATATGGTATACACGGAACCACGCCTTACATTGTAATACTTTAGGCCATCGAGGAGTTGATCCAGCATTGGTTGGCATTTTATGATCACAAAGTACTTTATCACTTCATCAATAAATGTGTCCTTCTTTTCAAGAGAAAAAGATGCAGGTAGACCATCAATATCATATCTCCAGTCACTTTCTACCAAACATGCATCAATATCACTTTGTGTTTTGGCGTCTTTCAACTATAAAAATATAATAAATGTTAGGAAACTTTTAGTTACACACAAGTAAATTATATAATGTAGTTTGTATGACTGTAAATTATTTTCAAATTATTGATTATAATTTAGGATTGCTTTTGGGAACAAATTTATAATTATAGTAATCAATGGGAGTTGTAAAAGATTTGTCAACTTTTAACTGTTATGTAAACTCCTGAAGTTTCTTCTTAATTATTATAATAATATTATTCAAAGGAAAAAATTCATGTCGTCAAAAAGCATGGGGCAATAGACCACTTTCATAAAGGTCTTCACTTTAAATATTCTTTTATGTGCATCTAAGGGTGCTTTCCAATTGACAAGGTTAGACCGATCAGTCCGGCCAGAATGGACTTGCTTTTGATTAGGACCAAATTTTCCAGTCAGACCATCTCAGGTCTCAAACGAATCGTGTTCCATTTAACCGGAATGACCGGTCTAACCGTGTAAATGGAAAGCCCCCTAAATGAGCCTTTCTGGCCTTCTTATGAAGTGAACATTCTTTTGAATTGCAGACACACAAACGAAGCCAGAAAGGCTTAAGATCGATGCACATAAAAAAGAATATTCAAATTACTCTATACAGTATTATGAAAGTGGGCTATACAATGTTGGTTTAATTGTATACACATATATACCTTGTTAAGTGAATTCCTGACATTCTTGTCAGGCACCTCGTCGATTACTGGCATGGCATGGAATTCCCAAACCCAGCTTGAATGTATTGGCACACAGCATTGCTTAGCAGGTGTGGCAGTTCTCCACCTTGTACAACCATAATAGCCAACATTTTGCCAACAATTGAAAATTTACCACTTTGTAAAGCTCCAACATTACACCGCACAACATGCCCACTGGATGTGTCTATTAAGTATAATTTTTTAATGTGTTAACCAGTTACTGGTATGTAATACATGTACTGTATTTCAAACCAGAGATTGCAATTAGTCAATATCCAAACTCTGTAATATATATGGTCCTTTAAGTTTTACAATGTAATAACAACAATGATCTCAAATGTCTGAAAAGAAACAACTGGCAGGCGGTTACCTGGCACTGCTAGTATAATTAAATATAAGGAGGGTAATTGTCCTGACTCCCGAGCAATTTACTGAATTAATCTTTATTGTTCAGAATTTTTAAGTAATATACAATAAGCTGGTGTAATCTCACTTACTGTGTCCCACTGTCTCTTGAAATAGCTCCAAGAAGTAGGTGGAAGAATTCCCTCCTAGGTCCACCAAGGTCGACAGCATCTTCCTCACCTTCGAATGTTGCAAATGTTACTTGTAGCATTCCAGTCCCATTTAGAAATCTACTTCGTTTAAAGTAAGGTTGAGCTGTTTCCCACATGCTCAAGCGGCTCACCACTATACTTCGCGGATCTCCTTGAACTTTGGTTGCTGCAGTCTTTCACCAATGACGTGAAATGCTCGTTAGTCATAGCATCTGTGGTATCCTCTTCTTCCTTTATAACAGTTTCCTCTGTAATATCTTCATGTTGCTTTAAACTGTTATTAATTGCCTGCTGAACAGCAGCATTCTCATCAATTCCAACAGGCCTGAGTTAAAAGAAAACAATGTTGGTAATTATTATTTTTTGTTTAATTATATCCAAAAATTCAGTCAGTGGGAATTAAAGTCAACAACAGCAGCATGCTTCCCATGTATTGGCAAGCATTCACCTTTGGGGAGGGGAAGGGGGAGGGGGGAGGAAGGTTTGCATATAACAATAAATCACATCCTGTGCTGGACTGTCCATTAGGGTATATGTTTGGTAAAGAGTCAAAGGATTATGATAAAAATATATTGATGACCAATATACCGTACACATACTCCCCTAAATACAATATTATGAGTAGGATTCTATAGTATGTCAATGGCAATGGGGAATTCCTAATACTTCTGAGGAAGGGCACAACTGATGTTTCTAAGAAGGGGATGAAGCCCAAGGGAGCTAAGCATCCCAATATTTCTAGAGAGAACAGCCTGCTGAATATTTTCTAATGAGGCTATAGAAATTGACTGAAATTTCTGAGGGGTGGTTAGATTAATGTACAGTACCTTCTGTACTAATATTAATTTTGCTGAACTACAAGCATGTACATCTAATATACATGTAAAACATCTTCCACTATTACAAAGTTATGTTATCTCCGACATGTACCTATAAACCTCTTCCATTATGTCCACCATTTTAAATATTCTTTCATGCATACAAATCATTCTTTCTAGCCTTGTTAGGATTTTTGGTGTTAGGATTAGTTTTAAAGGGTTTGGCAATAAAAATTAAGTTTGTTTAATTTGAAAGAACTCATAAAATTGTAATAGAATATCTTTTATAACTTTTTCGTTTCTATCTTCGTTTTCAAGATATTTCGATTTGTTTAATATGTAAATGAGATGGGCTCTGATGTCATGAGCAGCAGGGTGCAGTATTTTTACACAAAGCAACATCAGTTATGAAATGTTCAGTGTCACAAGGCATTGTTTGTGCACAGTTTCAAGTGATTTTGGTGAACAAATTTAGAGACATAACTGATTTTTGCTACATGTGAAAATACTGTCCCTGCTCAGAGACCATTCATTTACATATTAAACAAATTGAAATATCTTGAAAATGAAGAAAGATACAAAAAAATTCTAAAGGATCTTCTGTTACAATTTTACAATTCTTTCAAATTAGACAAACTTAATTTTTGTTGCCAATGTCCTTTTATAAGGTAACTTTTATTTAAATTGGTCGTCATTATGAAAGAAGTCTATAGGTTGCTGAAAACTTGGGTAAGAAGTTAATCACTTAGATGGAAGAATAAAGACTTACACAAAGTCGGCAATCGTGTAACACGGCAAGGAAAGACGTTGCTCATCTACAGGATTGTCCTGGCCTTCGGTTGACGTTGTACTCAGATCGATTTCATCAAAACCGTTCATTTCGTCTTCCCTTATAACTGACTCTACATATTTGTCTCCAGCTTCCTCTTCGCTTAACCAGTTAGTAATGGCTTTTGTCTCATTTACTTTAATTTTATTCACAGGACAAAGGAACATTGTCATACGAGCATAACTCTTCCCAAGACCTTCCTTGTATTTCTTCAACGTGAACTCCTCTGAGCTCCCTGGTATTGTCCGAGCCAATTTACCATTGGGATAAACGAGAATGTAACCACGATTGCGGGAAAAAGATCGGTCGTAATCTTCCCACTTCTTTAATGATCTTTCCAAAACCTCCTCATAGCCCATATCTTTGAACAATTTGACAGGAAACTTTTTAGCACGCAGTGGCTTCGCTTCTCCTAGCTCATACTCCATTAAGACAACGTTAATAAACACTTCCTCTTCTTTTCCGTTTTTCTGCGATGAGCGGGCCTTCTTATTTTTCGGCTCAAAGTGTGATCTCCTTTCATTTTCTTTCTCCTTCATAAAAGACGATAATGATGGTACAACCACTGGAACACGCGATTCTCTTTTGGGGGCAATATTCTCCCTCGCCTCATTTGATATACGCGGTCTTCGAGAGAGGGAATCACAATGACTGCCACTGGTACTGGTACTGGTACTGGTAGTGGCATTATTACCATCCTATTTGTCCTTTTTTTCCCCCGCAGTTTGGGCAGTAGATAAAATTTGCTTCAATAGAGTTTCCGCAAAAACAACAGAACATTCTCTTGACAAAATGAAGCCACGAAAGTCGCAACTACACGTGTTCTTCGAAGCAGGCGAAGAGTGCCAATTTGGATCCAACTGTGCTCCCTGCTCACCCTGATGTTCCCGCATGCAACTTTTCGTTGTGTATCGAAACTTTTCGTTGTGTATCGAAAGCGTCTTCTTGTTGCGCATCGAGTTACATTTTGTTATGCGTCAAGAGCGACTTCGTTGTGTATTGAATTACAATATTTTGTGATTTGGGATATTTTGTTGCGTATTGAAAGAAATTCTTTGTTTTGTATTATGCAAAACTTTGTTGTGTATTGCAATTTATTTTGGTGAATCGATATTTTGCGATGTGCATTGAATAATTTATTTATGTATTGAAACTTTTGTTCGTGCATCGAGATTTTGTTTTGTGTATTGCACATACGGGCCACCGTAGTGATTTGTGTAGATCTGGGATAATTTGGCAGTAGAGCTGATTTCCTTCATCATTTCGCCGAGCTTGTTCACACCAAGGGGGCGATTTTCATACCAAACACCATCAGTTGGATTCCAACGACGTTTTGGATATTGAAACAGAGCTTCACAGTTAGGATTCAGCTTGGACATATATAACTTTAGTGCGTTATAACCATCATTTTCTTGGCTTGTTTTGTACATTCTGCCTTTGCTTTCGAAGCTTTCTTCGTCGATAATCCCTCCGGGGTGATTTTTTGAGGACTCGTTGTGGACCATGGTTGCAAATTCGTCGCCTGCAGCGTCTTGAAGGAAAACAAAGCTGTTTTTTGTGAGACATCTCTGTCCCTCTCTTCCTCTACGGCACCAGTATAAAGTAGTGTGGAACCAAGCATTTCTCAACAGGCTAAGAGGACTTAAAGGAGCCAAAACACCACTTGACTGTAAGCGCAACAGATCTTCTTGTTCCAAGGCTGACTTGTGTTTTACTTTCTCTTTGCCCTCCATCTTTAAAGACTTTATTTTGGCGTTGAGGACAATATTTGACTTTTTAAATCTTGGGTTGCCAGCGATAGTGACACCTTTATTGTATGGACCAGAGTTAAGGTAACGTTCAATACCATTTCTTAAGCTCAGAAACGTTGAGCGGCTGTAGTCTTGGCCGTCTTTTGTTTTTACTTCTGCGTAGAAGATCCGAAGGTAGTTATCTAACATTTCTTCGTCCATTTCGTGCAATTGTTGTGTTATGTTACGCTCGTTTGACCATTCTTAAAGTTTTAAAAAACAGCATTGTTTTTAGAACTGCTTAGTACATTTAAAGTTCCGTATTTTTATCAACTGGTTTTAACGTAAACACAAAAATTATACAATGTCGTACCTTTAAAAATCTTGACGGCATAATTTGTCATGTATTTGGTTCTTTTGGCTTGAGTATTATTTATCAAAGCCTCCAAGTCATTTTCGTTTACTCTTTTAAATCTTCCCTTATCTGCCATTTTGTAATTTATTCATTAAAAACTCGTTAAAACAGTGAAACTTGAAAATTATTTGCCATTGCTTGAACTGCAATTTTGTATATTTCAAAAAGCGCGCGAAAATTCCGTGTTTATGTACTCTTATATAAACACGACCATGGGCCAATCACAGCGTGCGTAAGACGCAACCCATTTTATAAATATAATTATATGATTTACCCGGTTGTTGTTTTTTTCTTTTTGAAAAAACGAATGATATCTTTTTTGATTTTTTAAAGTCCTCTACTGTTATTAGGGCTAAATGTTTAATTAAATCTATATCTTCTTTTTCCTTTTTCTTTTCTTTGTAATGAACTTCGATGAGAGAATAAAACGCAATAATTTGTCCCAGTCCGTATCGCTCCATAGAACGGTAGATTGTTTTTAAATTTATTTCATTGAATTCACATTGTTGCCCCATTTGACTTAGAAGGTCTTCATGTGATAAAATACATTCTTCAATCACACTTTCTAGAATATCTTCACCCATAGTGATACCATGATTTTTGAGTTCGTCAACAATGATATCCATCTTTTAAATTTTCATGTAGAAGATCAGCGTGTAAATAAAACGCTTTCTAGACTATCTTTTTTTATATAGACATACAATTTTTTGGGGGTTTAAAAAAATTTATTATACAGAAAAAATTTTATATACTATTTACATTTTTTTATTCGTTTTTTTCTTATTTGACAATCGTTTAACTTCATTTCTATATCTACACTCTATTAATTCTAAGTCACTAAGTTTTTCTTTTGTATTTATCAATTAATTTATTGGGTTTTTTTTAATCTAAATATACGTCGGAGTTCTCTAAATTCATTCTCGGCTATAACTATAATATCTTCGTTTTTCTGAGCTAAAATTGGGTAACTTTCAATTATTTTATCTTTTTTTTAAAATATAAAATGCGTTTATAATTTATTATATTTTTTTTGTTTTCTACTTCTTCTTCTTCTTCTTCTTCTTCTTCTATATAACTCATTAATTCTACATTTTCTACATTTTCTTCTTCATATTGTTTACGTAATAATGTTATGTCCTTTCCTTTCGACGATTGTTTTTTCGGTAATTTAAAGTCTGTAAATAGAACGTCTGTATTAGGTGGACAGTATTCGTTAAGGGTGATCATGGTGGGTAGGACGTTGTTAGGTGTTGTTGAGCTTTGCTTCATCGGAATAACTTCTGACGGTGGATGTATTGGATGTGGGTAACAATGAGTGAGAAATGTTTCGTTTACGTCTGTTATTGTTTCGTAAGACGATTCAATAACAGATGTAAACGAAAGTGGCGGTAGTTCTGGTTCGGTGACTGGTTCGTTAGACGTTGAAGCAGAGATAGTGCGTGGTGAAGGTATTGGTGAGATCTGTGGGAATGTTACTGGAGCCATTTCCATGAGAATATTATGTAAATTCTCTGTTTGTTCTGTTTCGTCGTCGTCTATTTCCTCCTCTTGTACGTGTTGTTGTTGTTGTTGTTGTTGGCCCTGCTCCTCTTCTTCCTTCACCTCTTCCTCCTCCTCGGATGAATCTTCTTTGCCAGAAATTAAACTTAATAGCCAATTATTCTCTTCTTGGTCACGTTTCTCCTCTTCCTCACGTTTACGGATATCCTCCTCCCTTTTTTTTTGTTTTTAAAACTAAAAGTTAAATAGAAAGAAAGATCATAAGTAAGACGGATAAAATATGTTTTAAAAAAAAAACACATTTTATTTTCTCTTACATACTCTTTCTAAGAAGCCTCACATCGAATTCTGGGCTTTCCATAAAATTTATAACACCCTTTAGTTTTTTATCCATTTTTACACAGTTTGATGTAAAATTAGTTTAAAAAAATTTACACGCTATTACATATATATATATAATATAATTGGGTTTTTCTTAACCAATCTGATATAAAACCATCTTGTGACACGATGACCATATTTGGTGTGAAATTTTAATTTTTTTTGCACAATATTTTTTTCTAAATTTTGTGACCATATATGGTGTGAAACTTTTATCATTGTATCGAGCTATTTTTATGTGTGAAGTTTGTAACCATATTTGGTATGTCTTATGATACATCATGACAGTATTTTTTCTATTATATTTTTATGCAATTTCCTGTTTGTCAAATATTTATAAAAGATTGTATGGATTTTTTATGTGGTAATCCATATTTTTCAGATAATTATATAAAAGAATGTAAAGATTTTTATAATGAATCTCTTACTATATTTGGGTTGAGATAATATTAAATCTAGAAAAAAATATACGAATATTTTTACTATTTTTTCTATCATCGATTTTCTATAAAAGTGTGTTCATTCATTCAAATCATTTGTTTGTTGTAAACAACATATGAAGATGGAACTTTACTTAAAACAATATACGTCAAATGAAATTGTTCTACAAAATTATCCTGACTATTCACAAAACATAGTCGCATTAAAGAAGAAAAATGGTAAAGCTATGTTGGGGAAGGTTTACCCAACAAGTAAGCAATGCTTGAAATTCACTATGCAAAGTGAAATGGAGCTTGATCTTACTGGTGAGCAAAGTTTTATTATCATTGGTATTTATGAAAACTACAAGAAAGAAAAGATGCGTCTTGTTTTGCGTTCAAATGAATTCGGAGGAGGTGAACTTAGCTAAAACAAGTCAACTCAGCAAAAACAAGTCAACGAATTACCTGACAACGATATGATGTTTAACGATGAGGTTAACCCGTGTGATAGTAGTGTACATATATATTTTTTTAATGTGTTGGAGACTGGAAACTAGTAGTTAACCAATCACGTTGCAGTATTTTTCCCCCAACCAATCAGGAGTAAGTAGGAATAAATTAAAGTGTTTTTTGGATGGAGGGTGCTAGAAAGTGGGTGTTGGCGGGTTTTTATTAATTTATTCATGGGTGTGGTTTTTGTGTTAGGGTGGGTGGGTATTTTTTTGTGTATGTGTGTTTTTGTTAAAAAAAGAATTTTGATAAAAATAAAAAAAAATTTTTGAGAAAAAAAGTGAAAAAAAAAGAGAAGTATAGTAGTGTAGTTGATATATGTATGAAAAATAATAAAAAAAATATTTATTGAGAATGGTTATATAGTTTTATAGTTTTTTTGTAAAATTATTTAACCATATATGGAAAAAACGGGGAAAAATAGTAAAAATATTGAAAACTGAATAGTTTTAAAAATTTATTTTTTAAGAAAAATATCTTTTGTTCTATTTTTTACATTTACATTTTTCGAAGATTTTTTTACAAGAGAACAGTTTAAAAAAAAATTTATTTTTTAAGAAAAATATCTTCTATACCATCGTTCTTGTCTATCTCTACATTCACACCTATCAAAGATTTTAACCCTAAGGTCGTGATTATAGTATCTTCTACAAAAGTCACAAAACACTAGGTTGACTTGGCGTTTATTGCATGTATAATAGCATTGCAAATTTACGTTTTGAATTTGAGAATTGCAGCTGTAGCAAAAATCCATTTTTGTTTCTAAAAAAAAGAGAGTGAAATTTTTTTATGTTGAATTGTTTTTGCAGTTTGATAATGGGAAACGCGGAATGAAAAACGGTATGTATCAAAGTTTTAAATCAACATCGGTTTAAAATCATCAACACGTTTAAAAATTTTTAAAATTTTTTTAAGAAAAATATCTTTTACACCAGCGTTCTTGTCTATTTTTACATTCACATCTTTCGAAGATTTTACACTTAAGACTATGGGTATAATTTCTTCTACAAAAGTCACAAAAAATTATGTAAACTTTGCATTTATGGCACCTATAGTAACATTCTAAATTTATGTTATGAATTTGATAGTAACAACTTAAGCAGAAATTCATTTTTTCTAAAAAAAAGAGAGTAAAAAATTACTTGAATAAAAATGCTCAGAAACTTTTTCTAAAAAAAAGAGAGTAAAAAATTACTTGAATAAAAATGCTTCAGAAATGAATCTGAAAGTACCATTTTTGCTTGTTCTACCTGAGTAAGGTTTGATAAAAATGGAAAGAAGGGAACCGCCTTTCGTTATGATGCGTGGAATGAAAAAATCAACTTATGATACTTGTGTGTGTATATCAAAGTTTTAAAATCAACATCCTGATGCATATAAATATCTTATTAGTAAAGTAAAAAAAAATTGTTTTTTATGAATAAAAGAGAAGAAAAAAATTTGCTTGTATTTTTTTAGAAAAAACTGAAGAAAAAATTAAAGAATAAATTTAAAAAAAAAATATTTTTTTTATTCAAGAAGTATGAGATATTATGTTAATATTTTCATATTCTTTATGCATACATGTAATATTAAATAGAGTTTTTAAAAGTTTAGTACAAGGGTATTTTTTTTTAAATATAATAGCAAGTTCAATTAAAAAACTTAGTTCAGTGTTTTTATCTATTTGATAGTCTAGTCTTGCATAGTTTTCTATTTCGTTGCTAATCCATTTAAGACATTCATCAGTTGAGCGTTGAAGGTAGTTGTATATGTATTTTTTTTGCTGTAAATAGAGTGCAATGTCTTGCTCTTGTACATATTATAATAATCATGTTGACTCGTAAGTCCAACTTCAGTACACCATTGCTTGAATTCATCTGTAGTTTCAAATATCATTACGTATTTCAAGAACGGGAATGCAAAAACACCATTTGGAATAATGAGATTATATAAATATTGTTGATAAGTAAATCGTCCTTTGAAGAGTTCTCCTACAGGAAGTCTTGATATTATGTTTAAACATATTGGACATTGATGCCTAGCAAGTAATGAACTTTCTGTTTCCATTTTACGAATTTGTGGTAATAAATAAATTTTAGTGAGTCTTTTTATAGTATTTTTTTATAGTGTTTTATGCCTTTTTACATTATTTTAAGCTTTTTTATGTTAAATAGTTTAGTTTTTTTATATTATTTCAAGATATTATGGATAATTATAGTGAATTTTTTACGAGTAAGTGTATACAAAGGATGAAATATTTTTGTTTTGTCACAATTATTAAATGTTTTATTGCTTATATGCTTGTGTTTTGGGAGTACTTTATGAAAATATGACAAAGTATTTGATTAGTGCCGTGATTGTGTTTTCGTCGTGCAGATGAATTGAACGCAAGAATAAAAGAAGAGAAGATTGAGGAGGAGAAGTGCTGTTATTGTGATTATAAGGAAAAGACTATTGTACATTAAAAAGATGGAAGTACAGTTGTACTGAATAAAGAAAATTAGAGAATTAAAGAGAATTTTTATTTTTAAAAGAAAGAACATTGAAAAACGAGACTGTATAAAAGAAACTTTAGCCGACTTAGAATTAATTGAAAATAGATATCGTAGTGATATGAAGAAAGCTGAAAAAAAAATGGATGTTATAGTAAATGAGTTGAAAGATCGTGGATTTATTTCAGATAATAAATATTTAGAAAAAGAAATTGAGTGTGTTATTATTAGTCACAAAGATTTTTTACGCTCTATAAAAGATGCTACACTCGATTTGGAGGAACTTTACGCAAATATTGGCGAGTATAAGGAGGGTCAAATTATTGTGTTTTATGCTGCAATTGTGGTTTATTATAACGAAAAGAAAGAAGAAGAAAAAGAACGGATTCAATATTTGACAAGATTAACATTGAAGGATTTAAAAATATCTAATTTTTTTTTGCGTCAAAAAAAAAGAAGAGACTTTAATTATCAAAAAACTATAAGAAAAGATTTTTATTTTATTTTTATCAACTATTTTTGTAATCGGAAAATGAAAAAGAAGAATTTGAATTTCATTTAAAAATTAAAATATTAGCTCATGATATTGTAAGAATGGAAGAGGAGGGTATTGGTTTTTGGTATTCTTGTGCAAAATTGGCTAATGCTATAAATATTTTTTATCAAAAAAAAAAGAAAAATGAAAAAATGAAAATTAGTAAAATATGTATTTTTTTACATAAACGATGTATGAAAAATGGTGTAAAATATTCAAAATTTAGAAGAATTGTTGGAAATCATTACCCTCCTTTACCTGAATATATTGATGATTACATGTCTTTGTTGGATGAATTTCATATTAGTTGTTTGAAAAAATCCAGTAAATTAGTTTCAGAACATGTTTATTTTTCACTTCAATATATTCATCCATTTTCTGATGGAAATGGTCGTGTAGGAAAAGCATTATACGCAATATTAAATAACAATTTATTTTGTAAAGTTAAAACATAGAGATTTATGTAAAGAACTAGAACTATTACAAAAGACTGTTTTTGTTTTTGAAGAAAAAGATATTTATTTACAAAATTTTGATAAATTACATAATATGTTACATTAAATGTGATTTTTTGGGAAAAAATTTTTTTTTTTACAGATTTATTGAGTTTTTTCAAATTATGCTAATTCTATAATAGATTCTACTAGAAAATCGGGTAATAGTGTACGTACATGATCTTGTAAAGTAGTTAAATATTCACATTTCATTATCACTATCGATTCGTTATTATTTGTTTTAAATATAATAGCGGGATCATTGAATTCTGGTTTACAACTATGAAAAGTTTGCGGATCACGAATATATTTTGTTTCTAATAATTTATTTTTTTCGATATCTTGATCAGATAAATTATTTAGATCATATATTTTATAAGCAGAGTTGTACTTTACACCACATATTTGCTGACAATTTTTATAGCGACACATCATTTCATTCGGGGTATCGTATAAAAAATTAAAATTAGATGAAATATTATGTACATTGTATTGAAGGGATTTCCCATGTAACAATATTCCTAATGGATTATGAGTAGTACAATAACATAAAAAGCATAATGCAATATTGTATAGTTGCTCAATATCGACAGTTCTGTATTGACATGAAACGGTCTGAAAAAAAAATAAGGAGCTACAGCGTACAGATCAAATCCTATTTTTAAATAATTTTCATCGTCCTCATAAATTTTTGTTAATAAAGTATAAATATTATATGTTTGTTCATGAAGAGGATTGTACATAGCTGCTGTAAACGGCGTATGCATAATATTTGTATTTTCATCTCTACACCCGAGTAGTTGATACCAATATTTGTGAGAATTTGTTTCTTTAAAATTTTCAAAATTACAAGTAATATTTTGAAAATAATATTCATTAATGATCGCTTTTTTTGGGAAAAAAGAATAAGAAAATCGATTATCGCGAATTAATAAAAATTCACCTGTATCCAAATCGTTTTTTACACACCATTTACATAATTTATAACTCATATTAGGAATTAAATAGTAAAATGATCCGTTCGATATAGTCACATAATGTAAAAATTCTTCTTCGACTGGATATTCTTGATTTGGATTTCCATTATAGAGGCATATAGCGTTGGGTTGTTTCTTTTCATCATAATTTTTCTTTGAATTAATTTCACATAAGATCCATCGTATAAATGCAATAAGCCCAGTACCCAGAATAAATATCCAATTTCACGGTTTGGAAAATAACAAATCGCATGAAGTATCCGGAAAATGAATGGGCTACCAAAAAATATTGGTTTTTCTTATTCTTTTGTTTTACTTTGTTTTGATTTTTTGTTTTTATTCTTCTCCATTTTTCAATTTTTCATAAGTGAATGAAATTATTATGAATTTTGTATTACTTATATAGTACAAAAAATTCCATATAAGGTAATATATATAGTTTATTTGGAAGTGCTTTACGAAAAAATACAAAACAAATTGTGCAATGAATGTGGATGTAAAATTCAAGATAAAGAAAAAGTTAATTTGTTTTTACGCGACGCCTTGGATGAATTAACTAATAACAATGATGAAATTTACCAACGCTTTCAAGATGATGCTAATTCTTATTTATTTACTACAAGATATCTACCGAGTTTACAAGAAAAATTTGTGATGACAATTATGATTTTTTCAGACAACAACTACTTATTTGGGTTTAAAAGACAAACATTCATACCAATCCATGTGATACTTAGCAAGTACAGGATATTTTGTATTAAAATTTCTGGGAATATCATAAGTAGGCATAAATTCTGTCAATTTTTGGATAACATTCTTAATTAATACAATACATTTACATATTTTGTGACTTCCATAATATACTGTATTACTTTATCCTGTCCATATTTGTTTCTTTGTTTTATATAAAGTATTTTTGCTAAATTTAGTATTTTGAGGCAATTTTCTATTTCTTCTTGTCCGTCAATTTTCAAAAAAATTTTCAATTCCCGAAGATTTCCAATTAATTTTACAACACGTTGAGCGTAAGTCTTTGCGTTGTAGTACCACCAACTGAATGATTTTTCTTTGTTTTTTATTTCATGATATTGATTCATCCACTAAAATAGAATTAGCCAGCGAACTGATATTTTTCTTTACTTTTGCTTTAGTATTGTGTATATTGTTCATGTGAAATCCAACCATTTTCTCCATTTTGTTTTTCTGAAAATCTTATTTTTAGTTTTTTCTTATATAACTTTTTTTTAAAAAAAAAAGAAAAAGTTTTTCTCTAAAAGGTAATTTTAAGAAAAAATATTAAAGAGTAAGCTTTTCTGAAAATGTTTTTATCATGTATTCGGAGTATGATACACAGTTTAATTGCATTAAAGATCATACCGATTTATTTGGTGAAAAAGGTGAATAAATTAAAAAAAATGTTACCCATATTATGGATTGCGAATGTTATCGTATTAAATTGTATTATCGTGAAGTATCTATCTTTAATATGGAAACAAAGATAACAAAATAACAAAACTTAAAAACATTAGTTCTAAATCATCTCTTTGTTAAAATTAGTTCAGACTCACGTAAGGCATAGTGAAAACGCTTAAAATTAACATACTGAAAAATATCAAAATCAGTTCTGTTAGCCATGCACTTAAATAAAAAGCATAAATCTAAAATTTCACGTCTATAACTTAAAGGTAAAAGTTTGAGTTTAAATAGACGATCTGGATAATTTTCACCAATCTTTCTTATGTACCTTGTGGCACGCCTCTGTACTCTTTCTAGTTCCTTAATATTACCAATACCTGATGGAGACCAAGCCTAAATGAAATTTCACAGAATGAAATTTTTCTAGTTGGGGAAAGTATCACAGAGAAACACACAGAGGTGCAAAGACAGGACCCGATCAAGGCTTGTATACATTTATGCTAATGCAGTTTCTGTTGTTGTGTAAGGTGGTCATGCCGTCTTTTACCAGCACCTCTTGAGTCGCATATGACAAATCAAGCCGCTCATTACAGAGGAGATGCATAAATTTATACATAATGTTAATGTCAACAAATACAGTGTAAATACTGCACAATGTAGTTTTTATTATAAGTACTGTCCTATTCAAATGTATTATTATTATACGTCGATTGCACTCCCGTAAACATCAAGCTCAGGCGAAACATTTTCTTGTTTATAGTTGTTCATCCATTGTTGAACAGCCTCGTTTCGGTTTATGTGCGTGGTATCCACGCGTGGTATTCGTCATGCGATAGCTCTCTTATTGAACAATATATATATATATATATATATATATACTTAAATCTACAGACACGGTGTTTCGCTGTACAACAGCTCATCAGTGTAGCTTGGAACAATCTGAATGACTTTCATCAATTACTTATACACATGCGATCGTCGGTGACAACCGCATGTGGGACAGCATCGGTGAAATACATTCAGATAGCGTGAAGTGCGCATGGGCCCAGAGTGCTCAAACTTCCACAAGGGTAGTGAGCGTTGCATTATCGCTAATAGGTACCCACGGCAACTTCGCAGAGTGCTCAACAACACCGAAGTGAAGGAGCGTACATAGTTCAATCTACAGACACGGTGTTTCGCTGTACAACAGCTCATCAGTGTAGCTTGGGACAATCTGAATGAATTTCATCAATTACTTATACACATGCGATCGTCGGTGACAACCGCATGTGGGACAGCATCGGTGGAATACATTCAGATAGCGTGAAGTGCGCATGGGCCCAGAGTGCTCAAACTTCCACAAGGGTAGTGAGCGTTGCATTATCGCTAATAGGTACCCACGGCAACTTCGCAGAGTGCTCAACAACACCGAAGTGAAGGAGCGTACATAGTTCAATCTACAGACACGGTGTTTCGCTGTACAACAGCTCATCAGTGTAGCTTGGAACAATCTGAATGAATTTCATCAATTACTTATACACATTCGATCGTCGGTGACAACCGCATGTGGGACAGCATCGGTGAAATACATTCAGATAGCGTGAAGTGCGCATGGGCCCAGAGTGCTCAAACTTCCACAAGGGTAGTGAGCGTTGCATTATCGCTAATAGGTACCCACGGCAACTTCGCAGAGTACTCAACAATGTGTATAAGTAATTGATGAAATTCATTCAGATTGTTTCAAGCTACACTGAAACACCGTGTCTGTAGATTGAACTACATATACATATATATATATATATATATATATATATATATATATATATAATGATATCTCTAATTGTAACATTATTTCAGGAGGATGAAAGTTTTCGCCAGGTGGCAAAGGATAGAGAAGGGAACTGTCCTGGAATTCTTGTCAAAGGAAGCATAAAAGATTCTCTTCAGGTGGCCATTGTTGCTGAAAAGCAGGTCATTTGTGAAGTGGATGGAGGAATGGTCGAAGCAACGGTTGGGTTTATGGCTGTTAACTATGTTTTTATGTTTAAGTACGCAGCTTCATTAAACAATTTTTGTTAGTTTTTACAAAAATGTGTGCTGCAAATCCAAGATGGAAAGAAGCTACCAGCTTCTGTTATTTCTTTGGTCATCGCACTAAATGTAGTTGCTGCTGATCTATAGACCATTTTTATACTTTTGTTCTTTTAAGGTCACACACTTTGAAAAATGCTTTAAGTGAAGTTATATTTAGTGTTTATATTATTTTCAATATGTATATCTATAGTAATGTACTAATTTACATTATAGGCAGTCATGTTGTTCCAGATATTCAAACTCGAAGTAAAGGCAGGAGATTGGATGGTCAGTTACAACATGAATGCGAATATTGTAAAGTATACTTATATGGTACTTGTGCACATAAAAATTGTTATTTGTTGAAAATCCTGGAGATATAATGATTAATAATTATACATCTATATATTTTTAGTTTATATAAGTGTGTCTTAATGAAGTTACTTATTATATTGAAATATAACATCACTAACCACTGTGTACAGTGCATTTGTATAGTATAATTTTTATTTCAAGTTTATGAAGAATTTCGATATGTTATTGACACACTCGTACTATACGCAAAGTAAAGTCTTATAGCTGAGTACACAATACCCTCAATTTTTTTAGTAATGGTTACTTAAATTAAATTACTCATTACTTGAATAATTTCTTGTTTTACTCAAATTAAGGAGTCACTGCATGCATTTGAGCTGAGTAACTAATACTAATTTTTTTGAGTAATATTTACTCAATTTTGAGTTATTTCTTATTTTACTCAAAATAAAGAGTGACTGTGGGTGCATTTCAGCTGAGTAAGTATTACTCAATTTTTGAGTAATTTCTTGTTTTACTCAAAATAAAGAGCGACTGTGGGTGCATTTGAACTGAGTAGTTTAAACTCGATTTTTTGAGTAAATTTTACTCGCACAATATGAGTAAGTTTTTCTCACTTATGTATCACTGTGGGTGCATTGTTTTACTAAAAATTTTGAGTCCATTCTACTCAGCATTTTTTGCAGTGTAACACCGACAACAAAGCAAACACCGTACCAGAATGTTTTCTTTCTGCTGTGCAACGATATGGATGGACAAGGTCAGATTATGGAAAGGAAAACGTAGAAGTGGGCAAATTGATGGTCGAACGTAGAGGTCTCAATCGTTCAAGCCACATATGTGGCCCTTCTGTCCGTAACCAACGGATCGAAAGACTATGGAGGGACTATTTCAGATGTGTAGGATCTGTTTTTTATGACTTATTTGTTTTCCTCGAAAATAACGGCCTGTTTTCTGCAGAAGATGACACCGACCTTTTTTGTCTACATTATGTATACAAACCACTAATTAACAAGGCCATCAACTTATTCACCCAGGGATGGAACCATCACAAGTTAAGAACAGAACATAACAGAACACCGATGCAGCTGTACACAGAAGGTATGCTGTCTCAACAAGGTTCTAATTATACCGCGGTCAGAGATGTGTTCGACAACCCTAATGATGAAACACAGTTTCAAGAAATCGACGACAAAGAATATATGCCAGAATTACAGACCTGGAACGATGTTCAAGTACCTTCTGTACATTGCCCTCTCACTGCAAACGAACTTATCAGGCTAAGGGAATCAGTTGATCCACTAGCTACTTGCCGCAATTTTGGAATTTCTGTCTACATAGACGCTCGAACATTTGTACAAGGTATTTTAAATAGTTAAACCCTGCTCAGAATCGCACAAAATGTAATTCACATGCATGGACTAGTAGACAAATACTCAGTATTAACTATACTTCACACTTTTCAGCTCGCTTTTCAGTTATACTCCTTTACTTTCCGGCATGTTACGTAACATATTACGATAAGACGCGGCTTACACAAGAACCGTGCACAAGACGTGCCTTACCTAAGACGCAAACTGACCATTTATATACAGCGTTTTTGAATAACACGCAGCTTGTGTAGACGCGAAAATAAGTCCTTTTATACGAGTGCTTCTCTTCTTTATAATAAGTCCTGCTAAAAGTTATTAAATTAAAACTTGTATGAGTTGTATCGGAAACGGAAAGGTCGCACTGGAGAATAAAATCAGTAGATTTGAGTCACGTGCTAGGCAACATGTTTTTCAGCATGTTAGTGCATCGTATGAGCATCGTTTGTTTTCGATTGTTTCGTAAAAAATTGGGCAACTTGCGAGATTTTTTTGGGCAAATGGTTCAACGCCCCCCCCCCCCCCCGAAAAAATGCCCGTATGCCTATGCTGTCAAACACAATAACACCGTACCGAAAAAGATGGCGACTTGTACTGTACATTTAACCACAATCCTTTGCGTGCCGTAAATATTGGTTCTTGCAGAATTATTGGAAGATGTGGTTTTAAAACGATCAACTTTGTACTTTGGTAGAAATGAAGTTTGTGATTACTTATTACCATGATAAACAATGTTCAGTCGTTATATGAGCTGAGTTAAATGTGCCACCTCCATATTTTTCGGTACACTGTCAGTTATACATGTATATACAAGTAATACATTTCCTGATAGGAAAATATAATATAAATAAAAAGGTAATAATTGTAACACATGTAAGAATAGTCTAATTAATTAATCTGTTAGACAAAATGAAATCTTAATTTATTGGATTAACTTAAGTATTTTCAATATAATTCCGTAAATTTTGTGTTATTTAAGTTCATCTAATAACGTTACAGATCTAATATGGCGGAATCCAAGATAGCCAAACAAAGACATCATATAGTGACGTCATCAATTTAATAATTACAAAAATATTGTTTTTAAAGTTGAGGATGCTCATAATAATACTTTAAACAATGTATAAAGATAGAAATAGAACAATGGAGTTTGATTAATGAATATAACATTTACCTTCTTATCACAACCGAGGGACAAAGCACTCCAAAAATCCCGTACACTTCGACGAAAAGTCCAGCGGAATATTAAAAATCCAAAAATCCCCAAAAATTATTGAAAATCCATGAAAATCCCTTATAAAATTGAATTAGTATTAGAAAATGAATTAGTATTCTTTTAAAACAACCTATTGTAGTAGTTTGAAAGCCCTAAAAGTACAGTGGCCCATAAGGGACATTCACTTTGTCACTTTTTTGTCACTTTTATAACATATTTATCACTTTTTTGTCACTTTTTTTGCCACTTTTTTTGTCACTTTTTTTGCAACTTTTTTTGTCACTTTTTTTGCCACTTTTTTGTCACTTTTTTTGCTACTTTTTTTGTCACTATTTTTGCCACTTTTTTTGTCACTTTTTTTGTCACTTTTTTTGCCACTTTTTTTGCCACTTTTTTTGCCACTTTTTTTGTCACTTTTTTTGCCACTATGTTTGCCACTTTAGCGCATTAATGTTGACAGTTGACCATTAATTCCCACTGGATCATATTTAATATGTGTCAGTGTCACAGACTGTAAAGTATTAAAATTACAAGATGAACCACACAGAAGATTTGGAATCGGTAAGTAATTGTGTTTGTACCTTGTAAATATTTGAAATGTCAATTTTTCTCACACAATGAGATTACACTTCATTGGTTATATGTGTAGGTGTGCAATTTTCTTGCTGAGAGAGGGATTGATGCAAGTACCGTTGAGAAGTTCAAGAATAACAAGGTAAAAGTATGTCTATTACACGTGTTTGAAATTAGAAGATACAGTGGCATATGGCTCTTTGCGGAAGGAAGGAAAGTACGAAACGAGTGTTTTGTGAAACGAGTTCAACTCACTTCAACTACACGACACTATTTGTTGATTCGTGACAAGGACTAGGGCACTAATTCTTCAGGTTGAGTATCCTTGGGCGAGATAAATGCGATTAATTTCACCCGAGACAACCTAGCTGATATATATCTTAATCTTTTAATTAATATGGGAAGTGGGAACAGGTCTTTTAGAATAAATATCTTAATCTATTACATGTGTAATTATGAAAGACGGCAGTCAACACGATTCTTGGTAAACAAGCCTAATTCCTGGTAAATGTTGCAAACGGAAGTGAATTTATTACAGTCAAACCGGATGTTCTTTCCCTCGCGACGGCAACATTGCAATGTTGACTTGCAAACGATACATTTTCTCAGCAAGTTCCTAAAAATTCCCATTTTAGATATCGAACATCAGATAATATGAAGTTCTATTGAAAGTCAGAACAACTAACTCTAAGTAAACTTCATGTTATGTGAAATTCGATATTTAAAATGCGAATTTTTAGCAACTTGCCAAGAAATCCGTGTGCCGTTTGCACACGTTTGTCAACATTGCAATGTTGCTGTCAATATTGCAAGGTCTCGCGAGAAAGAACATCCGGTTTGACTGTAAGTAAAATATTCTTGGTATTTTGTTGCTAGAGTTGTTGCAAAGTGTCACAAGCGGTCACAGTAATATAATCTATTATTTATATTATTATATATAAAGTATATATAATATATATATATACTTTATTTCAGCACCAAACAGGCAAAAATACAAGGGATTATAGGGTGGCTTGGGGGAAGTCGAGGCCTGAGGGGGCGGGGGAGGAGATCAGTATAAGGGACTGGTCATTACTTATGGAGGGGGAGGAAGAGAAAAAATAGGGGGGGCTATAGGTATATTTAAATGAACAAAAGGGGGAGCTATTGTTTTTGCTGTGAAAGAATTGAGGGGGGGGGGGGAATAGGGGAGTAAATTATTATTGAATGGATTTGCTTATACTGTCCTGTAATATAATATATGCCTGTTCTAAAAGCAATTTGAAAGTGATTAAAGAGTCGAATTTCAATTTTGCAAGATATTTCTGTTCATATTTGAAAACTATTTTTGCCTACTATCTTTAACCTAAAATTATGTATATTTAATAAAAAGAATTATTAAACATTATAAATAAAAGTTTGAATGCAGATAGGCCAACTAGTATGATTATTGCCTTGAAGATGATTATGAAACTATAATGGGATGAATTAACTAAACTTGTCTTAAGTCTAGGCAAAAGAGCAAAAATGAAGGGGGGTGGTGGTTGGTCACAGAATTTTTTTAATATGGCAGGGGGGTCATGGTTAAATTTCCACTTTCTTAGGGGGGGGCTCTAATTTTAAAAATTAGTATAAAACTAATTTCTCCTCTCCCCCCTCCATAAATAATGAACAGTCCCTTACTTGACTGATTAATATTTAAAAATAGGCTTGAGGGTGAAGTTTCAGGGTGAAGTTGGATCACTTGAATCACCCACTGGCTGACATTGACTCAAGCTAGGTGGGGGGGCACACACACCCTCCAATTGTCACATGGACCGTTTTTGAGTGCGAAATTCGATGAGAAACATCTGGGGGGGGGGGGGGGGGTATAATAATTATTGTTATATACCAAAGACTTTCGTTTGCCAAAGATGAAATCTTATATTGGTCAAATCATGGTCATGTGTTGTTCAACAAACTCAATGTTTCTTAATTTCTGCCAAGGGCAATTTGCACTGTTTCCCTCTCCAATGAAGAAGGAAACAGTGCAATGTTTCCCTCTGACGTCAGCTTTAATCATGCGTTGTTGACACATCAATCACATGAAATACACAATGATTATTGCATCAGATCAAGAACTTTGGACTCTTTGGAGCATTTTGAAAACACGAGCTTGTTTCGAGCTAATGTTTCGTATGAATTAAATGGCCAATTTCCCAAAAGAAAGAAAGAATATCTATACATATCTGATATCTTCAAAGAAGGTGTCTGAAGAAAACCTGGAGAAATTTAAAGCTGTTCTTTGTACTTGTTGAGTCTGGTGTATTTGTTTAGTTTTTTAAATTCAGAATGAAGACAAAGTGTTTTGGTATAAAGTCTTTTTGCCTTTTGCAAGTTTCTAGTCATGCAGTTTGGTATTTCGTATTTTAAAAGTCTTTGGTATATAACAAAACGCTTGTTGACTTTTGCCTCGAGAAACATCGAGTTTTACGGTCCATCAGGCTTCAATGTCAAACTCGGGCTAATTAGCCCTCGGGTGACATTGAAGCCTTCGGGTCCGTAAAACTCGATGTTTCCCTTGGCGCCAGTCAACAAGTGTATAATGTCAGCAAAATTTAAGATATTTTTTCCGTGTTTAACATGACGCCATGTTTCGTTCTGCAAAACTTAAGCCGGTTTTCCACTAGGCGGAATTTTGCACGCCGAGCGGAATTTTTCTTTGTCTGTTCTAATTAGTTCCACCCGAGAAATCACAAGACAAAGGAAATTTCCGCTCCGCGCGCAAAATTCCGCCTCGTGGAAAACAGGCTCAAGGTCATTCGTGTGATGATAGCTAATTGCAGAAAGTTTGAGATTTCAAAATTCCCCAGGGGAGCATGCTGTCCCCCCATTCTCGTCCCCAGAGCCTCTCCCGTGCTGGCGCGCTGAAAAGGCTCTGGGGGCATCCATATATCATCGCAATCTGATTGGTTGTTAAAATTCAAAGGCCTATATATAAGGACGGTGGACGGAGCTTAGTGATTGTTTATAAATAAACAGTATTTGAGACACGAAAACTGACAACGAAGCACAATTCTAATCATAGTTCTAATCCGAACAATTTAATCGAACGTTTTTCAAAGCAATCAACCCGTTTCCCCTTATATAATTAAATCAAACACAGAAGACAGACAGCAATTTGAAATCGATAGGCGATAGGCGATATTAAACAGCACACTGCTGGCTGTTCGTGCATGGTACATATTAATAAGAATCTCATTGAAATATACACGTCAAATATAAACGAACGGTGCAACATATTAAAGAGAACTACCTTCACTAAAAGAAGCCGTAAATACGAAGAAATTCCGACGCGGCTCTAGTATTGCCAAGCTCTGAAGCGAACTCATAAATTTCAATGCCTTTTGCCCCGCCGAATAAACGCCGCGATGAGCCACACTCAACAAGGACTTTCTTCGAACGGAATATACCACAATCAGAATTGTTCCAAAGTCAAACGAGTCAATACGAGACAGCCAAACCGCCAGAATCGAAAACGAAAGGAAAATTATATTCCAAACAACTGTCGATGATCTCGTGTCCAACTCCCAAACCGCGAACTTAAACGCATGCGCTTTAGAAAGAACACCAAAGAATCTTGGTGTTCCGGTTTTGGATTCCCCCAGAGCCTTTTCAGCGCGCCAGCACGGGAGAGGCTCTGGGGACGAGAATGGCTGTCCCCCCAGACAGACCCCCTAAATTTTGCGCCCACCCCCCCCCCCCCCCCATATGCCAGCCCTGCCAGCGCTACTGGTAATTAGCACTAATTCAAAGAGCATTTGCCCTTCCCAGTTTATATGTATATATATTTATAAAATAGGTTGCATCTTACACATGCTGTGATTGGTCAATTACTGTGTTTATATCAGGCTTAATGCAAACACGGTTGTGACATCATGGCACTAATCTGACTTCGCCTATGGTTCGGATTCACATAAACTTTAGAATTCTCCCAACTCACTCTCGTGTTTGCATCAGGCTATATAAACATGGGTGGCCATTTTCTATTTCTTAAATATATATATATATATTTATATATATATATATATATATATATAGTTCAATCTACAGACACGGTGTTTCGCTGTACAACAGCTCATCAGTGTAGCTTGGAACAATCTGAATGAATTTCATCAATTACTTATACACATGCGATCGTCGGTGACAACCGCATATATATATATATATATATCGTAACAGTCTGTGTGTATATATATATATATATATATATATATATTATATATATATATATATATATATATATATATATATATATATATATATATACTATATATATATATATATATACATATATATACAGACTGTTACGAATTCATATTTTTTAATATTTGTAGATGGATACCAAAGCTGTAGCCTTAGCATCTGAAGAAACTCTAAGAGAACTTGGTATTTTGGCTATGGGTGACATTTTATCTCTTCGTTCTTTCTGCAAGCTAAAAAATGAACAAGCTCTTGATCAAAAGTCGTCTGTTGACAGAGAAGAACGGAAAAGACAGCTAGTAGAAATTCTCAGGCAAGGAAAAAGTACGAGACTGACAAACTCTAATTCTACAAGTAAACCTCGTGGAAGTGAAATAGTAAAAACTAAGCTGAAAAAGGTTTACTTGGGTTGGATCCACCAAGAAAACATTTCTAAGAAACCAAAGCAAATCCGGCTTAATCAAGGAGGAGGTGTGAGAGAACAAGATATTCCACTGGATGCAACGAAGCAGGAGGTGCTGGATTTGGCAAAACAAGTCTTTTTCCCTTGTGGAAAATCTGTGTTTGGAAATTCTGCAAGCATGCTATTTCAACTTGCTACTTTCCAGTGTAAAGAAATTAATGATACAGTTACTTTGCCATCAGGAGAAGATGTACCTTTTACCATCCAAAATTATTATCTCAGTAGTGGTTGCCCAAGGCTGAAATTATACCTCAAAAGCAGAAAAATTAAATCTGAAATTGAGCAGTGCAATGAAGAAGCTGTTAGAATAAGTGATGATGATTCTAATTCGCATCCAGAAAATGATGATAAAGGAGAGGATTGTCAAATCATCAATGATAGTCAAATCAGTGATGGACTGATTGGATCCAGCATGGAAAGATCACTGCTGAGGGAAAAGCAAACTGAGGATTTTCATAAATCACTTGCAGCAGATCGAAACAAAGTTGAGGAAAGAGAAAAATTACAGAGAGAGAAGCAGATGGAAAAAGATCTTCTTGAAAGTGTACAGAAGTTTTGTGCATCAAGAGTTCCACCCGAGCCAGCTGAAAATGAACCATTTGTACTTGCTAGAGTTCGACATATGAGTTCTGGTCTTTTACAAAGGAGATTTCCTGAAGAGGCAACTATGTCAGCTGTCTACGATTGGATTGGTTCAATTGAAATATCTCCTCTTCATTTTTATTTGAACAATTTTGAAAACGTTAGATTTTCTCGGACATCACCCATTGCAGTTGCCAAGAATACAACATTACATGTTGAAAAAATTGATTCAGAAGAAATTATTGGCAACAAGGATACCGAAGGAGTCACAGAAACCAGTGAGACAAGTCACAGCTGGTCACTAATTGATGAAGACAATGATTTCACTCAGCAGTATGCTGTGCCTTCCAAGCTAATGGAGGATGATTCTAGGTAATTGGTTACTATTATTTCTGAGCTTTAACAGGGTATTTATATCCTAATTACTTCATTTTAATATTGAATATAACCTAGTAACATGTACTGTATCAACTAATTAAGTTATTACCATATATACTTGTAATTGACGGTTACAAGATATAAAATTCACATTCATACAGATCAGGAGAGCCCATTATATTTTATTCTGGCTAATACCAGACAATTTTGTTCCGCAGAGGAAAGGAGCAGGTTGAGGTTGCATAATATGGCCTTTAATTGGCCTCTGGCAGAAACGGGTTAAATATTATACTGCTAGCTGTGAGCTGTCAATTGTATAATATGTATTTATAAGTACATATATTTCAGGAATACTTGAAATGTCTCACTCTGTATACATGTCTTCAACATCAGAACCAAAACAATAGGGCTGTAATTTATATGGCAAAATATAAGCCATAAGTAAGTAATCCACATAGCATCCTAGATTATGTTGTAAGTAAATGACCATTTTAGAAGTGCCCACCTTCCAGGACCAATATATTGTACATGTACTTAAAAAAAGAAGGGTTATGCTTACCATATGGGTGGTTATGCAAGCATGGGTGCTCAACCGCACTACAGTAATTAACTATATGATACATATTGTGCAATATATAGTATTCAGTAAATTTCATAGTTTAAGTTAATTCCTCATATAAATGTTTCCTTGGTGCAATCCCATATTGAACCACACCTGCCCATATAGCATTTAGGGGCATCCCCCAATAATTAAAAGACCAAAAAAGATAGCAAAAGTGGTTAATTTTTGCATATTTGTATATAAGAAATTGTTTAATTATTCTTATGAGTTACTTTAAAAAATTCCAAAATTTCTCGAGGGAAAATACACCCGGGTGCCTTAAAAGAAAGTTTTATGGTGAAATATGTCACTTCCTGTAGATAATAATTGTTTAATTCGCCTAGTGTTATGACTTTATAACTAAGAATCTCGTAATATTATAATTAATAATTATTTGCTTCACCAGTTTACTGTCTGGTTTATTATTTATAAGCCTAATACAGTACCACACGATCATCGTTAACTTATTTATGTTTAGCGAATCCGGATCAGATCAGCTGGACTTAACGAAAGAACAACTGTGGGAAATACCGGTACAAAATGAGGAAAGTATTGTAGAGATTGTTATGGTAATCATATATGTCCAGGGCTGTGGGCAACCTCTTACCCAGGGTTTTTCTCTGCGCCCGCTGGAGAAAAGACCCTGGTAGGAGCTGCTGACAATTTGCTGACATTGCACGGAGCAAAAAATTTAATACGGGAGGGGATGTTCTTTTTGTTATTTTGGTGAGTTCTGTCGTCTACGCCGGCTAATCTAGTTGTTATTATTGATATTATATCGATTATCATTGCAAACACTTACTGGTCAATAATTACTTGTTTAAAAATGGAGACATCAATTGAAGATTACTCATATTGGAGATTTCATGCCTAAAACATTGTCTTGGCTAGCTGAAAATTCTATCTTCGATTTATCGCTTTGGAATTTTAAAGCAGGTTAGTTTTCGCACTTTATTTTTTTACAATAGCAGTGGCAGGTCGATCAAACAGTTCGAAGTCTGGCATCTTCATTTGGTACCAAGTATAGAGCATTGTTTTCAATTTAAAACCAATATAACACCAATGGATATTGTATTAAAAACTTAAGTTATCTGCCATTTTTGGAGTTCACTCCATGCAATGTTTGGCCTAACCTTATATATGACCTTTCAGTCAGCAATAGCGATTATTCATCGTTAAGCATAAAATATGCGATTTTTAACAGTGTCCCACGTTATTTTGTCACTGATTGTAGTTTATAATAAAGTTAAGTTTTGTCGAAGAAGTATGCAGAAGAGTTTTTCAGTTCTGTTTTAAACGTTTGTACGTGTCGTTTCAATAACATTTCTTACAAAATTCTAAGCCTCAAATGCCAAGATATAATTACACAGTAAAACCAAATGCTGTTTTGTATAATTTTAATGATATCTGCGATTCAAGAAGGGGAGAGAGAAATTTGGAGTCGGAAACATGAATTAACTAATAAACAGATAGTTTATATTGTGCCGAGTTTCAGGAGTTTTTCATTTTTGATGAGTTTTGTCGGTTATTGTCGGGGAAGGATAGAGGGTTTTACTTTTGTCAAAATCGGTCGCAAAAACATATGAAAACGAAACATATGGAAGAACAACAGCCCATTTCTTTACGTACCGTTTTGTCATGTTGGTTTTCGGTTCAAGTAAATAAAGGTCCCATTTCTATCTTTTTTAAATGCCGTTGAGGAGTGGAGGTACTGCATCTTTTAACTCTAGTAAAAGTGGCTTGGCTTTCAGAAATAACATACTTGAAGGACTCGAAACTGTAAAGTCGCCTTTCACAAGCTCTGCAGACCAAACGTGGAAGTGAGTCGGCATTGGGAATTGAAGCACAGTATATATCTTCCGTGGCCGATAAGATCTTGTTCTTTATTTTTAATAAATTTTTTTGAGTGTCGCACATCACAAACAGAACGACACAGGTGACAGCAATTTGTGTTTATATTTTGAGTTGCGTAGATTTTTCTTGGACTAGCTTTCTGGTACAGCTTTACTTTTAATGACATTGCTAAAGACTGATATTATGTTTTTACATTCAATGGGAAATATCGCGAGTGATAATATTTATAATAAAAGTAGGAAAATCATGACGCTGACGCTAGCCGACTCCGAACACAATATTACTTTGCCTCCCCTCTCAGAAAAATATAATTGTCACCACCCAGAATATGGGAGGTGGCGTCAGCAGCTCCTACCAGGGTATTTTCTCTCGCTAGAGTGAAAAACCCTGGGTACGAGGTTGGGCTGTGGGCTGTGGCAAAGGTTTCATGATTGGGAGATGTTGTATAGTAATGACAAATTTTTTGCTAATTTTGGCTTCTTGTAAACGGAACAAGTCAACCAAGCAGTTTGCGCGTCGGAACCAGAGCACTGCAAATCTGAACAAAGTCTGGACACAAAGTTAAGCAATCTAATGTAGTAGTGAACTGTTATTACTGCCGAGTTCAGTTGGAGAACGGAATACTGACATTTTGAATGGAGCACTTCATCGGAGTAAAAACGTGACGAAGTGCTCGGCATGAAACGTCAGTATTTCATTCTCCAAAGTCCAAAACCTCAACAGTTTACCATAATTTCGCTTTGCTATATCCAGAAACACTGCCTATACGCAACACTACACTTAACTTTTTTTTATAAAAAAAACACAACCGACTTGAAGGCGAGTCAGTTAAATAATGAAACTAATATAAAGATGTCACGACTAAGGACACAAAATAAGAGAACTTTTACATTTAAACAAACAGAGTTAATGATAGACATAAATATAAAAAATGAATAGACAAAGAAATTATATCTTTTGCTCAAAGAGTTCTTGGTATTTTTTCCTCATTGTGTTTTGCATGTATCTTATCGAGTTATCATTTTTCACATTCACAAGTAGCCAAACTCGCCACACCTCTGTATCTGTTCTTTATATCTGTTTAGTAATTTAAAAATTTTACATTTTTACCAGTTACGATCTTGTCTTTGTAAAGTTTTTATACTTTTGGAAAGTACTGCATTAGACTATGGATTGATTAGACTGAGATTTATTTCACACATTGTAGCATGATCAAGAAATCAGAATTGGTAATGAAATGGAAACACGTGTTAAGGATGGAATTACACAAACATTGAAGGGTGAGTATGTATCTGAATAAAATGAGGATGAGGAGGAGGATGAGGAGGATGAGGAGGATGAGGAGGATGAGGAGGATGAGGAGGAGGAGGATGAGGAGGATGAGGAGGATGAGGAGGATGAGGAGGATGAGGAGGATGAGGAGGAGGATGAGGAGGAGGAGGAGGAGGAGGAGGAGGAGGAGGAGGAGGAGGAGGATGAGGATGAGGATGAGGATGACGATGACGATGACGATGATGATGATGTACATGTGCGATTTTGGTTTTGTAATGGACGTTCGGTAGATATTGGGCGAGCCTAAAATTAAGTGTTTCTGAGCCCCAGACAGGGATCGAACCTGCAACATTTTGATAACCGGTTAGACGTTAGCGTCGGAATGCATGGTAAAACATGGTATAAGATTTATCAAATGTTTCAAGTTTTTAAATGTTCATTAAGGTGAAGTAATACAAGCAACAAATTTGTGAAGTAATACAAGCAACAAATTGCTGCAACATTGTTGCGTTGCAAGTTGAATAGCGTTGCACGTATTAATTACCACTCACCTTAAACATTGTCACGCAACAATGATTTTGTTGCAAGTTGAATCAGCATGTTGCAGCAAGTAGAACTGGAGTCTACTTTTTTCAACACATTTTTTTAACTTAAAACAAAATCATTGTTGCATGGAAATGTTTAAGGTGGGTGGTAATACGTACAACAACGTTGCGTTGCAAGTTGAAGAAAAATGTTGTCCGTATTACCTCCCCTTTAGGATAAAAATACAATTAACTTATCTACATGTTCTCTAAAATCGTTTTTAGGTGACGAGTTACATCGGCAGATTGTTACAATGGCAAGGTCGGAGTTCATTTTCAAGCCTGCTTGTCTGCTTTCTTGGTTTAAAGCTGGAATCCCAACTCGCCACCAGCAAGTTATTTGGGAAAAGGCAAGTGTTGCAGATATCAGTCACCTGTATAACAGATTAAAGCCAACGAAAGAAAACGTATTAGCCAGCATTATCACTGAAGTTGATTTAACACCTAAACAGGAGTTAACACTTTATTTCTTGAAATCCTTCATTGTAAGTTTGAGCACGCTGCATCTTGAAAGATTCCTGACGTATGTCACAGGTTCGCCTACAGCTCCAGATAAAATCACCGTTGCCTTTAACAACGCCACTGGATCAGCGAGGCTACCAAGTTCATCCACATGTTCCAATGTACTTGTTTTATCGACAAGTTACGATACTTTAAATTGTTTTAAACAAGAATTCTTGTCTGTTTTAACCAATAACGAGTCATTTCATATGTACAAGATTTAGTTAAAAGGGGAAGTCAGTTTGCTTGACAAACTGGCCTTATATGAAACGTTATTTGATACCTATTCACTCTGTGAAATAATAAGTTCCTATCTTTAATCTACACAAAGAATGCACACCCTAAAGTTGAAAGAAATCATAGACATGGGCGCCGCCATACTGTACAATCATACAGCGGTCTCTCTTTTTGACGTCATTGCGCGGCGTGACGTGATTCTTTTCACATTTACACCAATAGAAAGAAAAGCCAAGTTGTCAAGCAGACTGAATCCTTTGCAGTACATTCAGGGTCTGTTTATATGAGCTGATTTAGTCCGGTTACATGACAGACTCGTTATACGGTAATACTTTCAGTCCCCCCGGCCGTAAAATATAATTTTAATCGACTTTGGGTTGTTCTAAACTAAACCCATTCTGCTTTGTAAATCAACTTTGACCCATTCAGTGTCTTTTCCAGTACTAAGGTCTTTATCAACAAACGAGTCAGTCAACGTGGGTGGGGCTACACCGGCCTATATTACAGTTAGAGCGTGTTGTGTTCATTGACATTGTTGCTATATGTTAAAAATTAAAACAAAACTGGGACAAACAAAAAAATTGAGAATCAAGCCTTTGTATTTTCCAACCATGGAAACCTTGATATTTAATCCAGTGCTACTGGACATTAAACTTGAAACAACATGTTGATATTACAAATAAATATTCAAATAAATAACTCTTGTATACTTATTTTGTGGAACCCTTACTACGGAACGATACTTGTTCACAGCTTGCTTTAATTTAAACTTGAATTTTTAATTATTTAGAAACAATATCAAAATTGCAAACTATAGTTAACCCTAACCTTGTTTAATAACTGTCAGTTATCTATCTCTGCAACTTGCAATGATTTTGATTTAATAGAAAAGATAAAACTAAGGACAAAATTGTTTCTAGTTTTGAAAGAATGAAATGCACATGTACATAGGGCTGTCAAAAAAAAAGTGAAAATTTTCAAGACAGTGACAGAGGTACAACCACTACCGCGTAAGTGTTAGGCAATTAGTCACATCATTGCAGCAATCAGAATTCCAGCTGTTTCCGTTTTTACGTATGCAACGACTGCACATGTACAGCGGAAGATGTTTTATTTGTAGGGTCATTCATCAAATAGTAGGTCACAGGGGTACACTGTAACCACTCGGAAATTTTAGTCAATTTCTAGCCCCATCTTCAGAGATGTTGCGAGGGGGCTTAGCCCCTCGTCGGAAATTTTGCGGGGTTAGCCCCTTGTAATTGCAGCCAGTTTCTTCAGCCTTGTACAGCCTTGTACATGCATACCGTTTCACGATTTTTTTAATGAAAATAACGGCCCCTACGTACTCCACTTATGAGGTGAAGGATACACCGTTACTGTAGTTTAAATAATTAAATATCATAAACGCAGGTTGCAACAAAATTTGCAGCATATATACACCATCCAGCGTTATTAACTAATATAGGAAATGCTTTTGATTTAGCCGTACTGGTGGCTTGTAATAATGGTTTACAGCTGCTGTATAGAAGCAGATGTTCAGGTGACTATGATGGACGAGTATAGATACTATAGTACAGTTTAAGAATGATATAGGTACAACGTTAAATCGTATCAATGTAAGTTAGGAGACTTACATAATAATCCTTGGCTTCGACCACAGTTGTTGGAGGCTGCAAATTCTGTTCAGTATTAATCATATCGGCAAGTTCAATGAAATGCTCGTCACAGTCTTCAATTGTGTGGAGCGGTTGGCAGAGATTTTCAGCAACTTCAATATCATCAGATGTAACATCAATTAGGAAGTTTTCTGTGTTGTTCAATTCCGGGATAGTATAAATAACATCTGGTCTTCCTGCCGGCGATTCTTCGTTTGAAGATCGTCTGATCCAATGCGTGTTCCAAAGCTTCATCACTTCATTCAACTCTTTCCTTAAAATGGGCATAAAACAGTAAGCAATACAGTTTACGTGAATGGGGTTACTGTCATCGTAAAGGCCGCTTTCTCTCATATTTCTGAAATACTCCATCCACCAGTCACTGTTGCCTTTTCGCAGCTGAGACCACCATGCCTCGATTCTCTGGTTACTTAATGAAGTCCCATACATAAAACTCTTTTCTCCAGCAAATGAATCTCTCGAATTTGCTCTTAAAAATCTCTGAATTGCACAAACGTTCACATTTTCTGTTCCACGATCACTCCTTACTACCCTTGGGACGCCCCCTACCTGACGAACACAGTCTGAAAAATATCGACCAATAACTGCTGGGTTTTTGTTTGTGTGTGCAACTTCAAGCCACAATATTCTTCGGGTGTAACCATCGCTTCCTCCGTGAATGGAAAATCCGTAAGGTTTAAGCTTATCATAACCGTCCATGTGCCATATAAAGTTTGGACCTCTGCCACGGTATTCTCTACGTCTCAGGCGCCTCCTGGACCTATCTTCGACACCAACGGGATCAAGAACTTTTAGAATTCTTCGCACTGTTTCTCTATCCACAACAAGGCCATACTTCACGCGCATTCGTTGGTACATTTGTCTGTAACCGACACAATTTCCACTACCACTTAATTCGTTCTCAATGGCTGTAATTACAGTCATCCACTCGTCATCCGGACTTCGTCTTCTTCGCAAACCTTTCACTTTAAGGATACATTTTAATTGTCTCAAGCTTAATCGTATTTCATGGCGACTAGTAAGAAACATAAGGATTTCGAAATAGCTAAATCCAAGTTTAAAATACTCTTCTATCAAATCATCTTGTTGTATATTTTGCGTAAAGATTGGGCTATAATCAAACGGCATGGCGATACTGTATTTACATAATGAATTACCTAAAAGCTAGAGAAGCCGGGGAAAAGTGGCAAAAAAAGTGGCTAAAAATGTGGCAAAAAAAGTGACCAAAAAAGTGGTAAAAATGTGACAAAAAAAGTGGCAAAAAAAGTGACAAAAAAAAGTGGCAAAAAGTGGCAAAAAAAGTGACAAAAAAAGTGGCAAAAAAAGTGGCAAAAAAAGTGGCAAAAAAAGTGGTAAAAAAGTGACAAAAAAAGTGGCAAAAAAGTGACAAAAAAGTAGCAAAAAAAGTGACAAAAAAAGTGGAAAAAAAGTGATGAATATGTTATAAAAGTGACAAAAGAGTGACAAAAAAGTGACAAAGTGAATGTCCCTTATGGGCCACCGTATAAAAGCGCTGGCTGCGTTATAAATTAATCAGCACATAAGTTAAACAGGAAGAGAAAAAGCTTTTAAATAATTTCACCATGCATACACTTCAAGTTATCTTAATTTCCCAGGTGTATAAGACCGTGTTTTTTACGCATCCGTGGCTCAGAGGTGTTTAGGCCTTTCAAACTACTACAATAGGTTGTTTGAACAGAATAGTAATTCATTTTCTAAGGGTTCCGTTTTTTTTATACACACTGTATTTCCCTACTATTCTCCCATTTGGCTCCTACGCCTTTATTATTTCCCAGTTTTACTTAAAGCTCCGCGGCTAGAACATGAAAAATAAAGAGAAAATATCGTTAATAAGTTTCCAAAATGTCCACAAAAAATTCACAAAAGTCCGAAAATCCGATGAGAAAATCCAACCACCAACGCCCCTAAAAAAGCCCAGTTAACAAACCAGACATTTTTAAAAACTTCATAACAGTATCTGGTACACACTGGATTTTACTATTAGATTTACTTTAAGTTTACATTTCATTCCCTATATTCAATATGTTAATTCTGTGTTAGCTAGCCTTTCATCTGTTACTAGTTTTCTACTGTATTTTCAACTATTAATTCACAGAACATAATTTAATTAATTATTAGGTTTAGGTCTTTGGAATGGTCACTACATTAGTACATTAGTTTCTTTATAAGAACGATAAAGCAATACTAACATTTCCCATATGTAACTATGTATACTCCATAACTTTCATGCAGCGTAGGCATATTAGCTATCTGAAATTGTTGCTTTATATAGCATCATTGTCCAATCATTATGATCACTGTTATGTTTGAGGTTTGGAATCATTCAAATAATGTTAGAAATTATGTGCTAACAGTTTTGCTCCTGATATTTAAAAATCAAGGAGTGTTACTATTTTATAATGCTGAAAAAATGGAAACTAAAATGATTTCGTGTTTAATAGTTAATTCTTAACTTTTGACTACAAATTCAAAACCCTCCTCAACAAAGGCACAAATAATTTTACACCGTGATTAACACACCTCTTAATACCCTTTCTGGCGACCATATACCATCCGTTTAAAGGGTTTATGAAATGAAAATTTGGCCGTAACGTTTTTAGCTCTTTGAAAGAACTATTAAAATGATGAAGAATGGCGTTCACGTTTTTTCGATATCTCTTTCCATTCTCGAGTTATTCACATTTTTTCTAATGACCTGATCACGTCACTAGTTGGACACAGCATTATAACAAATCAGAAAATCACTTATAACTTAAACATTATTTAACCAAATCACTTGAAACGTTGTACATGGACACACTTAATAAATCTAAACTATGTGGCACAAATTATTATGTTGCTATGGCAACACACTAGTTTCCAGGTCCCATTTACCTAATAATGAAATTATTGGTTTTCTGAAATAAACATCGACCTATTTGATGGAAAACTTATATTTTTTATCGCCAATAGCTTATAAAATGCAATTGACTAGCCAAAAACAAAAACAGTTAAGTGACATGGAAGAAAATGAAGATTGTCTTTCTTGCAACAGAAGGGCCTGGAAACTAATGTGTTCCCATAGCAACATAATAATTTGTGACAACGTACTTTAGATTTATCAAGTGTGTCCATGTACAAAGTTTTAAGTGATTTGGTTGAATAATGTTTAAGTTACACGTGATTTTCAGATTTGTTATAATGCTGTGTCCAACTAATGACATCATCAGGCCATTAGAAAAAATGTGAATAACTCGAGAATGGAAATAGATATTGAAATAGTGTGAACGCCATTCTTCATCATTTTAATAGTTCTTTCAAATAGAGTTAAAAAAGTTATGGCCAAATTTTCATTTCATAAACACTTTTTTGTACCTAACTAGTTCATCTTTAAGATTCCTATAGGTCTTCTAAATGCGACAATAGGCTTTTCCCAAAAATTATTTTTCATGTCATCTGAAGCATGTATGCAACTGTATGGCAAACCGCGAATTAACTATCTTACCAATCCCCGATAACGTTGGGTGAAAATTAACCACTAAAGGAATTCTACTTAAATTCTTTCCCCCCCTTATTGTCAGTATCTTGACAAAGGAGGTCTTCTCTTCTTTTCGCTTTGACCTTTAATAGCTGTTCATTAAGCTTCTTTCCCGTGCAGCCTCAATAAAGGTATTGAGGATGTGATTGTGAAATAATAGATTAAACAGATATTAAACAGAGAAGGTTTTAGGGCGTACAAACTGAACTCCTTTGACCCAAATAGATTGAACTTAAAATATTTTTTTGTAGTATATTAGAATTTGTAATTTTCACATGCCTCGGTTTCCTTTGTTCTTTTCGGAGAATATATTCAATAACCCCTGATAACAATGGCAAAACAATAGATTAATACCCCCCTCTAATATACCCCCTTTACTTCCTCAAAAAATTGGTGAAAGAACAATGTCATCACTTAGAAATAGTGAAAATTATACTTTACCTATTAGCCGTACTGAAAGACATCAAGGCTCGTTTCTTCCTTCGATCTGCAATAAAACTTTGGAATAGTTTAGATTTAGAAATGCGGAGAATTCCAAGTTTCGCTTCTTTTAAAAAGGCTATTTAATCTAAGTTTAGGGTATTACAATATAACAAGCTTTATAACGTTTCAGTTTCTAGATTTGCTTAAATTGTGCATAACGTCGAAGATTTGAAAATTCACAACTTAATCTTGATCTATTTAAAAGAAATTGTAGTATTTCCCCATCTTGTTCTTGCGGATTTTGGAGTGAAATATCTATACATTTTTTGTTATTTTGTCCTTATATATGCTATTCAGTGGGCAAAACTTTTTGCCTCTCTTTCACTTGTAAATAGTTCATATATTTTAAGGCAGTTCAAATTTACATAATAGAGACGAATCGTTTTGTTTAAATGAATTTCAAAATTGTGTAGTATATTTTAGACTTTATTCTAGTAGATTTTTAGACTTTATTCTAGAAGTGAAAAAAAAAATATTTGAATTAGGGACCGGTCATTATTAATGGCCAGGGGTGGGACCGAAGAGAAAAGGGGTGGGTAAACAAAAATTTGAAGGTGCCCAAGGGTGGGTTAAGAAAAAATGGAATAGTGGTTGGGGTGGGTAAATTTTTTTTACCGTAGATAAAATTTATAATATTCTTAATAAAATACTGAGAGTCTGAGACTACATAAAATACTGTACAATAATACAATATACTGTTTTAGGATACTGTCTGTCAGTCACTCAATGTCAATGTTAACAAGAGCATCCTCATCTGAGGACAAACTTGCACATTCCACTTGCTCAGCCACTTGTGCTTCATGCCTTTCTTGCACAATTCTTTTTTTCTTTTTTAGTTTTGTTCTGGTTTCTTTGTCTCTTCTGGCCCGCCTCCTCTTTTCAGTCTTTCTAACATCAGCTGCATCAAATCTCTTCTCAAGTTGATGCATTACATGCTGAACATCATGCATGATCTTTTCGATTCCATTCATCATTTCCTCAATTTGGGAAATTGATTCACAAATAAATTTAATTTCATCACCAGCCCATGATTTTTCCTCCATATGTTCATTATAGAGTTCCTTTTTCCTTGACAACAGTTGATCTTTCAAGGACTTTAATGAACTTATAGTGCCATTAAAATGCTCAACCGCACGCTGGCTTTTAGAGACATCATCTATAATAACATGTGAAGGGAAGTCATTGTATCTCTTCCAACAAATGTTCTGCTTGGGAATTAACCCTTCCTGGTACGAAGAGTAAATATTTTGTAATGCATCACATTTCGACTTGATACCATATCGAAATCTCCGCTGACCATCCAAATAGGCTTGGAAACCAGTTTGTTTTCCAACAAAAGCAGACTCATATACTCCTCTTGTAATATTATTAAAATATCTTAATCTCTCAGTCTTCACATTTGGGATGAGAAACTTGTTCCAGGCTTGCTTCTCCACAATACTTGCTTTGCCTGCCAGTTTAAACTTTCCACCAACAAGCGTTAAAGCTATAAAAAATTAAATTAGTATTTTAGGTGTGCAGTGTATATTAGGAAGAATGGGAAACAAGAAGTAAATGCCATTGTATAATACTTTATAAAATATTTTATAAAATATATTCTCTGACAATATATTAATATATGTATTTATATATTAGGGCAATTAATAAACTGTTCTCTTGACAGTTCGTCAAAACAAGTGAGTGACAAAATTGTATATTTTGTATAATAATGCCAGACAAGGGGATAGTTCTGCAGTTCAATGGTTAACAAAACAACCTGGCACTACAGCTTAATTGTTAACCCATTAAGCAACAATGTGCCCTGATTTTTACTTGACAAGGGAAGAGTGCTGCAGCTCGATCAATCATTCTATCATTCAATTAATAATTTAATATGAACTATATTAATACATATAAAAAATCAATATAAACAGTGAAATATAAGAAATCCACTTACTACTTTGAGCCTTTCCTCGTTTAGCACAAGCCGGCTTGTTCGTCGTTGGTGTTGTATTTATATCATTCGTGCCTTCAACGATGTCAATCGATGGCTTTTCAAGACTAGAAAGAGCTTTCTTGAATTTCAACAAATGACCAGGTTTCTTGGACAAACCAACAATATCAAACATTTGTTGTTTCTCTTCAGCATCCATGGTCTTGATCAACTCCACATCGTCAAAGCCAGTGTCTTTAAAATTCTGCAGATATTCCTCAGTAAATTTCAACTCAGTAAATTTTTCGAACGTTAAATTCTCATCCATCTCGAAATATTCACTAGATTCTCCTTCAAAACCAACCTCGTACCCTGCTTCAAAACAACAGCGTGGCATGTGATTTACAGGAATTTGTGGGACAACTGGGGATTTCTGGGGGTTAGACATGATATTCATTATAATTCCGATGAATTCCGATGATCACAAATCTGCATATTGATTTTTACATAGGCTGATAATAAACATAGCGCTGCTTGTGGAAATTCAACTCTTGGCGCGCTGAGTTTGTCTTTTAATATTGTGATTGAAAACGGACATATAAAAGCAAACGAAAGTCAGTTCGATGTAAGAAACAGCATGGAAGGACGACCAAGACTAAAGGAGACGGAGCTTCGCGGGAAAAATGATGCTCGAACAGAGTTGACAGCGAAGGCTCGTGTTACTTGTGGTGAGACAAGACATGTTCTAAAATCTCTGCAACCTTGTTCTTTAAGGAATAATCGTCATGTTCTGCAGCATATAGTACAACAAACAAGCCCATCGAATGATGACAAGAGGAAGAAAATAGCGGGTCTTCTAGCAGTGCTTGATGCTCTTCAATGCGAACACATTGGCGTGGATGGCAAGGCCTACGATAACAGCTTTTTACGTTTTGAGGAAGCCATGGAACTTTTCTTTGCGCATCACAACAAGGGTCAACCATTCATTAATACGGACAAGGATAAGTTTTTGTATGCCCTTTTACATGAAGAATGGGGTCTTTGTGTTTACATCGTGTTTGTGGAATATTTAAATCAAAGGCTCGTCGTATTAAGACCGGACTCGTGCAATCTAGATACATTCCTTGATATGTTATCCAAAGCTGCGCCTAGTAGCATGCCAGAAGACACATTGCAGCTGCATGCTGAAAATGTTCATGAAATACTGGCTACTGTTGACACAGAATGGGACCGGAAGGTTGCTCGGGTTTTGCTAGCATCAGAACGATCAAGATCAAAAATCAGTGAACTTGGAATTGATCCTGACAACATAAGGTCGGACACATTGAAGGTTAGTATCTATATTCAAGACAGTCACTGATTCAGAAAATTTGTAATCAAATCTCGCCCCAAGCCGAGGGTGTAGGGCAATTTCTCAACATGTCATGGTATTTATTTATGGTAAAATGGTATTTATTTATTATTTACCATTATACCATGATTTAATACCTGGTGCTATAGTACTGGTTGTATAGGTATAGTATATACTTAAATGTAATAAATACATTTTATGTTGAAGGTGCAAGATGTTGTGAAAGCTTGGGAAGATGCTAATATCACAGCATCTGCCATGGTGGTGGAACAACTAAATGAAAAGAAAAGGAAGTTGACCACTGAAATAGATGCTGATATGCAAAGGATCTCAGCCAAGAGAGGAAAGTGGGGCAGCGTGCCTATCATGGATACGGAGGAAGAACTTAAGCAAAAGCAAGACAGGCTGACATCCATCGAAGGGATCATCTCACCTCCAGCAGGAGGAAGATCAACAGAACATCACCGAAAGTTTTATCAGATGAAGAAAAGAAAAGCTAGCAAGATTTTTGAAGAAACCAGAGTAAAAAAGAGAGCAAAGACAACACAAGGCAATAAAACTTTAATAGACAGTGAAGATGAAGAGTTTATTGCTAAGAGCATCGAAGACAAGGCTACATATCATGGTCGAAGACATGATTTAGTCATGTACACCAATAGAAGAGTTAAAAAGAGAGACCTCTTAAATATTGCTAACTACAGACTAGCAAGTAAAAACAAGAAACTAATCAAGAGTGCCACAACTGTGTACAATAGATGTAAGCCAAAATCATCCAGATCAGTCCAAGCAAAGAGACACAAAGGAAAAGGACTGTTTTGCACAAAAAAGCCACCAAAAGCAGAAGACATTGACAACGAAAATACACATTACCAACGGGCACATGTGAAGAATATTAAATCTGCCTTTTTTGGAAAAGATGTTGCAGCCAATTCCCATCTTTGCTTTATGCGTAGCATTGATGACAAGGCATATCTAAGGCCCGGGACATCAGAAGATTTCCAGAACACTCGAAATCAAAAGATTTTAACATTGACAGATGTTGCAAAAGCAAAACAACTGCCAAAGTATGACTGGCCAGAAAAACTTGTCTACCAAACGCCTGGTTCCCATCGCATATTCACCAAAATATCTGATATGTCTGAAGGAAGCAATGAGGAGAAGCTCTTGACAGATGACGATGATCATTTTGTATTTATCCGGCCTAAAGTTATTATTGGGTCAAGTGGATCTACCTGGGCAAGTGAAACCATCCGTCTGAGGCAGCGCAACCCATCCTTATTTGAAGTAGATAATGGTTCCAACTACAGTGATCAATTCAGACAAGCATGTTCAGTGATACAGTGTTCATGTTTTCTTTACAAAGACATGACCGAGGAGGAAGATCTTCTTAAAGCAACCTGTCAAAAAGATTGTGCTTATACAAGTTACGAATGTGAAAGGTAATATTTTAATAAGTAAAAGTACCGGTACATGTATGTTCAAGAACACTTTTAAATAGTACATGGTTTCTGTGCAAGGTACCCCTGTACTGTAATTTCAAAGGTCTATTCACCTTTGTTTTATATATCTGATAGCAATGCTAGTGGCCTATGAAACAAATGTTATATAGAGCACAGTATAATTAATAAGGGGACAACACAGATTTCAAAATTGTACCTGGATGGTTGGTTATATTTTCTATTTGACACATCAATGGGTTACCTGCCCAACCATGCACCAATTAAGATATTAAGCCTCAATTTTATGAAGAATGACCAACTGGAGATATTTGTATATAGATATAGATAACTTTCAATTATTAATATAAATATGTTTGTTGTTGCCATTTTTAATAGGTTAAACCATCTCAAGCAGGAATTATCTCCAGTTGTTGCAGAAGAGAATAGAATGAAAGATCAAGCAGAACAACCCATCTTCTCTGGGAGAATTGTGAAGAAGCTGGAATTTCTTCTCAAACTAATTGATAGTTGTGTTCGTGAATGTGGAGATGAGAAAGAAGCTGAAGAGGCAGAAGAGCTACATCAATTGGTCAGAGAAGTTGCAACCTGCTGTCAAGGGATATTGTTGGTGTTGGAAGACCTGAAGCTACCTATTGTACGACCGAGGTGGTGTGATTTGACTGATGCTGGGCCAGGTGTTGGTGTGTCAAATTTTGAAGTCAAGTTCAGAGATGCAGAGTTATGTCGTGTTTTCAACTCCGATCATCGTGTCCGTGTTCACCGGTCAAGGGGAGACAGCGGCCAAAATGAAGCTGAAAGGACAAATTCAGCAATTGGTGATTCAGTGGTTGATGGATCAACAATAGAATGGGAGAAGTATAAACAGTTTGAAGGCTTGAGTCCTAATGAAAAAGAGGCATTGAGTGTCAAAGAGTTTCAAGAGTTGGAGAAAAGAAGAATGGAAAAAAATGCATGGCATGTTTCCAAAATATTGGTGGAAAGAATTGATGGTGCCCCTGTCCTCAGTGAATGAATAACAGCGTATTTGTCTGAAGAACAAGACAAACTGTTCTTTTTCAACCAGGAATATATTTTGCAGTACCATGCTGCAACAGGTCAAGACACCAAGAAGGCAGTTCCTGGAGCTGCATACTTTACCAAAATACTTGAGTTTTTCCATTCACACTACAGGATTGGTGAATTGTTTATGGAGTTTGTGAAACTGGAACACAAAGATGATGAATGCAATTTCTGCCATACTTGGAGTGGCACCCCTGTAAAGAGAGTACCTCAGCCTGTCCCTGACCATACAAGGCCTGGACATTACCAGAATGTTTCAACCACTCCATCTCATGAGAATGGAACTGAGAGAGAAGTTGATGATTGGCAACCGAGAGCCAACATAACGAAGTTGTTTGCCTCTGGTGAACTTTCTCTGGAAAAAGAGGATAGAGTTATAGAATTTTCCGAGAAGTATATTGCAAACAAAGAGTATGTTGTAAGTTATCTATTGCATCTCACTAACCTTTCAACTGCTAAGAAGATCCGCCAGAACGAGAGAATCTTAGAGCAGGCCAGGCGGAAAGAGAGGACTTACGAGGAGTATGATTGGCTGAAACTTGTTCTGCAAGGTGAACTTAGCAAACTAAACATTTTGGAATTAGGGACGGAAGTCAGACAAAGTTAACGCAATTACAGCCAATGTGTTGAGAACAAACCAGGCCAACGTTGTTGAGACAGCATTAGAGAAGGTGGTACCATCAGAAGGAGAAAGTAGCGACATCAGTGATGAGGATCTTGTGATTGAAGAGATTGGAACTGACAGTTCTGGAAATGAACTAGATGACAATGAAACGTCTACAGACAACCCCCTGCCACTAGTTGTAAAGACACGTTATGGACGTTATGCTGGGAATTGGAACTTGTTCCAAATGGAATAATTGAAGAGTATATAAGTTATTATTGCACACTTTACTTGGATTAACTTTCATTGTATATTTGAGCCTGAAAACCTTGGGCTTGGAACAAAACTAACAATTTAAATGTTTATATTGAATTATTCGATGATGCTCATCAACAGATGCACATGAGCAGATAATGCTTGATGTTTGCTTAAATCTCTTCTTGCCAACTTGGTATTTTAATAGTGAACATAAACGTGCTTCTCGACCAGTAATATCAGTATGTAATTTCTATGGCTTTCAATTTGGTGGAACATTGACAGGTATACTTGTTTACCACTTTTTTGTGATGTTGTATATATTAAACTATTAAAGCAAACTCGGTGGGGTGGGTCAAGAAAAAAACCTGAAAGATGTTGGGTGGGTCAGGGAAAATTTATAGATGTTGAATGGGTGGGTAAAAATTTTTTTTTTGGACTTTGGGAGTTTCTCTTCGGTCCCACCCCCGGCCATTAATAATGACCGGTCCCTTAGTTTATTCTGGTGAAAGACTCAATGTAATTCATCTTACCTTGCAAGTTCAAAATGGTTATATTGTCACTGAGTGATATTTATGCACGCTAAGCCTAGGTCACAACCCTATATACCATTGTAGAAGAGCAATTCCGTTATTCTGTACGGGCTCGCCCTAACAGTTAAACGGAATTTGTTGCACGGAAGAGTTTTTATAAAAGGTGTGTAAATCGTACGGTGGCTCACAAGGGACATGCTACAAATTAAAAAAAATTGCTGCAATTATATTAAAATTGCTGCAATTATATTAAAATTGATGCAATTATATTAAAATTGATGTAAAATTGAAAATAATGTTGCTGCAAATTAAAAGTAGAGTTGCTGCAAATTAAAAGTAGAGTTGCTGCAAATTAAAAGTAAAGTTGCTGCAAATTAAAAGTAAAGTTGCTGCAAATTAAAAGTAGAGTTGCTGCAAATTAAAAGTAGAGTTGCTGCAAATTAAAAGTAGAGTTCATGCACGCGCAGCCGTGCGCCGGTGGACTGGAATGAGTTGGTGGCGCGTGAAGGCGCCATGTTGAATTTGTGATGATAGGCCGATAGCGGAGAAATGCAAATTTGGTTAAGATGTTCTGCTCTCAATGTGGTATATCTTGTCTAACTAACGCAAAGTATTGCCACCAGTGTGGAAGTAGAATAGCTGGGAACCGAGAAGTCAAAAGCCCAGGTGATAATAACGGCGACACTGGTAGAGATGCAAGTACAAGTGGTACCTCAACGAAAACACAGTCACAGAAACAGCCAGTCACTTTTACCCAATTTTGCGCAAACAAAGAAGATGATCGAAAAAAACATTTCAAGAAAAAAGGTGAGAAAAGACTGAAGCTTGACAATAAAGCTGGAACATCAACAGAGACAAAAATCAATATCGGGATTATGACAAAAAAAGAAGAAGAACTTAATGTAAAGAGACGTGTAACTCTCCCACTAACCGTACCAGCGAGTATAACATATGACGAACTTTTAGATAAAGCAGTGGAGAAACATCACCGTTTTAATAAAGATATTATTACAGACAGTAACAAAATGTTTTATTATCTTCTCTATGGTTCCAAGCACAAAGCGAATACCCTGCCTGGTTGCGACGAACCTTTTACGCTTAAAAGGTATAAAGAGGAAATTGGCAAGCCATACTCCAAAATAACTTTGTATTTGTGCCCATGTTCTGATTACCTGACCAGCGTCTTGAATAACTTGGAATCTGATTCTGACACTGATACATTAAATTATGATGCACAGCAAAGAAATGAGGACACCTTGTGTGGGGTGAAACCTGAAAATAAAGAAGTGAAACCACCATGTTTGTTGATAGATGATGACAAGCCACAGGAGCTACGGGAGCCACAAACATCAAAAGATTCACAATGCCCGATTTGTTTCTTGCGATTTTCCATACAGCAAATAGAAGAACATGTCGATAACTGTTCTTTATGGCTCATAGAATCTGAGCAATCAGCAGATTTATTTGAAAGTGTAGATGAAGAATTGGAAGAGGCTGTACCTGATGTTTCTCAGCACAAAAGATTGCTGAAAGAGCAGATTGGAAAGTGTGCTAGTGGATTGTCGACTGATCCTAAGCGAGTAACAGTGAGAAGGAAGTTTATTTGGGAAGACTTCAAAGCTGCAAGGAGAAGTAAAATCCAGCCACTTTCCAATTTAAAAGTAGTTTTTGTAGGGGAACCATCCACTGATGATGATGGGCCTAGGCGAGAGTTTTTTTCTGGTAAGTTATAATAGATATTAACCTTATAATTGTTTGCAATTATTTTGTATGCATATTCTGTAGATGTTAAATAATATTGACTGGCGTCTACCCATGGACAATGCATATGGGCTATGTTATCTACTAAAGTGTTATAGTTTGCTTAAGTTTAAATATCGTAACTGTTAATGTGGTACTGTACTAATGAAATAATTGAGACAAAAAAAAAGGAAAAATTACTGTAATTTGTACCCCTGAATTCCACGCAGGCCCATCCCCCCAGACCAACCCCCCTGACCAACACCCCCCAGGCATTTGACTGCTAATGTTCTGCAGTGACAATGGGGCCAAAAATTTGTGGCAAATTTCCCACCCTAGGAAAACTTGAAAACAACAACACATCAATTTTCAGTATTTTAATATATTAAATTAGTAAATGTTTAAAAACTTTGACTAAACTCTTCTGGCTTACTATTTAGCCAAGGTGCAAAAATTTTTGTATCTTTCCCTAAAGTTAAGCCCTTCCATCTGTACCACCCCTGCCCTATCATGTAGCACAATAATAGGGCAGGGGTGGTACATGTATGTCAATTTCACCTGTCCCCCATTGCCTTTTGGCACTAGTAAAAAGAAACAAGGTTTGGATTACTGGTTTATGGGTCAGGGATTTACCAAAGTACTGTATCAAATGCTCCACAGTACATGTACAGTATCTCTTTCCTTGGATTTGACTGATAGTCTGATACATTACACATACTTGCAGGCATGTAGCATTAATTCATTGTTTCTCTCTACAGAATTGTTGACTATCATTCAGCACAAGTTCTTCAGTAATGGGTATCCTGTCATGTCAACTATGGCTCTAAATGGTGGTGATTTTAAACTGTGTGGTGAAGTTATGGGGATGTCTGTGGTACAAGGTGGTCCTGCACCAAACTTTTTGGCTCCATCAGTGGCTGCTTACCTTGTTGGCGAGCCGCTTTTGATTGATGGAAACAAAAATCAACAGTATAAATCAGCTTGTGAAAATGTAAGCACAATTATTTATAAAATTTGTGATATGATGATAGGTGGGGGGGGGGGGGAGGAGGTTGATCAAAATTTATACCGGTATTAATTTGCTCTATACTACATGTATACAGTAAAATCTCCCTGAGTGGCTACCTCTCATAAGCAACTGCATTCCTTGAGCAATCACTGGTCCAAATTACCAAAATCCTCCCATTCAAATCACTATACTGTAGGTTTACATGTAGCTCTTATAAGCAACCGTGTCCTGTAAATGATCACCTTTGCTTGACATTTTGGATAAAATTCTTCCTAAGGTGGACACCTCTGTAAGGATGCAGACACGAAATTTGGTCCCAGTCTGCCTTAGGGAGAGATCACTGTATTCAGTAAATTCATTATGGTATCTAATATCATTTTCTACATGTAAATACAACAATTGTTCAGGTAGTTTTTCTAAATAAAAATAAAATTATAACATTTTGTTTGGTTGCTTACGAGAGCTTTACATATATACAGTATATTTATATTCAATTAATATACATATACAATAAAATTTCTCTAAATTTAATGATCTGAACATACAGAACATTAGCCAAATAAATATACAGTGTAGAATCCTGATTATACAGTGAGCCCACCCAGTTAGAAGGCTATAAGCCCATCTGTTTACTAACAGATATCACCTTCTGGTTATTGAAGCCCACCCGGGTATAAGCTAGCCCACCTTTTATACATAGTCCTTTAATTCGAAAGACTTCAGTATGTTTTGTATTAAAAAATAACAGAAAACAGAGAATAAGAGTACACAACTACTGTTATGTCTTGCGTATTCGAACTTTTTTTTTGTCCTGGTTATAAGCCCACCCGATTATAAGCCCACCCGATTATAAGCCCACCCGATTATAAGCCCACCCGATTATAAGCCCACCCGATTATAAGCCCACCCGATTATAAGCCCACCCGATTATAAGCCCACCCGATTATAAGCCCACCCGATTATAAGCCCACCCGATTATAAGCCCACCCGATTATAAGCCCACCCGATTATAAGCCCACCCGATTATAAGCCCACCCGATTATAAGCCCACCCGATTATAAGCCCACCCGATTATAAGCCCACCCGATTATAAGCCCACCCGATTATAAGCCCACCCGATTATAAGCCCACCCGATTATAAGCCCACCCGATTATAAGCCCACCCGATTATAAGCCCACCCGATTATAAGCCCACCCGATTATAAGCCCACCCGATTATAAGCCCACCCGATTATAAGCCCACCCGATTATAAGCCCACCCGATTATAAGCCCACCCGATTATAAGCCCACCCGATTATAAGCCCACCCGATTATAAGCCCACCCGATTATAAGCCCACCCGATTATAAGCCCACCCGATTATAAGCCCACCCGATTATAAGCCCACCCGATTATAAGCCCACCCGATTATAAGCCCACCCGATTATAAGCCCACCCGATTATAAGCCCACCCGATTATAAGCCCACCCGATTATAAGCCCACCCGATTATAAGCCCACCCGATTATAAGCCCACCCGATTATAAGCCCACTCAAAACCCCTTACGAAGTTGTATACGTCCAGGGCTTATACATGTAATCGAGATTCTATGGTATTTTCTTACTCAATTTATAGTTGTCCAGGGCGTCAAGTGATGAACAAGTGAAGGAACTTCTCACTAGTGATGCCATCTTAGATGTACTGGATGAGATAGGTTACACTGGAATTCCACAAAAAGAAACTTTATCCACTGTGAAAGTCATTGTGCAGTAAGTCATTTTATAAAATAACTATAAGTAAATGGATGATAAAACACACTTCGATTGGCTATTGAGCCAGACAAAGCTGTTGTGATACTTCCGACTACTGTAGATCAAAGAATACTTGGATAGAGTCAAACCAAGTTATTAATACAACAGAATGTTTTAAAGTGCCTATCTCACATGTGGGAATTTTATATAGTATAGTCATCATCTTGTTGGGCGAAAATTCCATTGTCATTTAATTAAAATATTATTTAATTTATAAAAGAAATAAAAAAACTTAGTCACTGTGTGATTATATAGTTACACACATCTCTCATGCCATTATAGAGCACAGCTCGTGCAACACATTTTTATTTCTTAATAGTCTATTTAATTTACATGTTGACTTCGACTTTTTTGGCTACACTTGCCTATATATAGAGCAATATGTTTGAAGGATCAGATGAGTGAATTTCTACCAGCACTTCTTCAAATAGCACATGGTATAGAAGGATGTGGCTTGCTGGAAGTTATAAGAAGATCTGATATTTGGAAACCAGTATTTGGGGTTGGTAATTCATTTCAGATTACTGCTGAAGAATTTCTAGAGCAACTGGATGCAGAATACAGTTCTTCTCAAATAAAGAATGCTGAGATGGACACTTTCAAATTTTTTTGTGATGCCATTGAAAACATTGGTGGAGGTAGGTATAGTCATGACTAAGTTTGATGCTCTATTTACCTTGGCTAAGAATTGTGGTGATAATTTGATAAATTGCCAAATGAAACAATTTAATTAGTACCGTACAGAACATTTGTCATGTGGCACAAGTGTGCTGAACATGTTCATTTTTGTCAAGCATATAATAATAAGTACCATAATCATGATTTTGCTTGTACATTTACAAAATGTAATGACTTACACTACTCGTAACATTTAAAAATTGAGCCAAATCAGCTCCTGAATTTTGGCACAATTTTCAAAAATAAAGCGTAGTGTAAATCTCAATTGCACTTGCTATATGATTATTGATTACCTACGGTAGAATCCCAGTTATATTTAGTCAGATACGTTTTGGGAAACACTCATGTTCGTGAATAGCTGACACCTGGGACCGGCTGCACCACTGGTTATGTCGGTTGTGTTTTGAACCATTTTTTCCATCCCAGGTATAATCCCATGCGATTATAAGCCCACTTAGAAGTCCTTGCAAAGTTGTGTAAGCCCAGGGATTATAAACAGGATTTTGCGTTATGTACTCATCATATAATTGGACATAGAAAACAGTGTGTTTACATTGTAACACAGCTTGTAGTTTGGATGCTCCTATTATTCTTTGGTTATTCGGGTCCAGATATCCTGCCACATTCCATTTTCTTTATGATTTTGTAATTTTATAGTGGCGAAGTGATAAATTAAATTACATGTAAATAATAAAATGGACTAGAAAATATTGACAATATATTGATGTTCAGCTGAACATGTCAACTAAAAAATTATTGAAAACAATAAATTAACCATTAACCTTCATTGAATGATGCTGACAATTTTGGCTCCCAAAATTATTTTAGGTACGACAAATTTGCAGCTGAGGGATTTCATCAAATGACTCACAGGATCTGGTGACATACCTCAACTAGGCTTCCCCAGAAGGTTTTCTGTCAAATTTGTCCATGGTTGTGCAACGGGATGTGCATGCAGACCGACAGCTTCAACATGTGATATAACCATCAAACTACCAGTTCACATCAACAGTGAAAATACCATGAATGAAATGATTGCATCTGCCATTGAGGAATCATATGGTTTTGGACTGGTGTAGAACTTTTCAGCTACAGTGTTTGCTCAAATGCATGTAGTAACCATTTCTCCCTTTGCAAGATTGGTACATTACTGTTTTTATTTACCAATAGTTAAGTTTACGTTATGTTGCTGTATGTTTTCTCAATAGAAAATGAAACTTTTATTTTTTTTAACTTTGTTTATTACAGCGAAACTCATAATGTACTGAGAATCAAATGTCATTGGATTGTTAATTTTTAGCCTAGCTACTGTACTTTCCACCAATTAAAATTGTAATGCAAGTTAAAAACATTTATGGAAATATTAGCAAGGTTGGTATACTGCCAAAACATGCAACAAATGTGCCTGCGATGAAGGACCTTGACACATACGTTCTATGTGTTGGCAGTATGCCAACCTTGTTATATTGTGGTTTGTATTTCTACATTGCCTATGCAGCACACTACATGTATGTACTAGTATTTCAAAAACATTTAGAATTTTCCATTTTCTTTGAAATGACAGGATTTCATTGATCAAAACAACATTTACGGTAACAGTCCAATTGCATTCCATTTCCGGAACACTATTACGAGTTTCACTGTAACTTATTCTATGCCAGGATAGTATTTTACTATAGACTGTTCAAGTTCAAATTACAGTATGGTGGAGGGATTAATCTACATATACTTCACATTGTTACCGTAAGGGGGTTCAGACTTATCTCTTGCTAGACAGTCAACTGCTAAAAATAGGTAATTTAATAACCAATATACAGTATTTCAAGAGTTTACAGTGTGTAGGCAGACCTTTTTTGTCTGGTAACATAATTTGATGCCATAATGATGATATCAGGAAACACAAAAACTATACAGTTTTTTTGGCACATATTTATGTTCCATGCCTTACTTGTCTCAATACTGTATCTTCATTCTTCCAATGAGCCTACTTGCAGACTACAATCTTGGACAAATGTAGGTGTAACAGGCAATCCCATGCCCCCATGTTAATGTTATTTTAAACTTTATGTCAACATTGATTTGGAGGCAAGGTGTTACAACATATTTGTTCAAGATTTAGCATATTCATTCAACAACACTTTTTTGGATCTGCACCTAAAGCATTTCAGTGTTCTCCAGCTGAAGCCGGTTTTGCAGGCAATACTAGCCGGAATAGTCTTCCCAACCTGAATCAAATTGTGTGTTTGTTGTTGTACCGAGTTAAAAATAACAGATATCAAATAAACTTTGTTCCTGGTCACGTTTTAATTCTAAAGATTCATGAACAGGACTGTTTCTTTCTAAAACATGTCAAAAAAAGCGATGGTTTCATGCTTTGTCATAACTCAGGGAGCATGGGCTGATAAAAACATCACAACATATACTACTAAAAACTTGATTTAAGGTCTTTAGATTTTGCTCAAAAAGCGCTCTCAAAGTGGAGAAAACGCCATTTCAAAGACCCCAAATTTGGCATGAGGCATGTCCTTGGATGACCTTGACAGAAATTGTCCGCAATTAATTTTTGTATCAGGATAACACTGCATTTGGTATTCGATGGTTGAGCATGGATTTAAGATATTATAAATTACATGTACATGTACTTGAGATACATACAGACTTTTCCAGTAAAATATAGCCAAAATTCAGTTAAATGGTGAAAATACATGTAGTTGCATCTCTAGACTTAAGAGTGTTTGAATGAAATTTCCCCTATTTTAATTTCCCTATAGTAGCAATGCCAATGAGACAAAAATACATATATATACGTCTGAAGCCCCTTAAGAATCTAACCATCATGCTGTAAATTGTTAAAGCTTTGAAAAAGATTAAAAGCCTCTTCTGCATTAACAGGACAGTTCCAGTCTTTTGTTTCCATAATGTACTCAAAGTAGTCTTTATGTAGGTCCTCCTCTATATCCATATAACATTGTGGTTCAACTTCACATATCTTAGCTTGAGAAACAGGAACAAGACAGTCAACAGCATCAGAGTTCTCTGGAAGGTAATACAGGATATCAGGCACTCCCGGGACTGTCATGGCGAGATCTCCTTATGTAATGGCTGTTCCATTGATCCCTTACTTTGTCAAGTTCAGCTTGAATTAGTTTTGAATAGCAGAACCATAAACATTGCATATGGAAAGTATTGCCAAGTTCCAGAACTCCAGATTCACACATACCTTTAAATAAATTAATCCACCAACTTGAGTTGCTTCTTCGAAAAAAAGACCACCAGGCTTCTATACGTTGGTTTGACGGCGATGATCCGTACTGATGAGCTTTTGTACCTGCAAATTGATCATTTCCATCAGCCCTAAAGTAGGACTGCATCCCAGCAATAAGAACATTCTCTGTACCACAATCTGATCGTACAACTTGGGGACACCCTGGCAGGAATCTTAGGATTGTTGTTAGATTTGACGAGTTCCAACCAAATAATCCTTCGGCTATATCCAGATACATCCATGAATTGGAAACCCATAGGGTTTTAATTTATCGTACCCTGCAAACCAATGGTACAATTATGGTAACGTAAACTAAAAAAAAACTAAATAAAAAAATACGTACCATCTATTAATATGCCAGGCAAAATTTGGCCCAAAGGAGACGTAGTTTCGTCTTGTCAATCGCCTGGCCCTTCTCTCCCTAACACCATCAGGGTCGATCTCCTTCATAATGGCCGAAACCAGTCGGCGTGGGACATTTAGGCGATGTCTTAATCTTAGGGCATGCCAGATGTAACGATACCCAGCCAGCGTACCTGCTTCTTGCATCTCACGCTCAATGCACTGGCCAACAGTTGCTTCATCATAATCAGCTTTCCTTCTTTTTAAACCAAACTCTCTGAGTTTCCTTTTAAGCGTTCTGACGTGAATCTGCACTCCATGGTGCTTTTCAAGCAAACCTACAATAGCACTATACTGATAACCTCGATGAAAATACTCCGTTATTATATCATCAATCGTACTCTCCACGGCGTTAATGTTGAAACTATAACCACACGCATGACAAAAATTTGCATCAGGCACACGAACCACACCACACGAACTGCAAAACATCTGTGATTTATTATATATATTCAAACGGCTATAGTATATTAAGACAATCTCGTTTTCCAAAATGGCGGTACCACAGATACTTTGCCCCAGTCCACACGAAATCGGTGCGCGCGCATGAATTTGAGTTTTAATTTGCAGCAACTTTACTTTTAATTTGCAGCAACTCTACTTTTAATTTGCAGCAACTGTACTTTTAATTTGCAACAACTCTACTTTTAATTTGCAGCAAGTAGGTAACCCCCCCCCCCCCCCCATATACTGTACAAAGGGATGCCGCCTCATTAAATATTCGGTGTGATGCACGGTGTGATGCACGGTGTGATGCACGAAAAGTAATTTGCATACACGTGGTTGATGATATAAACCTGAGTTTGAGTGCTAGCATCACACTCGTTTGGTCTTTTTCTGGACGATTCTACACTTGTTCGAGACTTTAGAGAAAGATTGGAACGTTTGTTGAAAGCCGTTTAGAACTGAGACATGAATACTCGACGATCTAGAAACCGTAAATGTGAAGCCTGGGGAAATCAAGTACATGTCGATGAAGTGTCCGTTGTTGAATACCAAAAGCTGTTTCCATTGATAGAGACCATATACACAGACGCCATCGCCACTGAAATCGAGAAATTATGCGAGGAAAAATGTTGTGGTTGTAAGTCAGCGCCAGCATGATTGCCTCATGATGACCGAGGAAGAAAGATGGGAGTTGTACTGTAAAGATGCCATTGCATTTGTAAACAACAAACGATTAATTTGGGACGAGTTTATTGAAGCGACAAGAGTGCTAAAGATCAGGTGTCATAAAGACGCTCTTGAACGTTTAAGACAATTAGAAAACACGTCAGAGTCGATATTGTATGCACTGTGGCAATTATAAAATAATGCGGAGAATCCAGAAATGAAATGTATTCTAGGATATCTTTCTTACTGGAGAGAAAGTAATAAATGATTTTCTTGTATAAATGTTGTGTTTTGTCTTAAATATGGCTAATAGTTGTTGAGTAATACGTTCCATTTTTTGTTCGCGAAATTGATAGAGACACTTTATATTTTTTATCTGAAACCTTGTTTGGAAAGCTGAACTTAAGATATGTACGAATCAATCCGAAAAGCCGTGAGCTCAGAAAAAACGTATTGGCACATAGCAATGAAAAGCTTATATATGAATATTATATTAGATATTTGGTTCGCTTTTGAATATTATATTAGATATTTTGGTTCGCTTTTGTGATGTTTATACGTATAGGAACCATATGAAGTTAAAAAGAGTCGCCTTGAATGGTAGCGAATCGTTATTGTAAACTTAGAAGAACATTATTCGACAGCATCGTTGACCAAACACTTTGAAAAATTACAAAGCTTGGTTAAATAATTCGTCGCTATGATTTTGGAAAAGTCATTAAAGTTACTAATGACCAAAACATAGCCAGATTTGCATATAAGTAGAATATTTAATTCATTTTAGGGGATGTCATGAGTTGTGTGTGGATAGTAAGGGGTACTAATGTGTGGGCATGTTCAGGCCAAAAGATGATTAGCGGGGGCGTTACCATGGAGAATGTCTCGCGTAGCCTCATAAGACAGAATTCAAAGTACTCAGTTTAAAATATTTATTTAGGCTTTGGTTTAAACTTACACATATCAAAACAAATTACCGTTACATATAAATAGTTCACACCGAGCATCTAGTAAGGTCTGCTTCTTAGATTATATTTAGGTGTTTTTATTTTAAAAGTAGAATGATAATCATTCTTGTCTTCTGATGATAATTGGGACACATCTTCTTTTGTCATGGGTAAATATTTTGATCTAGTCATCAATAGATGATGTTCATACTCTTCTCTATCATCCGGAGTCATCTTTGCCAAGTCTTTCTCTGTCGGGTCGCCCAAACTTTCCCAGTTATGAAAGAAATTATGTTTAAGTGTCGGTTGTTCAACGGTAGGAGGCGGTGTTAGGAAATAGGTTTTAGGTGTAGCAGGGAAACCCCACGGAAGATCGTCAGTTTCTTGCTTTATCTCCGGTGTCAAGTTTGGTGTATTTTTCCGAGGCTGAGTTTGAGGATTAGTTAGAGGTTGAAGCTGATTCTGCAGTTGATTTTCAAACGTTAGAAAACGTCCGAGCTGATTGGAGTAGAGTATGCTCTTTTCTTCTGTTGTTAACTGCGGCGCTTGTACAATATCTCGCATTTTTTGTTCTGTATTGTACATGGCGTTAATGATCGGAGGTTGCTGATAAGATTGCTTTTGTATGAAACTACCAAGTTGCTGCTGCAGGGTAGAGTTACTTTCTCCACGTAGAACATTGGTCTTGAGACGATGATCGTCATCCGTTGTAGGCTTTAGATCTAGCATAAGATAACCATGAGGGCGGCTTGTTGCTTTCTCGTAACTCTTCATAAATTCCTGAACATGACCAGGGTTCACCTGTCGAGCCAAGACAGAAATTTGCTGTTTATCCCTTGGAGACTTGAAGAGTAAGATATAGTGTGCGTTGAGGCTAATGTTTCTGGTTTCTTTGCCTTGATGGAAAATATTTTGAACAATATAGATGATAGACAAATTGCGGTGATGACTATACCTTTAGTAAATAGACTAGCAATACGTTTATCTCCCCCTGATTGAGCCATAAGATCATCGAGGACGATCAGGTTACGTTGAGAGACTTCAAGAAAATCATCCGAGTCAATGTCGGAAGGTATACCGTCGTAGAATTCGATGCCTGGTATTGTTTTGATCATCTCAAGGTACATGGGCTGCCATTGCCCTTAGCACCAAATGATACGTTCGGGAGGAGGATTAATCGTAGTTTTGGCCTTTTCCAGAAGTGTCTTCACCCATACGGTTTTGCCGCTCTGAGTACACCCTGCAACAATGCATGTAAAAGGATGCTGCATGACTGTAGATCCATTGATAACAGGGGAAACATGCCCGGTATTACTTTCCTGATGGAAATTTTTAATATGACGTTGAAGATTGCCTCTTGTCGAAAACGTTTTTCCGCAAGTGTTACAGATGTACGACATGTTGACTCTTTGACAATTAGGAGTAAAATGATTGTTTCAAAGTATATTCGGATAATTTATATCAATTTTTTCCCCTCATATCTACCCTTATCTTCCTTATCTTTTCTTTATCTTCCCTTTATCTTCCTCTTATCTTCCTCTTATCTTCCTCTTATCTTCCTCTTATCTTCCTCTTATCTTCCTCTTATCTTCCTCTTATCTTTCCCTTATCTTTCTTATCTTCCTCTTATCTTCGATTTATCTTCCCTTTATCTTTCCCTTATCTTTCTTATCTTCCTCTTATCTTCCTTATCTTTCTCTTCTCTTCCTTATCTTCCTCTTATCTTTTCTTTATCTTCCCTTTATCTTGCTCTTATTTTCCTTATCTTCCTTATCTTTTCTTTATCTTCCCTTTATCTTCCTCTTATCGTCCTCTTATCTTCCTCTTATCTTCCTCTTATCTTTCCCTTATCTTTCTTATCTTCCCTTTTTCTTATCTTCCTCTTATCTTCCTTATCTTTCTCTTCTCTTCCTTCTCTTTCGCTTATCTGCCTTATTTTCCCAATTTTCAGTCCCAGACCCCTCAAGGATATCTGTCACAAATCCAAAATATATAGACATGTTCTGGTAGAGATTTCCTCATTTAGACACTGACTGTCAGATAGAGATGTTTACCAACGAACAGAGGGCATTTCTTCAGTTTTTGTGTCTTTCAAAACCCATACAACAGCGAGCTGTTTTGGAGTCTGCGAGCCCTGAGCAGGTTCGATGTATATGCGAGTGTGCGCACAATTTTTGGCAAATGCACTACCAACTACGTCGTCAGGTGATTGAAAGACTTAGCCCTTACCAGGACGATCTACACATTTTGGTTGATCCCCGACGAAGTTTTAGACGAAAAAAGAAAACACTGGTTCAAAACGGTAAAGGATTTCTAAGCCTGTTGCTTGGTCCTGTTTTAGAAGGACTCACAAAAATGGTATAAAAGAACCAAAAGTTTCTACAATAGTCAGTTTAAGCGTGAACATCATGGAAGAGACAAGTCTCGCTAATTATCGCGTCCAACAAATAATATCACATTTACACTACGGAATCGATGAAGAGAAAGTGTCTTCTCTGCTAAACAGTTTGCTGATATCTCATAGACTTCTCACTCGTGGAATTCAAGAGGGGAAATAGTATATAACGGAAGAACTATACCAAGAACAAATATCACTGATTTGATAGAATATTGTCTTACAGAATACAATGCCAAGATTCCCGAGCCCCTTGGTTTAGATATTTTTATTAAAGGACTAGCAAATTTGAAAATTGATAAAAGTCTCATTGAAAATGTTCAAGTTTTGACCATGCTGGCACGTCATGAACATCAAGGGCCGGATTCCGAAAGCGAAGACGAAGAAAGCGAAGACGAAGACGAAGAAACTGACTTCAAAAAACAGGAGAGTCGGACGCGGAGCATTGGAGTGGAGAGGACTCGGAGAGAAAAGAAGAACTTACTGGAGAATGTGAACACTGTCAAAGTATTGTACATGTTGTATATTTACTTCAGTGTCCTAAATGTTCATGGAAAGATTTCTATCAGGATAACAATCAATGTAAATTATGTAACTTAGGATCTCCCTTATCTTTTTCACATTCAATTGGTTTCTGTACTGCATGTCCCAAGGCTTATATTAGCGATGGAGTTAATGAAAATAATTTTGAACCGAAATAAAAAAATAGATAATCCTCAAACTCAGCCTCGCAAAAATACACCAAACTTGACACCGGAGATAAAGCAAGAAACTGACGATCTTCCGTGGGGTTTCCCTGCTACACCTAAAACCTATTTCCTAACACCGCCTCCTACCGTTGAACAACCGAGGCTTAAACATAATTTCTTTCATAACTGGGAAAGTTTGGGCGACCCGACAGAGAAAGACTTGGCAAAGATGACTCCGGATGATAGAGAAGAGTATGAATATCATCTATTGATGACTAGATCAAAATATTTACCCATGACAAAAGAAGATGTGTCCCAATTATCATCAGAAGACAAGAATGATTATCATTCTACTTTTAAAATAAAAACACCTAAATATAATCTAAGAAGCAGACCTTACTAGATGCTCGGTGTGAACTATTTATATGTAACGGTAATTTGTTTTGATATGTGTAAGTTTAAACCAAAGCCTAAATAAATATTTTAAACTGAGTACTTTGAATTCTGTCTTATGAGGCGACGCGAGGCTGTACATTCTCCATGGTAACGCCCCCGCTAATCATCTTTTGGCCTGAACATGCCCACACATCAATACCCCTTATTATCCACACACAACTCATGACATCCCCTAAAATGAATTAAATATTCTACTTATATGCAAATCTGGCTATGTTTTGGTCATTAGTAACTTTAATGACTTTTCCCTTTTGTGTTCTGCACGTGCGAGAATCTTATAACATACTAAATCATAGCGACGAATTATTTAACCAAGCTTTGTAATTTTTCAAAGTGCTTGGTCAACGATGCTGTTGAATAATGTTCTTCTAAGTTTACAATAACGATTCGCTACCATTCAAGACGACTCTTTTTAACTTCATACGGTTCCTATACGTATAAACATCACAAAAGCGAACCAAATATCTAATATAATATTCAAAAGCGAACCAAATATCTAATATAATATTCATATATAAGCTTTTCATTGCTATGTGCCAATACGTTTTTTCTGAGCTCACGGCTTTTCGGATTGATTCGTACATATCTTAAGTTCAGCTTTCCAAACAAGGTTTCAGATAAAAAATATAAAGTGTCTCTATCAATTTCGCGAACAAAAAATGGAACGTATTACTCAACAACTATTAGCCATATTTAAGACAAAACACAACATTTATACAAGAAAATCATTTATTACTTTCTCTCCAGTAAGAAAGATATCCTAGAATACATTTCATTTCTGGATTCTCCGCATTATTATATAATTTTCACAGTGCATACAATATTGACTCTGACGTGTTTTCTAATTGTCTTAAACGTTCAAGAGCGTCTTTATGACACCTGATCTTTAGCACTCTTGTCGCTTCAATAAACTCGTCCCAAATTAATCGTTTATCGTTTACAAATGCAATGGCATCTTTTTACAGTACAACTCCCATCTTTCTTCCTCGGTCATCATGAGGCAATCATGCTGGCGCTGACTGGGGTGATCAATCTTACAACCACAACATTTTTCCTCGCATAATTTCTCGATTTCAGTGGCGAAGGCGTCTGTGTATATGGTCTCTATCAATGGAAACAGCTTTTGGTATTCAACAACGGACACTTCATCGACATGTACTTGATTTCCCCAGGCTTCACATTTACGGTTTCTAGATCGTCGAGTATTCATGTCTCAGTTCTAAACGGCTTTCAACAAACGTTCCAATCTTTCTCTAAAGTCTCGAACAAGTGTAGAATCGTCCAGAAAAAGACCAAACGAGTGTGATGCTAGCACTCAAACTCAGGTTTATATCATTAACCACGTGTACGCAAATTACTTTTCGTGCATCACACCGTGCATCACACCGTGCATCACACCGAATATTTAATGAGGCGGTATCCCTTTGTACAGTATATGGGGGGCGGGGGTTACCTACTGCAGCAACTCTACTTTTAATTTGTAGCAACTCTACTTTTAATTTGCAGCAACTTTACTTTTAATTTGCAGCAACTTTACTTTTAATTTGCAGCAACTCTACTTTTAATTTGCAGCAACTTTACTTTTAATTTGCAGCAACTTTACTTTTAATTAGCAGCGACATTTTTAATTTTTCGCAACATTATTTTTAATTTGATTTTAATATAATTATAATATAATTTTAATATAATTGCAGCAATTTCTTCCCTTGTGAGCCACCGTAAAATCGTATCTCAAACAGGAAAACAACGATAGTGTTTTTAAAACATTATCTACTAATAGTAGATAAGCAATTTAAAAAAGCCATGCAGAAAGTTGGAGCAGATATTTATAAGCTCGTTCACTTTGCTCACTTGTGAGATATATCCTCTAGGAATTAAAATATGTATTATTCTCTACTTAAAAGTACTCTAGGACGAGAAATATTTAGTTTCGCCACGGCCAATCTCCTAATAGAAAAAAACCCAACAACATCAGTATCGGAGTTTTATGCGCGACGTCGCCGACGTCGACGTATAATCCTGCAAGGATAGGTTAGTCAGCACCAGTCAGTGTATATTGATGTATAACTGTATAAAGATGCAACCATCTATAAGATATGCTGCATCTAACGCACGCTGTGATTGGGAAATTACCGTGATTATATCAGAAAACCCGGTTTTGACGTCACTGAACGGCATTTTTTCGGCTCAATTTCCATATAAACGTCCCCAAATGACGTCTAAGCAGTTTAATACTTCATATAGTATATGTATATACATGCAGTAATCTTGTTGTGTGTGCACTATATAAGCATTCTATACAGATGTTATATTGCTGTCATAGACGTTATATCGCCGTTATAGAGGTTATTCACGTTATAGGCGTTTTTGGTGTTATTGGCGTTATAGACGTTATTGGCGTTATAGACGTTATTGGCGTTATAGACGTTATTGGCGTTATAGACGTTATTGGCGTTATAGACGTTATTGGCGTTATAGACGTTATTGGCGTTATAGACGTTATTCACGTTTTAGGCGTTTTTGGTGTTATTGGCGTTATAGACGTTATTGGCGTTATAGACGTTATTGGCGTTATAGACGTTATTAGCGTTATAGACGTTATTGGCGTTATAGACGTTATTGGCGTTTTAGGCGTTATAGACGTTATTGGCGTTATAGACGTTTTTGGTGTTATAAGCGTTATAGACGTTATAGATGTTTTTGGTGTTATAGGTGTTATAGACGTTATTGGCGTTATAGATGTTTTTGGTGTTATAGGCGTTATAGACGTTATTGGCGTTATAGATGTTTTTGGTGTTATAGGCGTTATAGACGTTATTGGCGTTATAGATGTTTTTGGTGTTATAGGCGTTATTGGCGTTATAGATGTTTTTGGTGTTATAGGCGTTATAGACGTTATAGACGTTTTTGGTGTTATAGGCGTTATAGACGTTATTGGCGTTATAGATGTTTTTGGTGTTATAGACGTTATAGACGTTTTTGGTGTTATAGGCGTTATAGACGTTATTGGCGTTATAGATGTTTTTGGTGTTATAGGCGTTATAGACGTTATTGGCGTTATAGATGTTTTTGGTGTTATAGGCGTTATAGACGTTATTGGCGTTATAGATGTTTTTGGTGTTATTGGCGTTATAGACGTTATTGGCGTTTTAGGCGTTATTGGCGTTTTAGGCGTTATTGGCGTTATAGACGTTATTGGCGTTATAGACGTTATTGGCGTTATTGGCGTTTTTGGCGTTATAGACGTCATTGGCGTTTTAGACGTTATTGGCGTTATAGACGTTATTGGCGTTATAGACGTTATTGGCGTTATAGACGTTATTGGCGTTATAGACGTTATTCACGTTTTAGGCGTTTTTGGTGTTATTGGCGTTATAGACGTTATTGGCGTTATAGACGTTATTGGCGTTATAGACGTTATTAGCGTTATAGACGTTATTGGCGTTATAGATGTCTTTGGTGTTATAGGCGTTATAGACGTTATTGGCGTTATAGATGTTTTTGGTGTTATAGGCGTTATTGGCGTTATAGATGTTTTTGGTGTTATAGGCGTTATAGACGTTATAGACGTTTTTGGTGTTATAGGCGTTATAGACGTTATTGGCGTTATAGATGTTTTTGGTGTTATAGACGTTATAGACGTTTTTGGTGTTATAGGCGTTATAGACGTTATTGGCGTTATAGATGTTTTTGGTGTTATAGGCGTTATAGACGTTATTGGCGTTATAGATGTTTTTGGTGTTATAGGCGTTATAGACGTTATTGGCGTTATAGATGTTTTTGGTGTTATTGGCGTTATAGACGTTATTGGCGTTATAGACGTTATTGGCGTTTTAGGCGTTATTGGCGTTTTAGGCGTTATTGGCGTTATAGACGTTATTGGCGTTATAGACGTTATTGGCGTTATTGGCGTTTTTGGTGTTATTGGCGTTATAGACGTCATTGGCGTTTTAGGCGTTATTGACGTTTTAGGCGTTATTGGCGTTTTAGGCTTTATTGGCGTTTTAGGCGTTATTGGCGTTATAGACGTTATTGGCGTTATAGACGTTATTGGCGTTATAGACGTTTTTGGTGTTATAGACGTTATTAACGTTATTGGCGTTATAGACGTTTTTGGCGTTATAGACGTTATTAGCGTTATTGACTAGGCGTTATAGACGTTTTTGGCGTTATAGACGTTATTGGCGTTTTAGGCGTTATTGGCGTTATAGTCATTTTTGGCGTTATAGACGTTATTGGCGTTTTAGGCGTTATTAACGTTTTTGGTGTTATTGACGTTATTTTAGCGTTATTGACGTTTTAGGCGTTATTGGCGTTTTAGGCGTTATTGGCGTTATTGGCGTTTTAGGCGTTATTGGCGTTATTGACGTTTTTGGTGTTATTGACGTTTTTAGCGTTATTGACGTTTTAGACGTTATTGGCGTTTTAGGCGTTATTGGCGTTTTAGACGTTATTGACGTTTTTGGTGTTATAGGCGTTATTGGCGTTATTGGCGTTTTAGGCGTTATTGGCGTTATTGGTGTTTTAGGCGTTTTAGGCGTTTTAGGCGTTTTAGGCGTTATTGACGTTATTGACGTTTTTGGTGTTATAGGCGTTATTAGCGTTATTGGCGTTATTAGCGTTTTAGACGTTATTGGCGTTTTAGACGTTATTGGCGTTATAGGCGTTATTGGCGTTTTAGGCGTTATTGGCGTTATTAGCGTTTTAGGCGTTATTGGCGTTTGTGGGAACTACCGTACTATTTGTATCTGTTGTTGCAAAACCTTTTGAAAAACTAGTAAACTATGCAGACAACTGAGATTGTTTTATGTCTGAAAATAACATAATCGTGGAACAGCGGTGGCTGGGTTTCAGCCTATACTGTATATGCATTCCATGGAAACTGCATTATCCGAATTCACATTGTTTTGTATTCTCATGAGGATGAAAAACGGCAATGTGAATCCGGATACTTTTGCTCTATTGTAAACGGCGCCTTAGAGTGCTACGAATGAATGGCTGTATAACATGAATAACGTCCTTTAATATTACCGGAGTGCTATTTTTGGACCTCACACAGGCTTTTGACAGTAAATCATAGAATCTAACTTTCTAGACTTGAACTGCGTGGTACGCGGTGTTATAATCTCGAATGGTTTAAGTCATATCGACTTTAAATATATAGTAAAAGAAGCTACATGTTTAATCATGAGTTCATGACCCGAACTCAGGCCGGACTGACTTTATAAGAGGTTGGTTGTAGTGTTTTTATACTATAGATCGTTTTCATGAGTCCGGGCCGAGATTCAGTTCACGCCGGCCTAATCTCAGGTCGCCTGCTAGACCGCCGAACTGAGGCACTTCACCTCTCAAACTCAACAGGTTGTTTTAAATGAGATTTGTGTCAAATCCGCATAAAAAAATGGTTCTCCAGTGGTCACGAGCTGTAAGGCAATTGACACAAATCTTGAAGCAACAGCGAAACCAAGCCTATATAGTTTCAAGGCCAGCCTCATGTAAACAAAAATTGAAATGCAAAATTCAGGTCGGTCCAAGTTCAGGTCGGCCTAATGTAAACACCCCCATATATATGCTCCAAATCAATAGCTGCTAGCCGTCAAGTGCAACAAGAACTTATAGACCACTTTCATAATGGCCAAGACTTTAAATATTCTTTTCTGCACATAGCCTTTCTGGCCTCGTTATGAGGCAAAGATTATTTTGAATAATACAGACACACAAACGAGGCTTATGCACATTAAAGATATTCAAATTAAGGTGGTACTGGAGTCTCAAGTCGACTCTTCCGATCTTAACTACATCGCTGCGTTCTATACTTTTCGAGATTTCGGCGATCAAACTTTCGTATCTAAGGGCGAATGTTCGCGCCAAAACAGAAGATTAAGGCTGAAAGACAATGAATTTATGTTTGTTCTCCTACAGCGAGTTTTGACAGAATTTTACACCTTGAGATTCGTGTTGTGATTTGATATGCGGCAATCATCTAGTCATTTTGCCCTTTTCTCCAAGGAGCACTTGTCCTTGGAGTAATATGGCTGGTACGTAATAATTGAGATAACTTTATTCGTTTTCTTTCGAGTATCTTTCGGCTACATCTTTCCCCTGTCTTAAACCTCTTTCCTGGTGGATCTACGAACGAAACTATTTTGCGTTTCCGGCCACCACTCAAACTCTCTCTCGTGCGCTCAATGTCCATCCAAGGGAGACAAGCTTCTTGGTGCTGAAATTCATCATCGACCCGAGCCCAACTCCTCGAAAGAGATTCAGGGTTCAGTTGCTCCAACATTCGAATCAGTATCACCGGTACGCCGTACGCCGTACCCGCAGCCATGTCGCGTGAATATTACTTCGCAAAGAGCAATCAGCAGGATGTAATCGAATATAACAACCCCAAGCGCCGCTATGCAGGCTACTTGACATGTCATCACTAAACACCCGACGTGTCGTTGCCAGGCTATTATGATCTAATTGGTTAATTCGTTTTCGCGCGGAATTTTTCCAAGCCAAAAATAGAGGTTACATTACTTATTCGTCCTTTTATGGGGGTAAATTCTAAGTATTAGCCACTGGCCATTCACTGTTGGCTCACAAGAACATAGAAGAATCGTGTGACAACTCGAAAAAGACGAATTGTTTTGTCAAAACAGCTGTAATTTGAGGTAATATTGCCAACATTTGATATATTTTCATCAGAGTAACGTCTAAAAGTTCCATATCTGTGTCTCTATTCAATCTATTTCAACAAAATTTGGACTGATTGCACACAAGACTGTAACAAACAAATTGGTCGGAGTACGCAATCGTCCGCCTTAAAACTTTTGGTTGAGAATTTTTTGTAAATCTGTCATCGTTCAAAATGAGGTAATGTTTATAAATCTACGGTGGCCCACAAGTGCAACACAGAAATAAATGTCGAAACACAGAAATAAATGTCGAAGCACAGAAATAAATGTCGAAACACAGAAATAAATGTCGAAACACAGAAATAAATGTCGAAACACAGAAATAAATGTCGAAGCACAGAAATAAATGTCGAAACACAGAAATAAATGTCGAAACACAAAAATAAATTCCGAAACACAAAAATAAATGTCGAAACACAAAATTTTTTGTTGGAACACAAAAATAAATGTTTGGAGCACAAAAATAAATGTTTGGAGCACAAAACTAAATGCCAAAACACAAAATAAATGTCGAAGCACAAAAATAAAAGTTGGTCATAAATGTTCATCACAGGGGGGGGGCGGGGGCAGGAAAGGAGATTCTTTTGTTTGCTCTTTGGAGATTGGATTGTAGCATTTGTAGCCATCTTGGAAGATGTTTTGCACGGGTTGTGGTAATGAAATATTAGAGTGGTACAAGTATTGTGTATGTTGTGGAAGTGTTATTTTACTTCCAAATGACGAAGAAACTTTAATTCGCCTCTATTTCAACAAGGGATATAATTATGAAGAGATAAGGATGTTTCTTGAGAAACATAATATTACAATGTCACTAAGAACTTTAAAAACGCGTCTATCTGGAATGGGTTTAGGAAGAAGGAACATTGTTTATGACGTTAACATTGTTAGAGAACGAATTCAACAGGAATTGAATGGACCTGGATGTTCAGGTGGTTATCGCTCTGTGTGGAACACTCTGCAGCTTGAGGGCATACATGTTCCCAGGAAAATAGTTCAAGAAACACTCAGAGAACTAGATCCAGATGGTTCTGAAGAAAGGAGAATGAAATGTCTCCAACGAAGGCAGTATAGAAATCCTGGACCTAACTATGCTTGGCATATGGACGGTTATGATAAACTAAAGCCTTATGGCTTTCCAATTCATGGCTGCATTGATGGATTTAGTCGAAGAATTTTATGGTTGGAAGTGGGGAGGACAAATAACAATCCAGCTGTAATTTCAAAATTCTACCTTAATACAGTTATTGAAGAAAATGGTTGCCCTACCATACTCAGGACAGATAATGGAACAGAAAATGTAGTAGTTGCTGGAATGCAGTGTTTTTTCCGTTGTGATGGGGAAGACGAATATGCAGGAGTTAAAGCGCATAGGTACTGTACAGTATTGTAGCAAGTAATTTACCGGGTGGAAACCGTAATCGCAAAATGAATATAAGAGCCCAGCTCAAAATTTTTAAATGCAATACAATTACCGGTATAAATATAAAATATAATAAATACAAATATAATAAATACAATACATTGCATTTTAAAATATTTTTGAGCTTCGCTCTTATATGCATTTTGTGATTACTGTACAGTACTATAATTATATAGTTTTTATGTATATCATACCGTAAATGAATGAATTAGTGCCTGGGGTGCTTTCCCCCCCCATACTCATAGGGGTACTCGTAGTGACTGCTGAAGTTCGTTTTTTAATCATTTTGTACTTAAATTTGAATCAGTTGATAAATAAAAATCCCCAGATTTTTTGTACTTATTTGAAATAAGCTCTCCTCTTTATTAAGCCCCACCCCCCTCAAAGAAGATTTGATATGTATGTGTCTATGTACATATATGTGTATTGCATACTTTCTTGTAAAGTAAAGTTATATTTTTTTATTCCAGTTTAACCTACCTAATTAAAAATTAATCTCAAATGAGTATATACAAGTGTTGACTGTATGTCACTGTGAAAATTGTGGTCAGCTATTGCAAACATTGACATGATCAAAAACTAAAGTTAGCCAGACTAGTGCATCATATACACCACTTTCACAATAGCGACTAGTGCATCATATACACCACTTTCACAATAGCGACTAATTTGAATATACTTTTGTGTGCATCGTAATCAGCCTTACTAGCCTTGTTTGTGTGTCGGCAATTCAAAATAATCTTTGCTTCATAACGAGGCCAAAAAGGCTTACCGGTATTTAGATGCACATAAAAGAATATTTAAAGCATTGGCCATTATGAAAGTGGTCTATAGGCCCTTTTAATAAGTGCAGAGTATGTCATTTTCCGCACTTGACGTCATTTTCCACACTTGACGTCATTTTCAGCTTTTTGAATTCTATTGAAAATATACACAAGCTAAGACAATAAACGAAACTGAAAAGAATTCAAAAGAAAAATTGAAAACAAATTGACGTCATAGGGTGAAAATTACGTATTCTATACTTATTAAAAGGGTCTATAAAAAGCTGTGAATAAAATTATTAAAAAACATTAACAATTGCATATTAAAAATGATTGTAATTATTTGGCTTCCTGAACTGTAGGTATGGAAGTTCACCAGCAAATCAACGAATCGAGTCATGGTGGTCCTATCTACGAAGAAACCGTACCAACTGGTGGATAAATTTTTTTAAGGACATGATTGAGAGAGGTGTACTAAGCACAGCAAATTCCCTGCAGATGGAATGTCTATGGTTCTGTTTCTCTGGAATTTTGAAACAGGAACTCAACTCCACTAAAGAGCACTGGAATAGTCATTACATTAGGCGGTCGAGGCATGATACCGTAGCTGGCAAACCTGATGTGCTTTACTACTTACCAGAAAGTGTTGGAGCAACAAATCACATTAAGCCCGTAACTGCAACACAGATTGAAGATATGTCTCAACATCATGATGAATCTCAAGAAAGTGAGGATAACGATTTTCAGGAATATTTTAAATTCATTGCTGAACAAGAGAGAATCCAAACACCAACAAATTGGAGTGACGCTAATGAATTGTACCAACAATTGCTTGCTATTGCTGCTCCTGTATAAATTCCCATGTGGCATAGGATAATGTATATATACCTGTAAACTTTGAATTGATTAGGAAATATATACTGGTACCAGCAGGTTGGAATGTGCATGCTACAGTATTACTCACAATAACAGTTTAACAATGGAATTATGTGTCATATATACTATCAATTTGTAAATAATGTTTTTACATTTTGACAAAAACTTTAATTTGCTGAACATTTAACAAAACATCTTAAAATCAACTAAAAACTTAGCAATGTACATAATCAACTTTGATATGCTTTTTCCTATTAGTATAACATTCTTGTTAACTTTTTTTCCTTTTTAAATAAAAGCTGCGACATTAAAGTTTGCACAGTTTGGATTGCTGCTACTAGTTACCAAGCATCACAATTTACTGAAAATACCACCATTCATTAGCGCAGTTACAAAATAATTAAGACAATCACCATTGACTGTTCTGTTGTTTACATACAAATACAGCATATTTGAGCATGTTTGGGCAGAAGGAATTGCCTTACTTTCATCATGAATAAAATAACAGGAAGGAGTTGGGTCGAAACCAATAGCAGGAATGGAACATGCTCCTGTGGCGAATAACAGGACATGTGTTGGTGAAATTTGTGGAATGAATTCCTTTTCCTCATTAGTGAGCTCTACTTCATCTTCTTCTAACCGCTCAAGAAGTCCTTTACCTAAACATGAAATCAAATCATATTTATGGCATATTTAATGCCTATTCACACAATTTGATTGATTGGATCTAATGATCCGTTTATTTCTCCTCCTGGCACATGTGATTTAGTAAACTTACTAGAATTAGTAGAATATTGAGATAATTATTCGTTTGCAAATTCCCACGAATCATTATACAATTATAGTTATTAGTTTCATTATTACATGTACATCTGAAGGAAAATCGGATCCAATTAATCGGAACGTGTCAATAGGCCTTTATAATACAGTACAAGTAACATCCTCTACTCTGATGAACTTATAGAGTATGTTATGGTAATTGGTCTCTTGTTGCATTTATTCACCTAAGTCTTTATTATTCTTTGTATGGGTTAATTTATGTTAGTTGCATGACTGAGAACCTGCTGTGGGGGACTGGGGAGGGGGAGGCAAACCCTAAATTTCCTGATAAGATATCAAGGAAAAAATACCATTTAAATACTTCTCCCCATTGTTACTGTTCAATTGATGCAGTGAAAACAACGTTTTCATTTCATCTTTTGCCCAGCCTAGAAAATGTACCTTATAATTATAATTAGTGGTGTTGACCTAGGGGGTGGGGGTCTATAATTAGCATGCAAACCCAATAAATGTTTTAATTCCTTGGGTCCTTGGATAGTAATTTTGAGGGCACTATTCTCATATTTTCAGTTACAGTACACCACAGACTTTTCTGCCTGGTGTCCAATCAACTGGATTTTGACAAAAGCAGAAAGCCCTTCAGACATACCGTAAACATCCAAGAAATTATTTAAGTAATAATATAAACTGACATGTATACCTTCACACAAATGCAGAAACTCTAAAAATTTTGTCATCACAATTTCTTCTTGGATGCGTCGGTTACTGCCAGCAGGTGAGAATGTAGGACGCAAAATTTCAACAACTTGTCGTGAGGTACATTTTGTATTTTCTTTTCTCAAGAACAAGTAGTTTGTCATCTCTTTAGAGCCACGAACAATGTTTAATACCTTTATTTAAAAGTATTGTAAATCAGTGTTACTTGTTTCCAATTCTTCACCTTAATATATAATAAAGTACTGTACATTTATGTTAAACACAAGCCCATGGGTTTACTTCCAGTCGGTCTTATGACCAGGATGATTTTTTTTTGTTTAATGCACTTCTCATTGAAAACACCCACGCTCCCCACACCATGAAAAAAAGCCGGGCATTAGATGAGAAGAAAAAAATAGGAGAAAATTGCCCCCATCCCCTGGGGATCATGCATGCATCTAATCACCCATTATTAGTGAGTAAATAGAACCCAGATGTACCTGTGATACTATTTTTATCCCTCGGTGATCTACAGTGTGTATAAAAAACCCCGGAACCCTTAGAAAATGAATTAGTATTCTTTAAAACAACCTAGTATTGTAGTAGTTTGAAAGTCCTAAAAGCGCTGCGTTATAAATTAATCAGCACATAAGTTAAACAGGAAGAGAAAAAGATTTTAAATACTTTCACCATGCATACACTTCAAGTTATCTTAATTTCCCAGGTGTACAAGACCGTGTTTTTTACGCATCTGTGGCTCAAAGGTGTTTAGGGCTTTCAAACTACATACTACAATAGGTTGTTTGAACAGAATACTATTTCATCATCCAAGGGTTCCGGGTTTTTTTTTATACACATTGGGTCAAAATTTCCCTAATCTCCTGACCCACGGATTGGAGGAAGTTTGACAAACAAATCCCCAACCATCTCCCACATACGCCTTTATGTTTACCCTGGGTGGAGTGTGGTGTTTCCAATGACAAATCAGAAGTGCATAACACGAGGAGGATTCACAAGAGCTTGTTTTCTGTTTGGTAGGTTCTTTTGAGAAGTTTAATTATGGGAATGGGAATATTATCATTATTAATTTAATTTGTATACCATACTGTACCTCATAGTATTTCAGTCCTTCAATTAATTGATCTAGCATTGGCTGGCATTTGATAATTGTAAAGTACTTCGCCACCTCCTTCACAAATAGTTCTTTCTCATCAAAGCTTACTGATATTGGTAAACCATCAATACAATATCTCCAGTCACATTCGTTTAGGATGGTGTTTAACTCTTCCTTGTTTCTGGACTCGGAAACCTATGGTTACAAATATATATGGACAGTTTTGTTTGTCCCGATGAAAAGCTCATACATGTATATTAGCTCTAAGATTACCCTTTGATAATTTGACACCTAATCAACTCAAAAAAGAAACAAAAATGAACTTTATCACGAAAATCCCACGGTATATCTATATCTCAGGTATAAGCCCACCCGATTTTAAGCCAACCAATTATAAGATCGAAGCTGTTTATAAGCCCATGGGCTTAGAGATGGGATTCTACAGTAAGTAACCCATCAATCAACCTTTTTTCTATAAAAGTGGGTATAGGCTATCTGTACCTTTGCAAGATCCTTTTTTACCACAGCATCAGGGATCTCTTCTATAGTAGGATAGCTTTCATCAAAGCCAATGCAAATGTAATTGCATATAGCCTGGCTGAACAAACACGGGGGCTCTCCTCCCTGGACAATGGCAGTTGCAAGCATTTGTCCAACACTCAGGTAATCACGGTTTTGGAAACATCTGATGTTACATCGGATCACCCAACCCATTGAAGTGCCTAGAATCAAGAAACAGAAAGATATAGATCATTTAATATTGCATGTGTAAAATAGTTAAAACCACAGCAATTAATGAACTCAATAAAATTGAATAACTACTCAAACCATATACAGTAGTGAAATAAAAGTAGTGTGCTGCATGCATAGGCAGTGTTGAAACAACAATCGAAATATAGTAAGGTTAGATATACTGCCGAAACAGAGAACGTATAGGGGGCCTTTGCTCGAAACGTTAGACTCCTACGTTCTCTATTTCGGCAGTACAGGATATCTAACCTTACTATATTTTGATTTTACTCAAACCATGCATACACTGTCAGGTACATACTTACTTGTCATTGTTCCACTGTCTTTGCAAATTGCTCCAAGCAAAAGATGGAAAAATTCCCTTCTTGGCCCTCCTAAATCAATTGCATCTTCTTCCTCAGTAAATGTTGCAAATGTGACAGATAATAGGCCAAGATTTGATAGAAATCCATTTCTTTTGAAATATGGAAGAGCCGTTTTCCACAGATTTAATCTGCTTACAACAACCACTCTAGAATTCCCTTTATCAACAACTTTTTCAGCATGTTGTTGAACTCTTGGCATCAACTCTGCTTCAGTTAATTCAGACTGCCCTTCTTCTGTAATGGTCTCAACATTAATCGTATGTTGCTCAATGCTTTGCCTGATGGCCACTTGAACAGCTTCATTCTCACTTACACCAATTGGCCTAGACATGCAAATTGAAATACAGATTTAATAGAGCCTTGACAGTCCCAGATGGTGGGGCATTTGACTGTCCACATAGTGGGGAATTTGACCAAAATTTTTCGGAAAAGTCAAATTCCCAGGGGTTTGCCAGGGGGGCATAGGTGATGATCGCATTTGGTAAACAAAACACATATTAGTAGTTTTGAAAACAACAACAACAACAACAACAACAACAACAAATTACTTACAAAAAATCAGTGGTAGTATACATGCACTGTGATGATGGATCATCCAATATCTCAATAACTTGCTCTGGAACATCAGGAAAGGAATTAGCAGTAGCTGAGGCTGTAGTTATGTTGCTGGCTCCATCTTCTCGTGCTTTGCCTTCATCATCTTTCTCTCCAGTTACTTGTTCGATGTCGCTTTCGCTAGATGAAAAATCGTCTGTTGTTTCGGCTTGGCCTTGCTCTTTATCAGATAGCGGAAAAAACGGACACAGATATAACGTTATTCTGCCATAGCTTTTCCCAACCCCTTCTTTATACTTAGCAAGAGTGAAGGGGTCAATAGAACCCGGAATTATTTGTGCAGACTGTCCATCTTGATACACAAGTTTGTATGGACGTTCGGAATGAAACGTCTTGTCGTAGTCACTTCTTTTGTTTAAGGCTGATTCAAGGACAGCTTTGTAATCAGCTTCTTTGGAGATGTTTAATGGCAACGTTTTACCTCGTAGAATGTTCGCTACACCTTCGTTGTTTAGTTCCATGACCCCAATGTTTATAGTAACTTCTTGTTTTTGGGAGACTCGTTGCTTTTTTGAAGGTCTGAAATGAGAAGCCATCTCTTCGGCCTTCTTGGTCATGAAATGTTCAAGCGACGGAGGCCGGCCATTGCTTGCTACGCTAACACTAACAGACCCTTTTGTGGCACTCGTAGATGCCGACGCCGACACATTCGTAGACTTTTCTGATGCAGATCCTTTTATGTCATCCTTTTTCCTACCACATGACGGACAAAAAACGAAAACACTTTGCATACAACTTCCACAAAACCGACAAAACATGGCTGCACGTACGACCGCAGTCACCGCACTGTGAGTGCTTCCGCTGGCCACCGATCACATGTCAAGATTCCCGCGTTACAATCACTTCGTGCATCCAACTTTTATTTTTGTGCTTCGACATTTATTTTGTGTTTTGGCATTTAGTTTTGTGCTCCAAACATTTATTTTTGTGTTCCAAGAAAACATTTTGTGTTTCGACATTTATTTTTGTGTTTCGGAATTTATTTCTGTGTTTCGATATTTATTTCTGTGTTTCGACATTTATTTCTGTGTTTCGACATTTATTTCTGTGCTTCGACATTTATTTCTGTGTTTCGACATTTATTTCTGTGTTGCACTTGTGGGCCACCGTATAAATCAGAGACAAATACACGAGCGATTGCGTACTCCGGCTTAAATCTTCCTATTGATACATAAAGCAAATCCTCTTTGTTTCAGCTCAACAAGTTCAAAGCGAAAGCTACAATCAATAATCAAAGATGGCCATTTTGGGAATTCATTTTGAGTTCCCACACCCCCCTGGACGCAAAACGGTTTTTTAGTGGAACCAACAACTTAGACAACCATAGACCTTTCTAAATACCAGGTTTCAGAATTTTTCAATTTTTCAAAAATGAGACTCCAGTACCACCTTAAATAGGGTGAGTAAATTTTTTTTTTATTAAACTGACAGCAATTTTACATATAATAGAAAGTCTCGCTCTTGTTAACACAGGTTTATGCGGTAATTAACAATTAGACATGTTCCCAAAAGAAAATGGATATATTTAGAAACTATACCAAGAGGCAATAAAATAAGTATAAAAAAGTAAACGTGTCAAAAATTGAGAATCAGCGTGTCGTTATTGGGCGTGACTGCACTCTTTCAACAAAAGTAGTAGATGTTCGTGGAATAACCAGTATTAATCAAAACTCTGACATGTTTTGTTACTCATTATTTCAATAACGACAATAATAAGTATTGATTGGAACGTGGGAATCAAAAAAAGCGAAATGAAACGGCTAGAATATAAAATATCTTTAATCTGTATATAGTCTTTAAAACGAAACTGAAAATATGAACAAAACATCATACTAAGTATAGTTCAATATTTTATGGCTTATTTATCACGGCACGCTCTTTTTCCTGAAACTTTTTCATTTTTGGATAGGCCGTCTTTCAGAAGTCTTTCAATCCCTCTTTTGTTTGCACGCCCTTTAGAATAAGCCGCCACTGGAGCTTTAGGAGGCAAGGTCGCAACAGCTGCTGGAAGTTCAGGCAAGTCTTTTAGTGGAAGATCAACATCTTCTGGAAAGTCAGGCACGTCTTTTGGTGTAAGATCTGCATTTATTGGAGAGTCAGAGACATCTTTTGGTAGAAGATCAACATCTTCTGGAACGTCAGGCATGTCTTTTTGTGGAAAATCAACATGATCTTCTGGAACTTCAGGCACGTCTTTTGGTGGAAGGTCAACATGCATATGATCTTCTGGAAATTCAGGCACGTCTTTTGGTGGAAGGTCAACATGATCTTCTGGAACGTCAGCGGGCACGTCTTTTGGTGGAAGGTCAACATGCATATGATCTTCTGGAACGTCGGGCACATCTTTTGGTGGAAGGTCAACATGCATATGATCTTCTGGAACGTCAGGCACGTCATCTCTCTCGTAATCGTTCTCCATATCTGGAAGAACTTATGAAGAAAAGAAATAATTGTCTTACTTTCAAATAACAATGAATGGAATGATATAAATTCAAAGTGGAATCAGACTGTTGAGCAAACGCGAGAATGCATGTGAATATATCTGACAAATTTTTGTCGACATGGCCTATAAAATATCCAATTTGCTGCACTTTACTTAAATTACGTTTTTCTCCCGCAATTGCAGTTCAACAGTGTTTTCTATTGATAGCCGATCTGGCCTAGCTGAAGTAAAGATATTGTAAAAATTGAGGCAAAAGGTGCAGGTCACATATTTCGTGCCATTTGCCAAATTTGTTAGTTGTATGAACAATAAGTGCATTCCCTACTTACCTGCTCTTAATGATGTGTACATGCTGTTGGAGAAAGCACTAGATAGTACGACAATGCAACGTAAACCTTTATACCCTCCATCTGTTTCAGCATTTCTCGAGTAAGTGACAAATAGCATTTGTCCTTGTGTGGCTTCAGTTTGGCAAACCACATGTTTTTTATCTTTGTTTTCTCTGCAGCATTTTCTTCTGTGACCTGATTTCCTGGCACCTCATTCCATCTGATGGCAACAGCTTCGTTGTACCCAACTTCAGTCTTTCTTATAAATTGGGAAATCTACAAAATTTACGAAATGTAATACACTTAATTTCATTCTCGTTCACATTCAGACATTTTCATTTACGTCATTAAAGGCTCATTGCTAAAGATCTGACCAAACGCTTTCAACATCGCATTCACAACATTCAACATCGTTGAACAATGTTAATAAATTATTTGCAAGTGCGGGCAGCCAAATGAATTCAACATCGTGTAACATTGTCGAATGACGAAAGCAGCTTTTAGTTTTAATTAAGGTGATTCCTCAGTTTTGCATTGCGCAGCATTTTCGCGCAACATCCATCAGAATAATAGACATGTTGAAGTAGTTGAACGCATGTTTAGCATCATTCAACAGGAGTGGCCAAACGCTTTCAACATGTTGAATAAAATGTTGAAAGTGTTTGAAAGGTCTAAAAAATATTTACCTGTTGTGGTGTTTTTTCTGCACACGCCCCAATTATTAGACTTCCTAGTTCATCAAATACATCAACTGGCTCAACTTCTTCCGGCGTATTTTGGCATGTTGCCACTGTATGCTGTTGTCCTTTCTTTGCCTTATTCCAAAAGATAAAACCAAGAATGATTGATTTAAAGATAACTATGGCAATTAAATGCCACTATGGCTATAAGTTTGTTTGCAACATTTTACCTGCCATGTGCATGGTAAATGCTGTGGTCAGCAAATTACCTCCTTGTCGCAGTACATTTGTAAATTTGCAAGGTTTGACAAACATTATAGTTTAAATTAATCACCTCGTTTATAACCCTTCGTTGGCTGGCAAAATATTTTACGATGTGCTCTACAGTTTTGGCAGTTTCCAAATCAATTTCGCATGGAATAGATGGCAAGTCTTCAGGTTGTTCCCCTTCTTTTAAGAAAAGGTTGAGGACGTGGATGAGGACATGAACTACTCCACATAATCTAAAAGATAAAACTCTGCTAGTATTGAAACCTAAACTCTTAATTTTAATACAATTTATAAGAAATTCTATGTTTGCCTAAAATCAATACTCTGGACTGCTCAAACACACAACAGAACTCAACAACAAAGAGCACCACCGTCTATAGCTAACATTCGTAGACCTATGGTACTGCAGTGAAAATATGAGTGTTTGCTTGATGCTACTTGTTTTATTCAGCCGCAACCTTCTATTTTCTCCAGTATGAATAGACTGGAAAATTTGCCAGAGTGGGTAGGTAATGACCTTCGACCTTCACTATGAATGGCTCACACACGTTTCAATGTTACTTAATTATTGTTGATTTCATATTACAGCGGATTCAGGTTGGGCGTTTATGAACAACAATTGTCGCATAATAATAGTTGCAACAATTAATTAAGGTGAGGTAATACGAGCAACATTTTTCTTCAACTTGCAATGCAACATTGTTGCGTTGCAAGTTGAAAAGCGTTGTTGCAAGTATTACCATCCACATTAAACATTGTCACGCAACAAGGATTTTGTTGCAAGTTGAAAAAAGTAGACACCAGTTCTACTTGCTGATTCAACTTGCAACAAAATCATTGTTGTGTGACAATGTTTAAGGTGGGTGGTAATACGTGCAACAACGCTATTCAACTTGCAATGCAACAATGTTGCAGCAATTCGTTGCTCGTATTACTTCACCTTTAGGCAAAATAATATCAGACGTCGCTGGGCGGGGCTTACAACATTCTGTCTAAAAATATTTGCATTGCGTGTAAATTTTACGAGCGATGTTGTACACGCCTAGCAACGTCTGTCATTTTGCCTGGAAACGTCATAAGGCCCCGTTCACACTATACCAGATAGGCCTTCTGTACACACACAAAACGCCTGTTCCGTCACAATTGCTGTGTCGCCGCTCCGATCTCGAAATTAAGCGGTACATCTTTTATCGGATAGGTTTTTGTGCCGTTTCAGCTCCAGTGTGAACGGAGTTCAAAATCGTTTCGGAAGTAAATTAATAGAATAGAGCGTGGTGATTGGTTGTATCGTACGGCATAATTATAAAATGACAACAACAGATGGCATCAAAATATCGTGCCGCGTCTGTTCACACTATCGGGATAGGTTTTCGAAAACCTATCTGGTATAGTGTGAACGGGGCCTAATTGCAACTAAATGCAACAATTGTTGGCGTTAAACGCTCAACCGGAATCCGCTGTACTTCACCGCCGTGTGCTGCGAAATAGCAACCTTGTTAGTTCCGAACAAACTTCGGAGCTTCGCAACACACGGCGGTAAAGTAATATGCAATCAACAGTAATAAGTTACTGCCATTTGCAAGCCAACGTTAGGCTTGCGATTTTTTTCATGTTTGTTTACTTTGAAAGTTGCACCTTTCACCAGAAAACGTTGAACATTTAAAAACAAATCAATCAACTTGCGGCGTCATGCATTTTGGCAGGTTTCTTTGAACTGACGCCGCAAGTTGATTGATTTGGTTTTTTTTCCAAGTTTTCTGGTGAAACGTGCAACTTTCAAACATAAACAAACATGAAAAAAATCGCAAAGTATCCCTTGTCTGCAAAGACCGTGAACTCCGAACGAGACGTATAGAAATTCTTATGAGACATATGACACGCATGTTTACGCATATTTTCAATCATTGTATCACGAAATGAAACATCCAATTTACAGTTGGTGGGTGGAAAGTATTTTCAGCCATGCAAATGGTAGTTAAATACAGGATTGTTAAATTTCTTATTTCTGAAATAAATCTTCCCGAAACTTGTCAATCAACATTGCAATGTTGCGTGGGAAGAGAACATCCGGTTTGACTGTAACTGTATTAAAATAATACTTCAAAAATATATTTTACCTGACAAAAATTTTTCTGTCTTTCGACATATTGTCCTGAATGATTACGTCTTCTTTAAGTTGACGGTTCATTTCAGTTACAATTTCGTCAGAGAACTCCTCGTAAACTCGTCTTGCCTCTGCGCCAAACACGTACTTGCGAGGTTCTGTGTGCATTTCGTAAATTGTTTTGTATACCTCTGAACAAACAAAAAGAAAGTAAAAGCATTTTAAAGTCGTACAAAATTGCAACAATAGCAAAGAAATATAGCATCAACGACTAATTAATTCGTACATGCAGACAATGCTGCTCACCGTCAAATTCGGCAATATTAAAAGAGTCGAGAGTCTCATTCCAGCATTCCACTTCGGATTCTTTTAAGATTTTAGATTCAACAATACAAGTGCTGATTCTATCCAAAAACCCATCGTCGCTTTGGCCAAGCGTTTGATGCAGATTTATATACGGCTGCGGCTGGCTGAATCCACCAACTGCCAAGCACGTGCCCTCCAACTCTTCTCTCTCTCGTCTTGCGGTTCTGTCGCTTTGTTTGCTCTCCCATGAGAAGTTCTTATAATCATAGAATTGCCATCATGGAAACGACAGAACATTTGCCTTTCTCCGTTTCCTTCGCTTTGACGTTTCATCAAATTTTCATAAAAACTTGTCATCTCGGCGTGGCAAATTAACGCCCTTCCTTGCCTGGTTTTGAGATGTTCAAAAAGCCCTTTGGGTGTATAGTCGTGCACCAAAATCTTTGCAGAAATATGTTGAATTGGAATTTCTACAGCGATTTTGTATGCTTGTGTTTTACCAGTCCCTGGTTCGCAGAGACATGCCGTGAATATATTACAAGGCTCCTCATGGTGCGCACGCACTTGGAATTTGCAGTCAGGGCCCATCAGACACGAAGTTACTGTTCTGGCTGTGTGTTTATTGCGCCAGCCATGGCCTCTATCCATGATCGTGTTGGCTGGGGAATTGCATTCCATGGAAAAGGAATACCTCGAGCCTCCTTTATAATCGCTTTTACTTTCGATATCGGTATTTCCTGCTGGAAATATTTTCCTCTTCCCTTTTGCTGATACATTTCTAGAAGTAATAATTATAGTTATTAATAGTTGTTGGTGGAATAAACAAATGGCATGTTAACATAACTTAAAATTCGCATATTTTAGCGACTAAATATACAGTGTCACTTACCTTCTTTTAATTCTAGCCTTTGAATTAGGAATTTCCACACGGAACTGACGGAAGATCTAGACTTGGCATTACCCAATAAGCGTTGACATGCATGCTTTGTGTGTTAATTATGTTACCTGTCAATCAAGTGTGCGTTGATGCAAGATTTGTCTCCTTATTTAGAAAAAATAATATAACGTTCTAACGAATGTACCCTTTTTTGCCAACCAATTATCCGTAGTATATAACCTATTTTGCTAAAAATTTATTTAATAATAAAAATTTCCTTCTTGCTTATAATATAGATTATGGGTCATTTATTATAACCGGAACTGAAACTAGCATGTAAAGTAAAAACACCGGCAAGCTTGTAGCTCGTGTATACGTTCTACGCGTATATTTTATGATTTTTTTTAAATATTTTTTTTCAACTAGTTCAGGTTGAAACTTTTGAACGATTACTAATTACCACAGAATAGCGCGATTATAATTCCATGGAAATTTTCATCCCGGGTGATCGGGCTGCAATCAGGCTAAAATTTTAGCCAACCAAATTAATAAATACTACCATTTGCGTTCAAGCATGAAGCATGAACTATTTCGCACGTTTGTTTACGTTTGAAAAGCTACGTTTGACTAATTAACTTACCTCGTTTTGACCAATGAAACGTATTTGTTCACGTGTGAAAAAAACGCATGCATTTCATTGGTCAATACGACGTAAGTTAATTAGTCAAACGTAGCCTTTCAAACGTAAACAAACGTGCGAAATAGTTCAATGCTTCGAGCTTGAACGCAAATGGTAGTAATTTCAACGTCAACATTTGATTTGTTTGTTTGTTTGTTCTGCATATAAACGTGGGAAATTTTAAAGAATTTGCGAATGGGCGTGTCCTTGTTTTAACCATGACGTGTCTACTTTCGTCCTCCCTCTTTCTCTTGGATTTCTTTCGTTTAATCGTTTGAATTTTCGATGTTAAAGTATGGCACGGTTAAGAATAATGCTACATTTTTTCTTAATAAGCATTACGATATTTTGTGACCATGACGTTGCTGGTGTCGATCTTCCGATGGAGTGGATATCCTACATTCAAAAGATGACCGAAAAATTTGACAATGCCCCATGGTCTCCAGTTTGTATACCATATAGTGGGATTAGAACTGAGGAAGTCATTCTTCATTACATCCCGGATATTATTCTTTGGGATCCAATCGTTCAGTTCTCCACTTTCTCTCGTGTAATCCAACATTGTCTGACTGAAAACTGCGAAATGATTCTAGAGAGAGGAGAGTGGCAGAGAGGGCAAAACTCTCGTTCAATGCCACGGGATATACATGCAATCGATGGAATTGTTTTGCTGATTATTAGTAGGGCTTACGTTTGCAACTCCGGCCACCGATATATAAGCCATGACGAGCGAATTTTACAACGACTACCTTCCTCAGCTCATTTGCCATTTGTCATATCACACCGATCAAGTTTAACTGCGCAGTGCCTAACATTGGTTGTGTCACTGATTAATGAAGGGGGAAAAATCTCGTCAGTTGAACACGCTTTACGTGAAACTAGAAGAGAAACTTTTCATCGCAATATTTTGTGTTCGGTTGAATTACAAAGAATGCAAGGAAAAATTACCACAAACGTTCCTAAATTCGAACAATCATTGATTGGTAAGCTGTACCCAGGAAGCAAGCTTTTGCTGTCATCATTCCTTCAATTCTTTTGGAGATACGAGCTTTACTACAGACATAGAATGCATAATATAGTCATTAACGATGATTGGATATGCTGTGACCACACATTTAAATCTGTAACAAACATTGGAATATATCAAACTCGTGACAATCACGGTGCAAAATGGATAAAACAATTTAAATCCCTCTTTTTAGTCCTTAATGATATTGGCCAGATTTTGTCGTGGCAGTTAGTTCCCGATACATCGTATGATACTATTTGGGAAATGCTGAAAGAAATCAAAGAGCGACTGCATACTAAAAAGAACACTTTGCGTGAAATATATGTCGACGATTGCTGTAAAGTACGGAAGAAGTTACAGGACATTTTTGGTGAAGCAACGTTGGTAAAACTCGACTTGTTTCATGCAACTCAGAGGATCACTAAAAAAGCGTCAAAAATACATTCTTTGTTCCACGACTTTGTTTCTTCGTTTAAGTTAGTTTTCAGAGACCCGAGTGACCTAGGTGATATTAGGCGTCTAAATACACCAGGACCAGTCATATTAGAAAACAATTTAAATGCCTTTATAACACGATGGAAAGTCGTTAAATCACACGATGGAAAGGTAGTTTTAACCCCTCCAGTTTTGGAGGAAACCAATCGACTGAGATCTCATATCATGAAAGGATGTCTCTCACATATTAAACCTGGAAGGGGGACAAACAGAGACGAATCGTTGCATCGGAGAATTAACAGTTTCATGAAATATTCGAAAATTGGAACAGAGTTGGCGTACGCGCTCCTCATGTCTTCGTTTGATTCAATTAACGAGCAACGGAAAAATACCTTTGAACGACACAGTATTATTCAGCACGTGATTGAACAGATTACCAGCTCTAGTAGTGATTCAATTGCCGTCACACCAAAGTTTGGATTGACTACACCCCCAATAAATTCGTGCATAGAGCTAAGTGAAGATGAATCAAATGACGAGAATGACGAAGTAACGGATAGACAATTTACCGAAATTTTGGATAAAGTAAAAGTGTTATCACAGATCGTTGAAGAAATAAAAAGGCAAGGTATAAATAGAGCAATATTCAATGAACGTTATTTGCCTTTTATGAACTCAGCAACTTCATTGTTTTTCCGGAGAGAATCTGATTCTGATAATATTCGTGACGATTTTGAAAGACACAATAACAGGCTTACTTCAGTGGTCCATGGTTGGGGGTTTGAGATCATAAGAAGTGAAGGAGATGGAAATTGCTTTTTTTATAGCGCAGCTGTTGCAATGCTAAATATTGTGAAGAAAGAAGCCCACTCAACAAATGCAATATCTTTCTCGGAAAACATGGGTATCAGTCGTGATATGTCTGTCTCCAATGTTGCCCAGAGGCTTCGCGAGTTGATCGTTACAGAGTGGACGACTAATCCAGATAGGTATCAGCCATTTTTGTCAACAAGTGTGGAAACTGAAGCACATTTGTTCTTACAGTCAGGGCATTTCATGGGCGAGCTTGGTAATACGATGCCTCTTGCTTTAGCGAATTTACTTTCGTCACCTGTATTATTGTTCACATCTATGGAAACAATGCCTGTTCTATTAATAACCCCGTCAATCGTTCGGGATGCTATTCCAAGAGTTCACCTTGCATTTAACCAATTTGGGGCTGGTCATTATGATGCCATTAACATTGTTAGTCGTGACGTTGGGCAATGTGAAACTGAAATATCTAGTACTTTACCAGATGAAAGACATTCATCTTCAACCGTTCAAAAGTGTTCATGTGGTAAAAATTCAAAGGCAAGCACCACAAAAAAATCGGTTTGTATTAAGTCAAACAAATATTCGTCGAGATGTCCTTGCTATAAAAATAAGGATGGTTGTCACGATGATTGTTCATGTAACGGCTGTGAAAATCCTTATGGAAACCGAGAAATGTTGGCTGAAAGTCCATTTGCCTTGTCTCCTGGCCCATCGCGAAAAAGAATAAAGCATTCCTTGTCTACTAAGATGAGTAGTGGCAAATAATTTATGGAAAAAATGAACACTAACATCGAGAGGGTTTGGAGTCCCACAGAAATACTCATCTTTGAGATTCTTGTACAGCTGTACAGCTGTAAACAGTCTACAAATACCAGTCACTGCTGACATCATTAAACGTTACTTTAATCGCTTGGTAAAAAGAATAACACAGTTAGGCTTTACATTTGAAGTGGTAGCAAAAAGTTTGGATGACATTCAGTCACGGATAAGTTCTCACGACAATGCCCTTAAAGCCTGGTTAAACGGATACTATCGAAAACAGTTGGAGGAAAACTTGAACTAAAAGCATAGACATTGGGCTTGCGTGGCCGGCGTCCTTTTTTCCTTTTCTTAAAATGGGAGAGGGGGGGAATTGGTTGCAAGGTACACCTGCCGAATGCCTACATTCATATAAAATCGACATTTTCTACCAAAAGTATATCGGTTAAATTTTCATTGGTCCATTCGAATCTACCATAAACTGTCAACTCTGTAAAACATAACAACGGAGGTCGTTTATGCATTCCAGTTTGCTAATGCGTTAAGCCTTTATAAACCTAAACACCTAGGTGAATCACATGCAGTCCCTACTTTTGCGCATGTGCGGCGTTGCTTTGTTTGTGAGAGTCGCACAAAAAATGCTTGAAATATAGTTATTATGGCTCTGAGGAAGAGCACAGCGTTTTAAGCCAACTTCATATTACTACGCAAAACATTACTTTTTTGAAACATTACTACTAAAAAACGACTTTGCTGATTACAAATATAGCGTAATTCCGTCCCCAACTGATTTAACGAAGGCCAAACCGTCGTTACGTAGATTCCTAGAAATGCGAGTTTCAAATTTCGCTCACTCGTAAGAGCAATGCACTGTCAGGAACTCTGTGGATGCGAAGTAGCGACTGTGATTCACTTTCAAATGCTTAACATGTAGTCATGACTTGTCATGCCTGTTTTCTCGGCATAATCTCTGCAAAAATTGTGGAAATAATACACGAGCTTAGCCTAGTGAGTGCTTAGCCTAGTGAGTGCTTAGCCTACCTTTATTTACGACCTAAAGTAAACATCTCTTTTTCACTACCAGTTGAAAGTTGAAACATATACAGGTATTCATTCCTTGCGCCTCTACCCTTCTTCTAATCCTCTTCCAAAACGCCAAGGCCACGCAGTCTACATAGCCATAAACTGTGACACCCTGTCTGGTACTTCGGTTATGCTCAACAAAATTTTGGTTTCAGTTCTATTTAGTTAGTCCAAGGACAAATATCTTCAGGTTCGCATAATGTTTTTGTGTATTTAAGTTGTATTATATATATATATATATATATATATATAGGCCAAATGGTCGAAACATTTTATTGAAATAAAGGAAATAGTACGAAGTTGCCTGTCTCGCTTTTATGTATACGAACTATATGTATATATATATACTATATTGGCTGTTGATGTTACAGAAACATAATCATTTACATAAACTGACATAAACTCGCGTGATCAAGGTTTTCTATTACATGTAAGAATACAGATTGTAAAAATACACACGTCAAATGCGATTTACAGATTGCAGTACAATCATTGCAGCCGTCACAGTGTAACGCCTAAAACGCCAATAACGCCTAATACGCCAATAACGCCAATAACGCCTAAAACGCCAATAACGTCTATAACGCCAAAAACGTCTATAACGCCAATAACGCCTAAAACGCCAATAACGCTAATAACGTCTAAAACGCCAATAACGCTAATAACGTCTAAAACGCCAATAACGCCTAAAACGCCAATAACGCATAAAACGCTAATAACGTCTAAAACGCTAATAACGTCTAAAACGCCAATAACGCTAATAACGTCTAAAACGCCAATAACGTCTATAACGCCAATAACGCTAATAACGTCTAAAACGCCAATAACGCTAATAACGTCTATAACGCCAAAAACGTATATAACGCCAATAACGCCTAAAACGCCAATAACGCCTAAAATGCCAATAACGTCTAAAACGCCAATAACGCATAAAACGTCTATAACGCCAATAACGCTAATAACGTCTAAAACGCCAATAACGTCTAAAACGCCAATAACGCTAATAACGTTTAAAACGCCAATAACGCCTAAAACGCCAATAACGCTAATAACGTCTAAAACACCAATAACGTATAAAACGCCAATAACGTCTAAAACGCCAATAACGTCTAAAACGCCAATAACGCTAATAACGTCTAAAACGCCAATAACGTATAAAACGCCAATAACGTCTAAAACGCCAATAACGCCAATAAAGTCTAAAACGCCAATAACGCCTAAAACGCCAATAACGTCTAAAACGCCAATAACGCATAAAACGTCTATAACGCCAAAAACGTCTATAACGCCAAAAACGTCTATAACGCCAATAACGCTAATAACGTCTAAAACGCCAATAACGCCTAAAACGCCAATAACGCTAATAACGTATAAAACGCCAATAACGCCAATAACGTCTAAAACGCCAATAACGTCTAAAACGCCAATAACGCTAATAACGTCTAAAACGCCAATAACGCCAATAACGTCTAAAACGCCAATAACGCTAATAACGTCTAAAACGCCAATAACGTCTAAAACGCCAATAACGTGAATAACGGCGATATAACATCTATGACAGCAATATAACATCTGTATAGAATGCTTATGTATATACATATACTATATGAAGTATTAAACTGCTTATGACGTCATTTGGGGACATTTATATGGAAATTGAGCCATTTCCCCCCTTATTTCATAAAAGGAATATAAAATGGATGCCCCGTGTTTTATATAACATGATGCATACACTCCATTGATTTTGGGAGAATTCGAAGTACTTATATGTATATAAACCCATATATATATACATTATATATAGTTCAATCTACAGACACGTTGTTTCACTGTACAACAGCTCATCAGTGTAGCTTGGAACAATCTGAATGAATTTCATCAATTACTTATACACATGCGATCGTCGGTGACAACCGCATGTGGGACAGCATTGGTGAAATACATTCAAATAGCGTGAAGTGCGCATGGGCCCAGAGTGCTCAAACTTCCACAAGGGTAGTGAGCGTTGCATTATCGCTAATAGGTACCCACGGCAACTTCGCAGAGTGCTCAACAACACCGAAGTGAAGGAGCGTACATATATATATATATACTTGGATAGGCTTGTGCGTTCGCTGAAGTCACAAATAGTGCTCACCACAGTCAAATTGTGCAGCTATATACGTTTAATGGAAAATAAAAACTTAAAATCCTATTACTCGAGTTTCACGCTGTAAAGCGATCATCAGACTGAAGGTTAAAACTGTTTACAACGATTAAAACATCTAAAATCTATTTACATAAAAATTTGGATGAGTGCCTAAAAATTACAATATCGAATGGTCAATCCTCAAACATGCCAAATCATACACGAGCGGAAATAAATCATGCAACCTGTGCACAATGGAAAAACTGTTTATTTTGAACGCGGACAAACGTTTTCTATTGAACAAAAGATCAGAGCTGGTATCAAAGTGTAGGCACTCATCCAAATTTTTATGTAAATAGGTTTTAGATGTTTTAATCGTTGTAAACAGTTTTAACCTTCAGTCTGATGATCGCTTTACAGCGTGAAACTCGAGTAATAGGATTTTAAGTTTTTAGTTTTTATTTTCCATTAAACATACATATATATATATATATATATATATATATATACTAAATATAGTTTTTTTTTAATCTATATAAACAGAAAAAATATTAACTAAATTTAGTAACAGATTTAGACTGCAATTATAATTAACTGACACAGATGGAGACCCTTGTAAAGTTTGGTAATTAATCTGACAAGGTTTACGTACGTAAATCACGCGTGAATATTTAGCGTATTTTAGCTATGTAATTTACTTACCAATTATAAAAATTTACATACGTGATTAGATGCGTGATCAATTTACGCTTTCACCGGTCACATTGTGTTGATTCCAATTTCACCGGTCACATTGTGTTGATTGCAATTTCACCGGTCACATTGTGTTGATTCCAATTGCACTTCAATTCCAATTGTATGTAATTCAGTTTTTATGATTGTCCATAAAACATAACATAAGGTATTCTCGTTGAATTCCGTCGTCATCATTGTATAAACCAAGGTCCCTCAAATCTTTAAAGTACTTTATCCACCAATCCGTACATCCTTTTCGGAGAAGCCCCCACCATGCTTCTATTCTCTGATTAGATGTCGATCTTCCATACATAAAACTTTTTTCTCTTGCGAAGTCATCCTGTGATAATCTTCGAAACAAACGCTGCATGGATTCTACGTTTACATTTTCTGTTCCCCTGTCAGCACGAATTATGCGCGCGGTACTTCCTAGAAGACTGACGTAGTTGCTATAGCAATGACCTACAATTCTAGGGTTATTATTTGACGAAGCAACTTCCAATCACAAGATGCGGCGACTGTATCCGTCAATGGCGCCATGAATACAGAAGCCAAATAGTTTAAGCTTGTCGTACCCATCGATATGCCACAGATAATTCCGTCCTTATGCACTATATAACCTTCTTCTCAATCTGTGCTTTGACCTTGCCTCAACACCTTGGGGATCTAAGATTTTTAAAACTTGTTGGACAACGTTTCTTGTCATGACTAGTCCGTGATCATTGGTTAACCGCTGATGCATCGCTCGATACCCAAGCAAACTTCCACTTCCTTTTAGTTCGTTCTCCATTATGCGAACTATATGATCGAGATTACTTGAATCGTTTCGCCTCCTACGCCCTCTGCTTCTCAGGATTCTTTTCAGCTGCCTTAAACTAAGACGAATACCGTGAACGTTGACAACGAATCCTAAAATTTCAGAAGCGCTCAGCCCAAAATTGAAGTACTTTTCAATAATTTCGTCGCGGGTTAATCCATCTGCTTGAATTTCTGGATTGTAGTTTGGTAGCACTGCTTCAACTGAGCGTAATAGGCTGAGGACAACAATGTATGAGACGTACGCCATTTGAACAAACAAAAACAACGTAACAACCAGTAACGTAAGTTCGCCATCTAAAAGCCGCAACCTAAGTCGCAACTTAAGGTATCCGCCCTGGCAAAATTGTATTTTTTTGAAAAATTATTAAAAATCACAGAAACACTCACTGGTGTACACATTTACAGCACATATAATATGATGTTAAAGGAATAGATTGTTATGTGTTTCGAGTCTGAACACAATCGCTAATTTAATTAACAAGCACCCCCCGTGGATCAGCAAAATTCAGAAAATCACATTTAGAGCTGTATTTGTGTTGTATTTTGCCGTTTTGAATTTTGATCATTGAATTAACCCTCCTGACGGTCCTTTCTGTGCTTGCTCCACTTGTGGTATGTTTTGGTTCAATAATTATTGTGTTTCCTATTTTTACGTTTCTAAAAAATTAAAATTTCATCAATGTGTGCGTGAAACATATGGAGCAAGCACAGAAACTTTCGTAATTATATAGACTAATACTCTGCCAAGTTTCATACAAAAAGGATAAGCTGAACAAAAGTAAAATTAAAAATTGTGTCACCTGTCTTGATATTGTCCTAGCAAATAATAATTTATAGCAAAAAATAAGGTCAAAACAAGAAGAAATGCCAAGCAAATCGGTCATTCCTGCCCTTTCCGCCATTTTGAATTTGAAAACCGCTGGTTAAAATGAATGCTGTGTGCATAGACTGTCTTTGTTATAGGTTTGTTTTGGTTTGTTTGTTCGTTGCTATGCGCGGTCTAATTAGGAGGCGCTATGATCAGTTCTCTTCCGGTTTCCCAGTTACCAGTACTTTCTCGCGCCCTTTGGAGGCGCTCATTTTCATGGTAATCATGGCGTCTTTACCAAAGAAAAAAAAGCTTTCAAAGAGTGAGAAAAAGAAGATGTTGTCAGAGAAAGGGAAGAAAGGTGCTGAAGCAAGAGGAATTGGTACGGTCGCGCGACAAGAATTTACACTGCCATCTCAGTGGGAAACAGAAATACGGCAAGGGGAAACGCGAAAGTTGGTTGACTATTATTCCCCTGGGAAGACTAAGTATCGAACCCAGAGAGAAGTGGGCGGAGAGCTTCTTAGCAGAGGTATGGAATTATGTTTCGAGGAAGATGAAGAAACATCACAGCACACTTCGGAAAGTGAAAGCAACGATTGGCCTGAAGATGAGATGTCTATACCATCGAATTCTCAGGTGGTCAACGACAGTAAAGTAGAACTGGAACAGCGTTTGGTTGTGTGCGAGGCCACACAGATAACCAGGCTTGTGGATGACATAAATAAAACTTCTCGGTGTTCTACCAAGGATTGTGAAGGTAAATTTATTGTGTGTTTTAAATGTTAAACCGTTTTTAAAACTATACGAATTATCACAATATCACCTTGTATGATATCATAACAATGTCATAAATATAAAACTCATTATACATGCATGGTGTTGTCTAGGATAGCATCCTTTTGTGTTTGACATACCTGTAATTGATCAAAGTATCATACTCTTTTGTCCTCTGATTGTGTCCTTTGGCAAAACTGGTTATATAAATTCCTCTACATTATACTCTACTTGTTGAAATAAATATATTTTGTAATTTACAGGAATTCTAGTGGTGACAAAGGTAGAGCCCACAGGACTTGGTGGATCAATCAACTTGACATTTTCGTGTACTGGATGTCAACTGCGAACAGTTAATTTTAATGGTTCGACACTTGTTGACGGTTCAAAAAGGACTGTTGTTGGCCTTGCTCTCGCAGTAGCATTTTTTATAACTGGGCATGGTTATGCAAAGTTTTCACGGACACTCAGACAATGCCTTGGCATATCTTGTATTACCAAGAATCGATATTATGATGTTATAAAACTTGTATACCCTCAAATAACAGACATCCTCAATGAAATGTGCGAGGAAGAGAAGGAAAGGATGAAGAAAGTGCCTGTTGAGGAATTGCAAAGTTGGGAACGAGCAGTGGTTACCTCTGATGGTGTATGGCAAACCCGAGGGTATTTCAGTAAAAATGGCTCCTTCATTGTGAAGAACTATATGACTGGAGGATTATTATGGTATGGGCACAAGTGTATGCGGGGAAATGATGATGTTGTAGAGGATGATTTGTTTGGAGGTACTGCCAAGTCCATGGAGGGAATTCTCGCTGAAGAGTGTTACAAAGAGGCAAAGGATGAATCTTGCAAAATTGAAGTGGTATGGCAAGATGCAGACTCAAGTGCAGCACTCTCTCTACACAAGCACCATCCTGATGCTAAAGTCTATAAATGTGGAGGACATGTTGGCAGAGCCCATTTCAACCAGCTAAAGGAAGCAGCAAAGAAAAAGGTGTTCTCGGTGGACATCAAGAGGGTTCACAAAGATCGGTTTCCCTCAGTCCTCACTGCAAAGTGTCATTGTGAAAGGCACAAGTCAGGCTGCGGATGTCTTGGGGATGCCTTCCTAAAGAATGCCAGAATTAACCACTTTTGTTGCCTCCAACAATGTGATAGTTCTGAGGAATATGCAAGGAGAATGAGAGCCCTTGGGAAATACCACAGTAGAGATATCCACGAATGGGGTGAAGGAGAATCATGTGGTTTTCATGCTAATGTCCTATGTTCATGTAACAACTGCGATGAAGATGATGATATAAAATGCCCCGGGAAGCCCTACAAAACCAAAACCACATTGACATGTGATTATCACTGGTTGGCTTATCAGATCGAATGTGAACGGCGAGCAGCTGATGCGAATAATGTCATCCATCCGACAATGGGACGAGGTCATTCGAATCTCTGCGAGGCTCATTTCTCTGTCTTGCCTGCTTTCCGCTCAAAGGATCAAAGTCTTTGTAGGTAAGTGAAATTATCAGATTAAAAGTAAAACTTGTATGTATAGTGTACATTTGTATGTTTTTATGTACGTATGTGTGTATGTATGTGTGTGTGTATGTATATATGTATGTATGTATCGCATCATTAAACCAATTGTCTGGGTTGGCAATTGATAGCAACATCTCAATGACAATAAGTTACAGGTTGGACCCATGAGTAAGCTCACGAACATTTTCTGGGAATTTAAGTTCGCCAATTTTTGTATCATCTGTATATCACAGTCTTTCACATTCACTACTTGAATATATTAATATTAACAAACATGGTTCTGTTACTCTACTTATTTTAGACTACACTACATGACCTCAACTAACTGTGGCCTCTGCCAAGGTAATATGTCTTGGTGCTTCCAAGTGAGAGGTCAAAGGTACCACTGGATAACAGACCTCTACAACAGACTCAAGCTGCCAGTAATTCCTGCCATTGTTGAGGGTCTTCAGAAGCAAGTTGTCGACAGAATGAAGGAGCTAAACAGGGAGAAAACGGACAACAAGAAAAAGAACAGAGTGCAAATGAAAGTGGCCAGAGCAGAGGATCAAGCAGCAAGGAAAAAGTGGTCAAAAATGCAAGCTTTACAGCATACATATGGGAATGCTGATGATGAGGACGAAGAGGAAGAAGAATTGAACATGGATAAAGAAGCGGGAGAAGCTACAGGTATTGGAAGGACAGAGGGAAATGGTGGGACCACCGTAGTCATCAGTGGTCAAAGCTGCCGATGTGGCTCCAAACAGCACAAGAGGACATCACATTCTACGTGTCCTCTAAACCCAAGAAAAAAACCCAGTTAAAGACAAATATTTATACAGGATGTCCCCAAAAAAATGCCCCCATCCCACTTTTGACAACAGGTTTGTGGCATCTGAATGGGTTTCACCAGATCCATAGAATATTCGCACAATATAAAATCACGATAGAGCTTTCATATACATATGGGGGCATTTTTTTGGGGACACCCTGTATTGTAATAAAGTAGTGTGCTGCGTAGGCAGTGTCAAAATAGAAATCAAATGTACCTTGCATAAAATGCATCCTTGGACCAGGATGTAATTGGGGTATCATCAATCTAGCCAATTACAAGCACATATTCAAACAATGTCATTATGCTACCATTAGCATAATGACATTGTTTGAATATGTGCTTGTAATTGGCTAGATTTACTATTCAGAATTGCTTATTAGGTTTAAATTCATGCAAGTGAAACAATTCGACTGCTCATGACTTCACCACTTGCAGCTCATCTTGTGACTTAGCCACTCTTTGCACAACACAAATGTGACCGACTTGTGGGTTGTGGCAAGTGTAATATGCCAGTATAATATGATTGTATAGATTATAAATAAAATATATAATATAAATATTAAAAATATAATTTAAATAATGTAAATATTTTTAGTGTAAATATTTTCAGTATTATTGCATTTTCCTTCAAATTAAAAATGCTGATGAGTTGTATATATCAAGATCATGCAATTTCGTGAGGAAATTAAAAAAACTGAAAGACTGCAATTATTTTTGTTTTTATTATCAATATAATATTATTTTTAAATGTGCACAATGGTTTCATTTCCTCCTTGATTTTGCTTTTTGGGGCCATTTTGCATTGGCAAGGTCACCAATATTTACCTTGTATACCTAAACAGTGGCAAAGAAATATTAAGTAAAAACAAATATTTTCCAATTTCATAATACAGTGGGAATATAAACTTACCCTACGACCACTTGGATCATCATGGTCAGCCACATGTTCTGGAAGAAGAGAGCGAACAACTCTCTTCAGGGATGGCGGGTATACATAGGTTGGCATTTCTCCTACAGATACCGCATCTTTGCCAATCGACATTCCAAACTGAAATAATAATTTAAGTAGACAAATTCAGGAATAGATCTTGAGTTAAAACTAAACGTGAAACACGTGGCATAAAATTAGTCTATTCAGTATTCATTTACATAATTTGCGCAAACAAGGAAAACTTGAAGATCCTCACATAAAACAATCCAAAAGATGACACCTACCCACATTATACACCACATACGTTTGTATATGCGACTCCTAAGGTCAGTCGAGGATTCGCCTGGTTTAGGTCCATTTCGCAAGTAGGACTTCAAAAGATCTATAAGGCCTTTTGGAGCCTCACCAAAGCTAGCAAAGAGCGGAATATAAATAAACATTGACAACGAATGATTTTTATCGTGATTAAATGCAAAATACTCACCCATTTCTTTCAAATTCCGCATTGAAAGCCATAAACGCGGCTTCTCTTTCCGCAACACTTGCCGCCATACTGAAATTTGCGTAGAAGCAGACATGCTGATCAGAACAAAACTTCCGGTGAAACTTGACACTCGAACAAGACTTACCCTAGCAACCTTCCCAGTCTTCCGCTCAACTATAATGGCTACTTCCGGGGGAAAGGGACATTTTCAGTGTATTACCAGAGGAAAACTAAAGCCCGACACGTAAAACGAACGATATTATCGAAAAATAGAGGACATAAACTTTATCTAGACAAATAATCATCGCATATACTTCATGTGAAATTTTGCCAGGGCGGATACCTTAAGTCGCAACCTAAGTCGCCATCTAAGTCGCAACCCGCAACGTAAGCCGCCATCTAACGCGCAACATGACTAAAAAAAAGTGGGAGGACCATGTCCCTTCAGAACCACCATATGGAACAGTCATTTAAAGACATTTTCTGTACAGTTGCATCAATATCTCCCGTGGCCAAGTAATGGTAAACAGACTCACTGAAAACCGATAAACCTGGACCGCCTTGGAGAATGCTGTGAACGATAATGGTCCCCACAAGTTTCATCATGCCTGATGCTATTATATCAGGATTATAAATTGGGCTTTTGCAACTATCACCACCATGGAAGAACTCTTCTGATATATAGTGTGGATAATTTGGCTGTAGAATTGCCGTTAGACTCCTCCAGTATCTGCAGCAGGCTGTCTGTCCACGGTAGACAATCCGAAGCTTTGCTTTTGGATTAAAATTTGAATCTTTGTAATATGCCATTGCATCATTTAGCAGGTCTTCTTCGTCAATCTTGAGTTTTTCTTTCCCACTGTCAAAATTGTGTTCCAGTTGTTGAAGAATGTACTCAAGAGAAACGTTTTCGTTCAATTGATAAAAGGATGCATCTGTGATTATCATCAGTTTCTACAGCAGTTTTAGATAATAAAAGAGCTGCCCTAGCTACAGTACCATGAAGAGCTAAGCAGTCGGCCAACTGCTCAAACTTACTGTCTGGAAACATTTCTTCCAGCTGATCTAGCTGTTCAGCATCTGGTAATTGTGATGATGGCATGCAAAGATCTATTGTAACTGGGCTTTCAGTAGACTTCTTTTCTTGGGGGGCTTCAGGTTCACTAATACAAAAGACATTACATTGTACTATATATAAGATATGCATACAGTATGGAACACAATTTATCTGTACATCACACAAGCTTGGTTCTTTTTGTCTAAGGCGATGTGTTATCTCAAAATTACTGCATTCAGTACAATTATATGTAAATCCAAATAATGAAGATTGGTGTACTGCTGAAATGCTGAGGTAAGAGGTGAAACATTTGGACCTTCTAACTCACCATTTCGACAGTGCACCAGACCAACCTTATTACTTTATTTGGATTTTTACACAGCACACTACTTTCACTTACAAATATTGTACCCTGTTCCTTAAAATAGACTTTTGAAGAAACACATGACATGTAGCATTTTATTGGATTGGTCTCCTCCAGACAACATTGTACCATGTATATACATGGTACAATGGTTTCTGGTAGAATAACAGTACTTGGCTATCACCTCGTGCCTCCAAGTCAACTTCTTTCGTGTTCAAATGACGTCAAACGTGCTTCTATGAGACATGTGCAAGGATCTTTGTTTTATTTGTTAGTAAATAAAATGCAATTATGAGACAAAAGGAATCTTTAAAGGGTACTATCACTGAGCCGCAAAAGATCTGGGTTTGAGCATTTCCCCAAACAGAAGAATGTTTGGTTGAAAATCCTTCGATGTCTATGTAATCCTACAAGTTAAGCAACTGGTGTGAAGGCTAGTATAATCCTCATTTAAATAACAATTTTAAAATAATATAACTGCATTTACTAGGTCACAAGATCGTCGCTTCTACAACCATTAATACTCACTAACCTTCACACCTGATGCTTACATGTAACTTGTAATCCCGCAATTATCTGCACATTTTAAATTTTAATTTTTTAGCGCTGTCTGGTTGATCCAACATCCTAGCATTCTAGCATTCTTGAAACTGATCTGTTGTCTCCTGGGAGACTGAAACTGATCTGTCGTCGATACTTCAAGTAAGGTTATTGGATTAGACATAATACGTACATATATACGCGTAATTGTTGAAAGAGATTTTATATTTTTGATTGCTATTATTGCGCAAATATACGTGTCTCATTTTAAATTTACTAAGTGTTAAGTCGGACACAACCTGTGGGTTGATCAACAGAAAAAGATTTTCGATTTTTAATTAAGGATCATAGCAAAACCACCTTTTGAAGCTTGGTTAAATCTAAAAAGATAGATGTAAATAAAAAAATCAGGGGTCTTCATTTATAAAGATATAAATATACAAGTTCTCTCCGTCTCTTGAACTCATTTTTTGAATCATAAACACGGGTGTTTTAATTAAGACGATTACATTTAGCGTTTTCCGCACGTAGAAGGTACTATTGCGTCATGATTGCACAAATGCAACAAATAAATTTTGTAATAAAATTTTGTAGACAAATTTACTAAATATTTCCTGTCATCAGTGCCGAGTAAACACCTTTGCCGCGTGCAAGAAATGTCCAAAACATGTATATCTTCCGCCTAAATATTATTTGTGCCGCTAGAAGGAAATAACGTGCGTACATTTTAGCGTATTTTACGACCCTTGACCAACTACCCTCGACTTGCAACCCTCGATAGTCGACCAAAACCCAAACTCCTCCAGGAAGACCTAATCTTGAGGGGTAGTGTGGCCGTCTTTCTTACATGCCTTTATTTACTAGGGGATTAGGGATATAAGATTTATATTTTAAAAAATTGCACAATATTTTCAAAGATGTGTTTTATAGCATAGTAAAAAACATGCGTGAATGTTTAATATGATCTAATTCATATATATGTTGAAGCTTCGAGCTTTAGTTCACTTAGGCAACTGTATGGTTAAAATCCAATATAACTATCAGTTGTCTGTGTCTGTCTGTGCTATGGAAGACATATCCGTAGTAACCCCATCAACAATGTATTTGTTGCATTTGTGCAATCCATGACGCAATAGTACTTTCTACGTGTGGAAAACGCTAAATGTAATCGTCTTAATAAAAATACCCGTGTTTATGATTCAAAGAATGAGTTCAAGAGACAGAGCACTTGCGTATTTATATCTTTATAAATGAAGACCCCTGATTTTTTTATTTACATTTAACCAAACTTCAAAAGGTGGTTTTGCTAGGATCCTTAATTAAAAATCGAAAATCTTTTTCTGTTAATCAACCCACAGGTTGTGTCTGACTTAACACTTAGTAAATTTAAAATGAGACGCGTATAATTGCGCAATCATAGCAATAAAAAATATAAAATCTCTTTCAACATTAACGTGTATATATGTACGTAATATGTCTAATCCAATAACCTTACTTGAAGTATCGACGACAGATCAGTTTCAGTTTCAGCTAATAAACGTAAATATATGTATTTTATTAACCGTTTGTTAGTAAGCGATTAACCAAATTTCCGGCGGATTCCGTTGATTCCGTTTGGTTTAGGGGACAAGAGGAGTGGCTTTGTCTCCTTTGGGTGGGGTATGGATATTTTTTTGAAACTATAGTCATACTAATGAACACAAAAATTGACAAAATACAAGGACAACATCATAATTTTATTATGCATATTTTCTATACTAATTGTGAAAATTTTGAAAAAATGTACTTACCTAAATTATGGATGGCACAATATTTGGTACAACTTACAAATATCACGAATAGTAGGAATCCTTAATTGCAATTGCTATCATATGATTACCTATACTAAGGGCACAAGGCAAAGAACATTTCAATTTTCAACTTACTACAGCAGAAATTGATGGTGGTAACTCTGTATTGGCCAATATGTAGAGACTTCCTTGTCTGGCCAATCATGCCACTTCCTGGCCATTCCAAGAGAAACTACTACTTACAGCTGGTCTCTTTAGCCATTTTAGATCAAACATGGTGCACAGGTACTCATAATCCAGTAGTTCATTGGCATTTAAGGAGAATACATCAGGAAATACTGATGTTACTTCTTCTTTGACCTAAACACAAAAACAAACAAATGGTTTGATATACTTTTTGGCTAACATTTCATAGGATCCTGAATTGAAAACACAGTGCTAGCCATTACCCTACACGCATGTGTAGGCCTAGGCCGGTCCAATGCTTGTGTTGTAAATACAGCTTATGTGATGTCATTTCAGGATTTTATATGAACCTTCCCCCAGAAAATTTCACGATTTTCTCAATATTAATGACAATAATTATGAAAATAATCTGAGGATGATAAGTGAAACTTATGCACCTATCAATGTTAAGCTTCCAGGGGGGAGGCCAGGCAATATGTGGGGATTTGGCAGAGTATATTGGCCCGTGGTGGGGACTTTTTACCATCTTTCACGGCCTGGGAGTTGGGACATTTGATAAATTCAAACCCAAAGCCTTTGTTCTGTGCTGCAAAAACACTGCTGATGCACGAGGATTCATTGAATGGCATTTATCTCCTAGTTAGGGTGGGGATTTTGTCACTATTTGATATGGTTGTGGTAGCCCTGTACTGGGTGCATTTGTTCAAATATTTTTTTTAAATGTCTAATCCCCACCTATTGCCCGGCCTCCCCCCTGGGGGATATAACATTGATAGGTGCATAATACTGTTACTCTGAATTACCCTATTAAAGACCATGTTGTTTAAAACTTAATTCTATAAATAGCGGACAAAATTTAACCTGAACAACATTCCATGTAGACATGAGCCTAATCTTCCCAATCAAACCTCTCTCTGCCAAGAGTTCGTGTTGTTTCCCTCTGGGAATAGCAAAGTCTCTCGCGCGAGAATACGGCAAGCATAACACGTCCTTATTCCAACTCCTAACCCGACCTACGAAAGCAGATGTTTTCTTTTTAGGTCGGAGAGCAGGGATACCCCTCGAAGTTGGCGTTACCCGATTGTTCTGCCTTGCTGCAGTTGTCGAAGAAACATAACCAGAAGGCAACGGCGCCAACGAAGTAGTTTGCGTAATCTCTTCGGCGCTATCCCGTCTGGGGTTGGTATCATTCTATTAACAAACAGTGAAATATTTTCGAAATTCAAACTTATGGTAAAATTAGCATTTTAAAGGACAAGGACAACATGCAATTAAGCAAGATGAAGATTTACCCCTCGATTTTGGTCGCCTGTACTTGTTATTGTCGATGTAACTGGACGATTAACTGGAGTGAAAAACCTGGCCTGCCCGATACTGATTCGACAAGCCTCGCGATTTGACTGAGTGCCTCCACAACATTGACTCCCGATGAATTATTTATTTAAAATGAAAAGTCACAACCTCGCGATATAAATTTGGGCGCTTTTTCCTGTCCTTGCCAGTTATCCCCCCCCCCCCCCAGGTTTGACTGCTGACCGATCGAATTTCGGCGCAGTCTTTCTCAGTTGGCATCTTTTTTTTTACATTTGGCGTGCGGCGTGAGCTAGTGCGAAAGTGGATTATTTAATATACATGTTCCTCATATATAAACCATTCCTAGATTATTTAGTAAATAATCTATGGATTATTTAATCATGCTGACATTATTTATAAACCATCCATGGATTATTTAATAAATAATCTGTGGATTATTTAATTATGCTGACATTATTTATAAACCATCCATGGATTATTTAATAAACAGTCTGTGGATTATTTAAACCATGTTGAAATTATTACTCGGGCTACCTGTGGTAGCCGAGTCTAGGTTTCTGGTTTCTGGACTGGATAGAGCATCCGTTGTCTGAAATTGAAGTCGGAAGTGGTCGGAAGTTGGCAACAGCCGCCATGTTGGATGGTCCCACTTTCGCTATATTTTACTGTTGCACAATTATAGTTTTCGCATATTAAGGCATTTTTCTCCTTCGGCTTCGGACAAACTTTTTTATCACGAGGAAGAAAGGACACGGAAGCATTTAGAGAGAAAAATTGTAGTTATTTAGCCCCAAAATGTGGGGGAAAACGGAATTTGCAAGTTCGATGGAGCGAACTCCCAAGTGTCATTGATGACAACTTTGAACAGACGAAGGCCGTTCTCATTCAGAATTTACTCACAATATGGAAATACTGCTAAAGGACCAAATGAATTCGGGAAATTTGATCAACTGAACAAGCTACACTACGAACAACTGCTGTGGTATTATTATATCATAAGCCAAAAGACCGGAATCAAACAATTAATTTTAGAATGCGATGTGCCCAACTGTATAGATCAGTGGATGTGCCTATAGTTGAACAATATATTTTCACTCACAGAAAACTCGGGGTAATGATTCAAATAAGTTATCCTGGCATTCACAGGATTAATCAGAATGAGTTTATTATTTTCTATGAGATAGGGTTATCTAATTTGGGCAATTGGGCCTACATTTGCCTACAACTAAAAATCTTGTATTAATTTTACAATATAATTAGTTTTGTGACTATACCTTTGCCAAGATGCTTTTTTTTAGCCAGTTTACAAATGTTATCCACCACATCGTTGTGAAGTTTAACATATATATTAGCTTGATTTGTTTTGACTTTATATAAACATCAAACACTGGCCTTGTTGATCTACTTGTATAGTACACACTGATAGTACAGTATTAGTTCTGCCACAATTTTCATAACGAACAGATTAAAAATTTATCATTATATAGTACATTTATACAGAATCAAACTACACAAGACAAAATACACTCATGAATTGTAAACATTTTCTTTAATCAAATCATTGACAAAGTTTGAAAACTATAAATGACACAGTTCAATTATATTCTGTATTAAGTTGTCATGTTGCTTCACCTTTATTGTTCTTCATTCATTGTTGTTTCATTTTAAACTACCTACAACATAACATACAAATATCACATTCAATTTTACAGATACTCACAAACAATTTTTTCATCAAAATGACAGGGAGTAAAATAGCTCAGCTGTTAAAAAGAAACAATGTTGACAACTTAATTTCTTAAATACATGACTTGGACACTGGGCATGGAGTTTAATAAAACAAACTGGCTCGTTCTTGTTATGATGCATGCTACAGTTTACTTCTATGGAAGCACCAAACATTGTAAGTATTACAAACTTATAGAGTATTAACATGCTCCTATGTTGCCAAAGAAATATGCTGCTTGTCGAAATCTACTCACAACTCTACAAGCCAATCTATCTTCTGTGCCATAATTTTACACGTCCTTCGGCTTTTTTAAAATTATCTACTCGATTGTGAACATTCCACAATTACAGTATTATCTCACATTTGTATCCTACAAATTAGTTTATTAACCACCGGCCGTTTACAATGTTGGGTTTCCCGTTTCCTTGGTAAATAACCCTTCGGGAGCTCTCCGTCCCCTTCGAAATTTCGTGAAAATATCAAGTTATTTACTTACGATTTAGTTTCCCTTCACGTTCTTAGGTCCTCCATAGTTCCATGATGTGTCCCGTTGCTTGAAATACCAAAATGGATTTGTGTTGTTCGTCTATTTCGTGATTATATGCGAAAACAACGAATTCACAACAGTAAAATATAGCAACTCGCTCCTCATGGTGGGACCATCCAATATGGCGTCGCTTACAAATTAGGGCGTAACTTCCGGCTTCAATTTCTGAAGGCGCTCAGATAATAGATGCTCTATCCAGTCTCTTATATAGATCAGTGTTTCGGCTCCGTTTGTTATTTTCTTCGCCACATAAAATTGCAAAATTGCGCAATACCTCCCATATATGGAGCCTACACTTCGAGTGTTCGGTCACTTCGAAAATTCGAGAGTCCTGTTCCTTTATAGTTCCTATTCTGTGGAACTTTGTATCAAGCACATCACTGAACAACCATATAAGCAATTTACTTGGAAAACCTACCAACAATTTCGTCAAAGGCAAAGCTAGCCGAAGCTTTTGCATCCAAACAACCGACAACGATATACAGTATATTTTTCTCATGGCTAAACAGGTCTCTACATTCTATAAATATTTAATACCGCCGGTACAGAGATGAGGATCAAAAACGCTAACATTCTGGAACTTTATATTGGCACTGGAAACACTTTCTCATGCTTTTGCCTTTTGGTCTAGCAAATGCGATGTTCATGGGTTTTTCATATGGCCTCAGCAATACTAATGTTCAGTTGTTCAAGCTTTTCTCATGAACTCAGGACCTGTAACCCTCATGAAAACTATTGCGAACAAAATCCAAGATGTGACAACACAAGGAACATTCATGAAGATGACAGACTTTAAGGAAACAGTTTGTTGACAGTAACAGTATCTTTATATTTTTGCATTATTATTTATGTGCTTTATTACTAAACGACCCTTACAAAAATATTCTATAGAATATTCTATTGAATATTCTATTGAATATTCATGCCAATCTTCTATAGAATATTCTATGAGATTTTGGAACCTATTCTATGTAATATTCTATAGAATATTCTATGTAATATTCCATAGAATTCTATAGAATATTCCATAGAATTTTATAGAATATTCTATGAAATCTTCTGTAGAATATGCTATAGAATATTCTAATGAACATTATTTTAAGCTCGATAGAATACTCAACAAAAATAAAATACTTGACATAATTTTACAAACAAAGTTTATGGTATATATAAAATGTATTTATTACACTCAACAGAAATAATTGATTTAATTAATAATTATATTAAACACATGTATACAGTAAGTTAAATTTATTACTAAACTAATTATACACCTTATAACAATTACCAAGTGACACAAAACTGTCAAATGAAGCGATAGGCCAATATAATCTATAGTTTTATAAATAAATATTATAAATAAATATTCAATGTTCTATCCTATAACTGGACAACGTTGCACATCGTGCATCATTTTGGCAGGCGTATTCATAAAAACTTGGCCCAAAGGGAAAGGAATTTATTAACTGTTTCCAATTCCACTTTTCAAAGATATGAATTTTTTAAAGTGAAGTGCATAATATACTGCACTTTCAATTTTTTTGTATAGGGAATGAAAACTAGGATAAAATTATCTACTGAAATCACTTGGAACTTAATTTGCATGTGGATACATACCACTCAAGAACACATTGTATTGTCACCATTGCAACTGATTACAAAATAATGGGAACCGATAATTTTTGGGGTTTCCATCATTTTGTATTTTTTTTAAAATACTCAGTGGTAACAGATTAGTTTCCAGACCAGTCCCAAAGTCGAAGGAAAAAATAAAAAATAATTAAAGCTTCTTGCTGGTAAATGTTCAGATCAGCTCTGACCTAATTTCTGTTTGACCTTGATCACTTTCACAATGTTGTTTATTCTGGAAATCATGATTTATCTGATGTCCACTTCATTACAGCCATACTTTTTTGAGGCAAACTCTACAGAAATTGAACGGGAAACACATAATTATATTGTTGTGTAAAAATACAGTAGTAGAACCAAATTCCAAATTTTTAAGTGAAAACAAGGATCGTTTTACTACCCCCATTTTCTAATAGATGGCCGGCCAACCTCGATAAATGTGTCTCAAAAACACAGATGATGGCATTTTTGTTAGAAGCCGGTAACCATTCCAGATCGCATCGGATAGTAATGTTTACTTTGAAGGTGAGGGGGGTTTCCAGTAGGGATGCACCGGAACAAATTTTAAAATTTCGGCCAGAACCGCATAATTCACAATGATAAACAAACAAGAAATATGTGGGATGAATACATCTAAATATGACACTTGGTGAAAAAGCCATATCAAGGTAAATTTGCCAAGATTGATAAATTCATAACATCTGGTAGGTACAGAAAGTCTAATACATTCGTCAATTGCTTCATATTGTCTTGTAATTTATCGATACCGGTGATCTATTTATTGTTATAACCGCTAAGCTCCGGTACTGTCATGTAGTATTGTTCATCATATCATCAGGACTAAAACTTACTGGTTCGACAGTACTATAATTGCGAAACACGGGCAACCAGCCTATAGTTATCTTCGTTAACGTCTAAGTTATACGTCAGTGGTGGTTGCCTGGGTCTAAAACAATGTTGACTGCTTGTTATGGCTTTTTCAGAAGTGTCATATTTAGATGTATTCATGATGCCATTTTCTTGTTTGTTTCTCATTGTGTCATGCGAATTAGCATGACCAGTATTTGCATGCATGCTAATTGTACAGTCAGCCAATCAAAATAAACCACTAAGGTATGAAGCAGTATTACACAAAAATCCCATTCGTCCCAATGTGCTTTTAAAAACCTTCAAATTTTAGTACATGTATATAAATCCAAAATTACAGCTGGTAACCCCCCTCACCTTCAAAGTAAACAGTACTATCCGATGCAATCTGGCATGATTACCTGCTTCTAACAAAAAATGCCATCATCAGCTACTTTTTGCAGTAATGGGCCCAGCCATCTATAATTACGATGCATTAATTCGATCTATGCACAATGTACATGTATTAGTTAAAATGACTCACTGCATATACTTTTGACTTTTTCTGGGTCCAGTTGTGTCTTTGCATCCTTTCCCTTGTATGCATTCGATGATTTTCCACTTATCGAATGAGTAAATAGAACCTCACAACTCCACAACATCGACATGATGGCATACACAAAGTCTTTCGCATCTACCTTCGTTTTTAAAACTTTAAATTGTCCTTTTGTCACACTGACATTGGGAAATATGGTAATCTGTAAAGAAAATATTTTCTCTTAAGATTTAAACCCAATACAATGTTGAACGAAAATACAAACCTATAATTGTACAGATTAACAATCATACTTAAATGTTAAAGTCAATACTCTGACATAGAATACTTACAAGTTCTGGATCTGATTCTAATGAGTGCGGTGAAGGACAATTAGGTTGAGGTTGAAGGACAAGGTTGAGGTTGAAGGACAAGGTTGAGGTTAAAGAGATGATCTAGGTGAATAACTTGAACCAGAGGTGGAATATGCCACGGTGACATGATGCTGTTTTGAATTGACCCTGTCAAGTTGCACTACTTGTGTTTTCAATTCAAGAAGTACATGTACATCTTGTAGGGAGGGAATGTCTGAAACACAAATTAATATAGTTAATTATTTTGTCCCCCAGTATTAGTAGCATATCAAGTCACAGTATTCTGTTGCAGAGATGACACTACAAACCAAATTAATTATATTGTGTGAAAGAACACTGGTGCATTTTTCAGACACTGTCTCAAGATCAATATTGCACAGATGTTTAAGATCAATGCAAACTAAAAAATTCAGTACATCTTATATTTAAGATTTTTAGTGACTGTAAAGGTGAAAAATTTCCTTCTCCTTCTCTTCCAAGTTATTTTGTAGGATGCCATTCTGTTTCCTTAAGTTAATAACTTCTTCGTCATCGATATTTGAGCTATTGGATTCCTTTGTCAAACATAATTAAATTAGAATAGAAAATATTAAGTTTTTATTTAACAAATTGAACTAAAAATAGAATGAACCACCACGACCATACACTTAAAGAAAAAATAACATGTACTCACATTTTCATAACCAAAAAAGTCCAATATTCAGACTCCTACAATGAACAAAAAATATTTACATGTTAGTCTGTTATATATTGATATTGGTTCGCACTGCTTGTTTCCAGTTGGCAACAAGTCAGGAATAATTTAACAACTTCTATCAAGGCAACAAGTTGACAATTACTGTACGTCGTTGACTTAATGGTTGCGATTATATAATCAAAATGACCTACAGTACAGTATACAGGTACTTCAGATATCACAATTTCATTGGATAATCGCAACCCTAGCAACACTGTAGTTGCCAACAAACTTTGCAGCACACAAAGGTAAAGTAATATGAATTCAACTGTAATAAGATGTACCTTGCTTGCTGTTTCCATTAAATCATATTTTTCTTTAAGCTTCTCAACTGCAGCATTCTTGGCTGGTCCAGAAAATACCGGATGACTTTTTTGCCTTTTGGGTGCCTTCAACAGATTGAAAAATGATCATTAATATATTTATAAAGACAATATTTAGGGTCTGTTTATACGGAGGTGAATTACTCAGTCAGCCGAGTTACCCGGTTTGTTGGGATAAACTTTACGTTCTGTTTATATGAAAGCGAGTTATGCCGAAAAGTAATGCCGAGTTACCTGGGGAAAAGTGTTGATATATGGGGAAATGTTTATCCCACTTTGCCGAGATCCTGGCTGCCAGTGCGGAGTTCTCGCCAGGGTGAGTTACCCACCTGTCTCATATAAACACTGTGGGCGGGGGGGGGCAATGTTTGTTCCACCCACCTCGTCATGTACTGAGTAACTCGGCTGGCCGGGTAACTCGTCTTCATATAAACAGGCCCTTAATAGGTGAATATAATGGTGCCTCTAAATTTAGTTGTAGTTTTTATCAAACGTCTAGGACCATAACACGCAAAGCCTGAAAAATACCTTTTCTTTTAGAGTAGGTTCCTCATCATCATCTGACTCTAAGAATCTGTGATTCTTCTTTGCTTTCCTTTGCCCCCTTCCTGTTGGAGCGCTCCCAGGATGAGAAGTGTTTGTGAAACCTGTTTCACAATACATCTTCATATGCTCTCGAATATCCTCATAATCATCTATTAAAAGTTGAGTTCATGTATTTAAGTTAATAAATGAATTACATTTTATTAAAGAGAGTAACATTACTTAACGGAGGGAAAAACTGCTTGTTTTAAAAATAAGTGGAGCCAGCTATCAGCTTGGCGCCAAATTTAAATCAGCTGTGTCACACTATAAAGAGAAATGAAGATGTCATTTGCAATCAATTTCAATCTCTGCTCAATTTCGACCATCTGTTCTTCTGTGTAGGTTTCTAATATCTCTTTCATGGTTTTGTATCTTTTAATACAGTTATTCGGAGGTCTTGTGTGAGTTCAAGAAAACGATCTTTAGTTATTTTCGCAATCGGCAAACAATGCGTATTTCATGATGATACAAACAAGAAAGAATATAAAGAATCAAGAAAGAATATGACCAGCGACTATGAACGTCGAGGAAGAACACTCGAACAAGAACTTCGAGGAAGCGAACAATCAACAATATTGCATCATGGGAAGTGTTTAGGTTCCGGACCTGTTCCGGACCTCACACGACTCCGCTCTTAGCTTAGCCCGCGTTATCTAAACACATGTTCGATATCTTCGATCACTGGCTCACCAGTCACCGCACGATTCTTCGATTTTATTCTTCATGGTAAAGAGTTGTCAATAAAAACGTTTTTATAGTATGTAAGAATGTCAAGAGGACCATACAGACGATACGAAGAACATGACCCTGGTATATCCGTTCCAAAAACCACAAATTATTACAGAGGAAAAAGACAGATCGAGGAAGTGGAACAAGATTTGTTAACCACTGAAATTGGCAATGTTGGTCCATACGAGGATAACGTTATTAACGTGGTATTACAGTAAAGTCAGTCAATTTTACAGACATGTATTGGTAAAACGGAACCTTACAATCTTCCCTAAACGTTTTAGGTGTTCAATATCGCATTTTCTGACACACAATCAGATCAGGGGCAACAAAATGATGAGCAACCTGAACCACTTGGTGATCAAGTAAGTTAAATACGGTATGCATGATAATAGTTGCAGAGTGCCATACGCATTTAAACCGTTTTTTAATTTAAAATATTACAACTTTCGCTTTTATTTAAGGGTTTCATTGAAGAAAATATAAGTCAGCATGAAAATCAGATGGGAGATGGAGAATACAACAGAGATGAGATTGACAATCATGTAGGTTTACTATTTATAATAATTGATGTTGGACAATCTTTGGTCACTCTTGACTCGGGTCACATGAATCGATAAAATTGTTTACAAATGATTTATTTTTCATTTTTTCTGATTTGCTTAAGGCTTCTACTGAACCAACATCTAAAAGAACGGATAGCACCATAGAAAATGAAAATAGTGACATGGAACAGGTAATAAATACCCAATTACATATCTTAAAA
>JAWNZC010000405.1:1582500-1639018 GCA_035771165.1 Paragorgia papillata
AGATTTTCGAAGCCACATTCATTAATTTTATGATGGCTAGATACAAAATCTATCTTAAGAAAACTCTGCAATATATCACTATTATTATATGGCTACATGGGTTTGTTTTCCGGTCGGTGCAAAACGAAGCATGCGGATTGGTTCACGAGAGGTCGGGATTTTACGATATTGACCGACTGGTCAATACCCTTTTCTCAGACCGGTAACTTTTAGGGCGAAAATTTCTGAGTAGAGTTGATTTGAATACAAATAAAGAAGATCTAGGTATCTTCATTCAAATATTCTAAATAATAAAATGTGCACCACCAAGGTCGCCGTGAGTAACTTACGCTCATTTGGATCAGTCAGTCAGTCAGTCAGTCAGTCAGTCAGTCAGTCAGTCAGTCAGTCAGTCAGTCAGTCAGTCAGTCAGTCAGTCAGTCAGTCAGTCAGTCAGTCAGTCAGTCAGTCAGTCAGTCAGTCAGTCAGTCAGTCAGTCAGTCAGTCAGTCAGTCAGTCAGTCAGTCAGTCAGTCAGTCAGTCAGTCAGTCAGTCAGTCAGTCAGTCAGTCAGTCAGTCAGTCAGTCAGTCAGTCAGTCACCTTTTGACCACGGCACTGTGATATTGCACGCGTTGTTGACAAAGAGGGTGACTTATGCTAGTCAACTTAAGGATGACTCAGGGAGACCTATTAAACTTTTGGAGAATGATTGCGCTCGAATGCAAATTTCGAAATATATTTGTAGCGGGCCACAATTAAGAGGAGGTGACAACGCTGCCTCTTAATATTTGTCTGTAGCGTCGATTATCACAATTATGGTCGACGACATCAGGTATGCTTGAAATGCTGTAAAACAGGTGCTACCACAAGAAAGATGTACGGAGCAATTTCAAAACGTTTGCAGGGAAACGAAATGCGTATCGTAGCAGGCCAGAAACAGGAAACGCGGGAGAACGAAAGTAATAACCTTGCCAACGTATTACCAAAACGGATGATGCGCGGCATGGCCCAAAATAAACATGTCATGTTTACTTTTCCGCCAAAACATTAATTAACGAATCCGTCTGCATTCCTTCAATAGCTTTTGTTGCGATTTTGCTAATACTCAATCACAAAATCGTAACAAAAGCTACTGTCCTTCCCCCAGTGAGAAGGTGTTTAAATTTTTTTTGAAATATTATGTAGTATTTGCTGGGCTATCATTTTTCTATAACAAGGAATTAAAATTCCTGCGTGCACGCGTGTGGTCGGGAACGTTAGCTAGAAAGAGGAGTTTGATAAATTTAATAACCGTGAAAATCGAAGCTTTTATGAATAAGTATTTTCAAAGTTGGTGGCTTCTGGGTAAGAAGTATCGATCTTTACGCTCGAGGTGTCAAAATGCGAATCGGATGGATTTTCGGTGAGAAAATCGCGGTCGATGACGGCGCGATGTGAGTTTTTGTTGACGATAGTTTCCAGCCTTGTTAGACTGTAGCCTTGTGTGTATATATATAATGACAGAGAGAACACCGCTCAACTACGGCCGTTCAAAATAATGTTGTTAGAAGTCTCCACTCGCTCAAGGTAAACAATATGAAAGTTAAACTGTTAAAAGTAAGTTTATTTGATAGATTTAACGAAAACACGGCTATATTTTTCAAATTATAACCGAATTCTCATTCAAATATTTATTACTGTCAACCCGCCCAACCCTAATCTAAAGGCTGAGTACAAGTGTGGGCTGCTCATACTCATTCATAACTGTACTATTTTAGTTAATTCTAGATACGTATTTTTTAATCGGAGTATTAAATATTCGATCAAGCTATTTTAGCTCAGGTTTTTGAAATTGACAACTTCCAAAAATACACTGTTTTAATTAGGGGGCGGCACGAAAAATAACAATAGGCGCCTGCCAGGCGCTCCCCTTCTCCAGGCTTTGAATTACCGGGAGATCTATTCTCCGTAAACAATGGAAAGCCAAGTAAGCTATTGCTCCCGTTAGTTAAATATTAAATACTGGTTTCGATAATTTGGAAACAAGAAACTGTCAATGAGTGCGATCTTTCAAGCGCTCTATTTGGCCCTCTATTTATACGACGCCTACGAGCTACCCGCGTAGGGAGGTATCATCGGTTACAAAATATGAAGCTTAACCATCTAATATAACCATCCCACATGCGGGATGTTAATCTTGAACACATAAAGCTAAAAATCCTAGAGGGGGGTTGTGGTCGGGGTCTGAGAGGAGGTACATTTTTCCGGAGGGTTGTGGTTAGGTTTAGGGTTTCCGGGGGGCGTGATTACCGGGGGTGGTATGGGGGTGAGGATTCGTTTTAAAAGGTTGTCCAATCAGATGGTGGTTTTAATGTTGGTTAAGCTTCATAATTTGAAGGTAATGCTCCGCCGAAACGCTTGGTTTCCTGCCATGTTGCTCCGAACCAATCTCGTTCCCAGAGCCCACGTTCCCCACCCGGGAAACGAGAGACTCTGGGATAATCCGTTCACGAAATCACAGGATTCTTGTTATCGGGAAGAAGAGTTACATAGAGTTCACTGTGTTCATCAGCCAATGAAATATCGATGTGAAACGGATTATCCCGGTGGGGAACGTGGGCTCTGGGAACGAGATTGGCTCCGAACGGTTTACACAACCTCGTACCCAGGGTCTTATCTCCACTCCCCGACCATTCTCGTCCCCAGAGCCTCTCCCGTGCTGGCGCGCGTTAAAAGGCTCTGGGGGAATCCATATATCATCGCGATCTGATTGGTTGTTCAAATTCAAAGGCCTATATAACGATGGAGCTTAGTGAATGTTTATAAATAAACAGTATTTGAGACACGAAAACTGACAACGAAGCACAATTCTAATCATAGTTCTAATCCGAACAATTTAATCGAACATTTTTCAAAGCAATCAACCCGTTTCCCATTATATAATTAAATCAAATACAGAAGACAGACAGCAATTTGAAATCGATAGGCGATAGACGATATTAGACAGCAATCACTGCACACTGCTGGCTGTTCGTGCATGGTACATATTAATAAGAATCTCATTGAAATATACACGTCAAATATAAACGAACGGTGCAACATATTAAAGAAAACTACCTTCACTAAAAGAAGCCGTAAATACGAAGAAATTCCGACGCGGCTCTAGTATTGCCAAGCTCTGAAGCGAACCCGTAAATTTTAATGCCTTTTGCCCCGCCGAATAAACGCGGCGATGAGCTACACTCAGCAGGGACCTTCTTCGAACGGAATATACCACAATCAGAATTGTTCCAAAGTCAAACGAGTCAATACGAGACAGCCAAACCGCCAGAATCGAAAACGAAAGGAAAATTATATTGCAGACAACTGCCGATGATCTCGTGTCCAACTCCCAAACGAGGTATCATCGGTTACAAAATATGAAGCTTAACCATCTAATATAACCATCCCACATGCGGGATGTTAATCTTGAACACATAAAGCTAAAAATCCTAGAGGGGTGTTGTGGTCGGGGTCTGAGAGGAGGCACATTTTTCCGGAGGGTTGTGGTTAGGTTTAGGGTTTCCGGGGGGCGTGATTACCGGGGGGTGGTATGGGGGTGAGGATTCGTTTTAAAAGGTTGTCCAATCAGATGGTGGTTTTAATGTTGGTTAAGCTTCATAATTTGAAGGTAATGATACCTCCCCAAACCGCGAACTTAAACGCATGCGCTTTAGAAAGAACACCAAAGAATCTTGGTGTTCCGGTTTGGATTCCCCCAGAGCCTTTTCAGCGCGCCAGCACGGGAGAGGCTCTGGGGACGAGAATGCTCCCCGACCACCACGCTACGAAAAGACCCAGCCTGGTTCCCAGGCCTCTCTTTTTAACGTCGAGCGGCAGACCGAATTGTGAGAGGCCTGGAATAAAATGTTTTGCCTGGCCCCAAATCTGCCCCCAAATTATACAGGCACCAAACAGCCGTTTGGCGGAAAACCAAGGCAGAAAACACTCACGTCGGTCTGCACAATTCTTTATAACATCATATAGCAAGGTTGGTCTACTGCCGAAACGTTAAAAAGCATATTTCGATTTGTATAAATGTGTTTCAACACAATCACTTCCTACGCCGAACACTACTTTATAAAGCTTCGTATGTAACAACCTTTTAACGTAATGTAAAACAAAGAAACCCACTCGTTTGCTGTCTGCTAGTCAAGAAGAAGTTTGTTTAAGTGCCCTCGTTCATAAAGATTAAAGAATCCGAGCTCCATCAGGATTCATGATAGATAAAGATGAACATTTTCCGCTAGTCCTCTTGCTCGATCCCTATTCTGTGACGTCACCAAAATACGTTCGAGAGAAAAGAGGACTAGGAACTAGTCTGGAAAAGACCCTGGTTGCGGCTGGTCACGTGCCGCCTAAACGAATTTTATATCAGGGGAGGGGTGGTAAGCTTTAGTAAGCTGCACAATCAATGCTACAACACAAGTCCAGTTTTAATACTCGTATTCTAAAATCTGATATTAGATTTAGCCATTTAGGCGAACTATATATAAAGTTTAATAAAAAGAATGAAAAGCGCGATTCAAGAACTGTATTTACCCCGAGTTTCTGTTGATGACAAATGCGAGTGAAAGGACGGCAATCGGCTTGATGTGGTATAGTTGCAATCTTTGCTGAATCGCTTCTTTTAGTACTTTTCGCTGGGGTTATCGGAGCAGAGGTTGAAATGTCAATGCATTTTAGTGCGAGAGAAAGCGGTTTGGCTCTTTCAGATGGCCTGCAGATTAAACGAGGATTAAATGAGGAGGAGCATCGTCGCGATGAAGTCTTGGCGGTAAAACATTTCGGCCGAATAACGCAGTTCAAAATTTGCCTTGCTGTACAAATTTTTAAGGTACTTCACATCACCAACACTGCGACAATTTCAAAGTCTAGTCGACACGAGTATTCGACGGTGCATTTAATAGGCGATTGCTATATCTTCTTTGGGCCGTCGGGGATTCTTTAACGTTTGGATTCGATATGATCTTTAACAACGTACACCACAGAAGAAAGCACGAGATATGTTTTGTTATAAACACTGAGTACGTTTGTTTTTTGTTGGTTTCATTTTAACAGATATTTTGCGATCAGACGCCAGTCTGACGATGCCAGACGTAATATAATATTTGTATAAACAAAGGTGAAAACTTGTAATTGTGCCCGTCACTCCTCCCTGAGTATTTTTGAAATCGTTAATTAAAAACCCCCCAATTTTTAGGGGGCACGTGACCAGCCACAACCAGTGTCTTTTCGCAGCGCGGGGCGGGGGCGGGGGCGGGGGAGCGGAGATAAGACCCTGGGTACGAGGTTGCGGTTTACAATGAGCAGAGTACTTCCTGTAATTATCTTCGAGGCTCACAAAAACAAGATGGCGGATCATGCGCAGAACGGAGTTGAATGCATCTTTAAAAATAAAATGAACCAATAGCCATATAATAAATTCTTTATTAACCTCGTTTGCTCGGTCTATCTGGAAAGTATTTGCCATCGGTTTTATCGCACAAACCTCGCTTCTTCGTCACTCTGTCTGTACGAAAACCTCGGGCAAATACTTTTCCGTACAGACCTCGCACTCGGTTAATAAGTCTTTAATATAGCACGTATTAAAGAATACTGCATGGTTCTGATTGGGTGAGCGAGTGCATGTGACCATGTTGTTAAATTTTGGTCAAAAACACGATGGAATGAAATATAACATTCCTAACATAGATACATTAAAATATATTTGTTGTTATACTGACCAATGCAGATATATATATATATATATATATATATATATATATATATATATATATATATTATATATATATATATATATATATATATATATATATATATATATATATATAAATCCCCCAATTTAGGATAAACGGGATTTTTTAAAAAGTACTTTATACCTGAAGCAGGGAAAAATCATATAAACTTATTTTAAATTACGTCATTCAAATATTCTGATATACTCGTTAAACAACTTATATATTCAACCTACAAAAAAAGTAAGATTCGTGAAGCCTGCACAACGCATATTGAGAAGTTTACTGACATCATGTAAACAATTACAAGTGCAACTTGCTAATTTTAACAAACAACATATGGTTACAATAACCCGCCTAAATACGTTATCTAATAACACACCCAAAAGTCGTTAATTGTTTTAACAGAAATTCTAATTCTTTTATTCAACAAATTAGTATACGTGTGTACAATCTAACCCCTCATTGCGTCACAAATTGCATATTTATTTTGCTTTCTAAATCACGTTTCGTTCTAAGAAAATTTAATACAAAAAATATTTCTTGAAAATGGATAGAAACGTACCTCATTTTTAGTAATATTCCAAAATAATAATCACCAAAAAGGCTTTGTTTCTTTAAAACAAAATAACTACCTTTAATAATGACGTTTCGGAGTCTTACTCCACCGTCTGGTAATTCGTAGTATTGTTCTATTTTAAACAAACAAAGCCGTTTGGGTCGTCATTATTACTACAAAATATTACTAAAAAGAGTTTCGTTATGGAATACGGATGAGTCATTTGATATGAAGGAAGCTAGTTTATGCGTTTATTATATAGTCAACTCGATACGCACGCTCTGATTGACAGTCACTGATCTCTATTTAACTCGATTGCATCCGGAGATGACGAATTTCGTGTACCAATTAAGATGCCCGCCACGGAAACTTTTTATGTTTTCGTAGCACGAAAAGAGACGAAAAAAGCCCATTAAAAATATTTCTGCTATTGGTATCAAACACAGAACATTGTAAAATGTTTAGAAGATTATTTTATGGATTTGTTGGTATTAAGCAGTAAAACGTGTTATTTCGTATTTTGTTTACTCTGATCGGTAATCGATAAACTAATTGCCTATATTACAAAACTCGTATAGAAAACCAAAAACAGTCGATAACTTCATTATAAAACTATTTATATACCATTGGTATTAAGGCATAAGTGTTTACAAGGCCTGAAGTATGTAGATGACAATCTTGAACTGTATTTTCTTGTATTTTCCTTCTGTTTTTCAATGGTATTAAAGTAGTAACAGTAAATTGGCATCTGACAACTGTTTTACGGCTTTTTCGACTGGAAGAGGTTAGATGCGATGATTCTCTAGGACCTTTCCGAAGATGTAGTCGTGTAAAGTATGGAAATTTAGTGAAAGTCTATCCCCCAACCCCCTACAGGAACCACTAACCCTAACCTCAAAAATGTGGAATCTCCGGTGGGGTTTTCTCCCCCACGTCGCCTCCGACAGCCATTTCCAAAGCTTGTGTGATGGCAATAAAGTTCAATACGTCACTTGGCGCAGCCTTCGGAAAAGGTCCCAGAGAGTCATCCCATCTAACTTCTACCTTTTCGACTCCTCAGGTAAACTCTTACTACTCCTAAGCCTGCAAAGTACACTGGACCTGGAGTATTAATATGGCCGCCAGTGGTTTCAAGATGTTTCTTGCTGACCATAAAGGATAAGCAGCAATCCAGTTATATAGAGATCAGCAGAAAAATGTACTCCCTCAGAGAACGGAGCACTGTTTGATGACGTGCTTTGGCGCCAGCTTAGACATAGTTGGGAGAATTTCAAATACATCATCTGTAAAGTCTCATTGTTATCGACAATAAAAAATGTTTCATGCGTTATATTTTTTCTTGCTATATAATAAAACAATTAGAACAGCTTTATCCGTGCTCTTTATCCATACAGCACTTAGGAAGAAGTACCGAGAGCATTCAACTACACTCGTGCTCTCGTCTCTTCCTTCATGCTGTGCTGTATTACTGAGTGAAGCACGGAAAAAGCTGTTCTATTTGTTAATTACCGTTGGCTTGAAAATTTATAATATTTTACATATAAGACCCTGTTTACATTACGAGACCAGCACGAAGTTAGACTGGCACGATTTTGTTTAGGTTGCGGTGTTGTTGATAATGAATGTTTACGTCAGGGCGGCATGAAAAAGTATTGAACCAACACGATATGAATCGGTACGTGATTTTGTTCATGACAACACAACGAATTACTTTCAGACCGGTCTTTAGCTTAATAAAAGCAAAACACATACCTCACATGTTCACCATGTTCACATGCGCACGTACATGGCATGAGCTCAAAATGTTTGCAAATTGTTTTGCCCTGGTCTGATATAAACAATCAAACAATTTCAATTCAATTATGCTGGTCTGATGTGTCGATCTTATGTATAAACATGGTCTACTATATAGTTCCTATAGCTTTCTTACTGTAACAGCATACATCTTTTAATCAATTTTGCTTACTATTAAGTAAAAAAGTTTGAGATCGAAGCTAAAGTGGATAGTGTTAAAGATAAGTAAAAAAAAAAAATAGAAATAAAGAAATAATAGCAGAGGTAACCAAGTTTTTGAAAGCGCTATCTAAACGAGGTGCCGAAAAAAGCGTCAAACAAGCACAATAAATTAAGCACAATACAGATGTTTTGGTTGCACAACAAAGCAAAGAACAGTGAAATTAAAAAAATATCTCTATAAAAGTCAAACTGCGAGCAAACCCGCGTTAAACTACCACTTATCATCAAGTTCGATTGATATCTCTAGAAATGATAGGTAGGGGACCAGAAACTCAGAACGTGTGAACCAATTGAAGCCGAGGTCACAAAACTTAATGACCCAACACTGTCATTATGTGAACTAATCCTAAATCACCAGAGCTGCAACAACGTGCAGTCATTGGAAAGCTTAGGAAAATTAAAGGAGTGGTGGAGGTATGATGCGTAGCATATTGAACAAACTCAGAGGGGTTAAACTAGATTTAGTCAGGAAGCAAATAATCGTGAGATTTTCCTCAGTTATATAGTTACAGCTTTGTAGACCTACAATCGTAGAATAATTACATTGGGACACAGCGTATGTCAGGTGACTTCTGTGCGCACGCGATTTATCTTTAAAATATGCCCTCCCCTTCCCCCTCCGATCAAGGTTGCGACCTAAATTTTGTTTGCTAGGACTCAGAAGTGTCCTCTGGTAATCAACATTAGAGAGTTTGGCAATCGCGACGTCTTTGACGACGGCTACGCCAACAACCCCAAAAGGACTGGGACGATTTTAATGTTCACGTTGCAACGTCGCCCGTACGTTCTCCTGCGACGCCATTTTAGTTGTGTGACAACGGCAAGCATTGATATGGCAGAAACTGCAGAAAATAAGTAAATATTGACTGTTTTGGATTTGTTGGACTATATATTTTCATCTATTCAACTAATCTCCCAATAATATTAGGAAAATATCGATGAAATGGAAATCGCAATTATTACCGGTAGCCGTCGCGAATTAAAATTTGCCAAATTACCAAATTTTGCAACGGGTACGCGATTAAAAAGAGGTTCTCGTCCCAGTCCTTTTGGGGTTGTTGACGTAGCCGTCGTCAAAGACGTCGCGATTGCTAAACTCTCTATTGATTGGTGGGGGATGGGGGAGGGGTAAAACAATGTTATTTATCTCACGGTAGTAAAAGAAGCAAGAACGAAGCTAATTGATGCTTTAGTGTCCCAATGAATTATTCTCCGATTGTAGAAACAAATCCACCCTATTTAGATTCCCAGCGAGAAATCACCACCACGCAAAAAAGGTTCAAAACACGACAAAATGTTCGTCGTCAAAGTGACACGTACACACCTCCCACGAACGGAAAGTAGAAGCTACAAGAAAACGGTTGTGTTTTAACTGCACGGAAGCAGGTATCGAGCACCACAAAACCGGTTGTGAGAAAAAAGTGCTGAAACTACCAAGTTACAAAACGCATTCCTATCTTATAATGATTTCCTCGAGGTCGAACCACCACTTCAGAATCACTTTTGGAACAATTTCGCGCAAGAAAGGTTTAATGCAATTGCAGGCGATATTAAAAAGACGTTTCCTCAAATCAGAATTCGAGCAAAAAGACCGACATGCCTAAGATTTCATTAGCAAAAGGAAAGACAGTCTTTATGTGAACGGCGCCTAAACTGCATGGAGGACAAACTGTTCAACTGCGACCGCGATATCTTCAACAAAGTCTCCTTTCAGTTGCAGAAGTAGAACTCCAACAAGACAGAAGTGGAAATATTCGAGGTCCTTCAACGTGACAAGAGCATAAGCCAAACGGCACCAGGGTGTCACGAGCTTAAGAATGCATATGGTAACCTATATATATGACTGAAATGGAACAAAAAATGGCACAATCTTTGCTTCTTTCCAAAGAAAACAGCGAAACCAACCAAAACAATTCGCTGCTGTGTTGTGTTGCAAGCGTCATCTGCAACGAGAAGTAGTGTACGCATGGGATGCACCATTGACCAAGAAGCTGGTGTGCACATGACAGCAGAAGAATAAGATCCCATTGGAAGTAAACGTCCCAAAAGCCTTGAGTTGGCAAAAGGTCGCAGCTGCTTGTTATACCATCATCTTTCAACCGACACAGATCTACCAAGAGCAAGTGAGACCTAAGTCACCGAGTGGTTGCGTGATCAGACAAAGTGGCCAGCAGGCATATATAGTACACCAGCCAGCGAAGAGTCAATGGAGTCAACCAGCTATTCGCCAAGACAGTAGATGAAAACGACGACTTAGAATATCCTTTTCCAACCGCCATCTCTTCGTGACCTTGAAGGTGTGTGCATGGATGTCGAGATTCTTACATCGAACTCTCTAAAGCAAGCCGAACGCAAAACCCAAGCCAAATGCACAGAATATTTCGAAGAGGATTATAGACTTCGTACGAATTTACAACTAAATGGAGACAGACTGCTGTAATATCAGGCATGCGGAATGCAAGAACACCACCTAGGTATGCCATAACGGAATCTTTAAGTATAATGGCTTTAGATAAGAACAAGAACACGATGAGAGGAGAAACTAGACTGGATAAATAAACATTGTAAAAACTCATCTCATATAGTCACACTGTGTGGTGTGTTTGTGAAGAAGCATTTATTTATTATATATTTTACTGCATTCGTAACAACGAAACCAGTTCCCGCGCCCAGCATCAGGAAACGGAGACAAGCTTTCCAGAAACATAACAAGGCAGGTTATTAATGAAATTCATCCAAAGATATCATCAGCGGGAAAGGATTCAAGTATGGTCATAGAAAGTCTAGGGAACTAGAACTTGACTATAAAGGCTTTCGTCCATCTTCCAAACCAAACCAAACCAAACTACTCTATGAAAGGCAGCATTGCATGTTTTTGTTGCTTCGACTTCTGTACTTACATTAACGAAAATTACGAATGCGTCATGAATTGCACACAGTACAGTCTGTGTCAGAGCAAGGCACTTAACAGCACTCCACGCAGAGGTAGCAACCCCATCGACAAAGCAGGATGAACAAGAAAAAGGCAAGCAGAGAGCAAAAGGTTGAGCAGGACAAATAACGCGCTTAAATGGACAGCAAGCCTCGTAGAACCACACGAGAAAATAACAGCTAAACGAACTGCTATAGAACGATATTGCATGTGGTGATATTGCCTAAATTGTGCTCGAAGATTTGTTTGGCCAACACCCACGTCAGTAGGCATTCTATCATTAATACGATTAAAGCTCACGTTGTCGTCAGCGACAAAGAAACGGCTCGTTGACAAAACCAATGTAGCTTTTTGACCGTTTAGAAGTGGATGGTCAAACATATAGACACACTGAGAACATGTGCAGAAAACGATTTGGCTCTAGCGATTTGGTTGCAAAAGACATCGCCTCCCTATCATCATCGAACTCGCTACCATCATGTCACAGAGCAAAAAAGCCATTCCCACGCTAGTGATATAGCCTCACATGGCCCATGGAATGGGGGTAGTAATGAAACCGATGTGCTTCTATTGGCATAGAGATATGCACCATAAAAACCCCAACCGATGACAGAAGATTCACAGGTACCACGAATCAACCCATTATCCAGAACAAAAAAGAAAAGAAGAATCAGCAGGTAGAAGCAGTTTTCCCAGAGCACCCGTCCGCCATAAGAGAAGACGCCTGCAAGCGTATCAATTTTACCGACATTTTTTTTATCTAAAACTTGACAGAAATAGATTGTTAGGTTTTTGTGTGGTTATTCTGCCGGAAAAGGGTCTGAAAACATAACAGAATCTTGGACCAAAACATAAATAAATAAATAAATAATAAATAAATAAATAAATAAATAAATAAATAATAAATAAATAAATAAATAAATAAATAAATAAATAAATAAATAAATAAATAAATAAATAAATAAATAAATAAATAAATAAATAAATAAATAAATAAATAAATAAATAAATAAATAAATAAATAAATAAATAAATAAATAAATAAATAAATAAATAAATAAATAAATAAATAAATAAATAAATAAATAAATAAATAAATAAATAAATAAAATAACGAACGAACGAACGAACGAACGAACGAACGAACGAACGAACGAACGAACGAACGAACGAACGAACGAACGAACGAACGAACGAACGAACGAACGAACGAACGAACGAACGAACGAACGAACGAACGAACGAACGAACGAACGAACGAACGAACGAACGAACGAACGAACGAACGAACGAACGAACGAACGAACGAACAACGAACGAACGAACGAACGAACGAACGAACGAACGAACGAACGAACGAACGAACGAACGAACGACGAACGAACGAACGAACGAACGAACGAACGAACGAACGAACGAACGAACGAACGAACGAACGAACGAACGAACGAACGAACGAACGAACGAACGAACGAACGAACGAACGAACGAACGAACGAACGAACGAACGAACGACGAACGAACGAACGAACGAACGAACGAACGAACGAACGAACGAACGAACGAACGAACGAACGAACGAACGAACGAACGAACGAACGAACGAACGAACGAACGAACGAACGAACGAACGAACGAACGAACGAACGAACGAACGAACGAACGAACGAACGAACGAACGAACGAACGAACGAACGAACGAACGAACGAACGAACGAACGAACGAACGAACGAACGAACGAACGAACGAACGAACGAACGAACGAACGAACGAACGAACGAACGAACGAACGAACGAACGAACGAACGAACGAACGAACGAACGAACGAACGAACGAACGAACGAACGAACGAACGAACGAACGAACGAACGAACGAACGAACGAACGAACGAACGAACGAACGAACGAACGAACGAACGAACGAACGAACGAACGAACGAACGAACGAACGAACGAACGAACGAACGAACGAACGAACGAACGAAACGAACGAACGAACGAACGAACGAACGAACGAACGAACGAACGAACGAACGAAACGAACGAACGAACGAACGAACGAACGAACGAACGAACGAACGAACGAACGAACGAACGAACGAACGAACGAACGAACGAACGAACGAACGAACGAACGAACGAACGAACGAACGACGAACGAACGAACGAACGAACGAACGAACGAACGAACGAACGAACGAACGAACGAACGAACGAACGAACGAACGAACGAACGAACGAACGAACGAACGAAACGAACGAACGAACGAACGAACGAACGAACGAACGAACGAACGAACGAACGAACGAACGAACGAACGAACGAACGAACGAACGAACGAACGAACGAACGAACGAACGAACGAACGAACGAACGAACGAACGAACGAACGAACGAAACGAACGAACGAACGAACGAACGAACGAACGAACGAACGAACGAACGAACGAACGAACGAACGAACGAACGAACGAACGAACGAACGAACGAACGAACGAACGAACGAACGAACGAACGAACGAACGAACGAACGAACGAACGAACGAACGAACGAACGAACGAACGAACGAACGAACGAACGAACGAACGAACGAACGAACGAACGAACGAACGAACGAACGAACGAACGAACGAACGAACGAACGAACGAACGAACGAACGAACGAACGAACGAAACGAACGAACGAACGAACGAACGAACGAACGAACGAACGAACGAACGAACGAACGAACGAACGAACGAACGAACGAACGAACGAACGAACGAACGAACGAACGAACGAACGAACGACGAACGAACGAACGAAACGAACGAACGAACGACGAACGAACGAACGAACGAACGAAACGAACGAACGAACGAACGAACGAACGAACGAACGAACGAACGAACGAACGAACGAACGAACGAACGAACGAACGAACGACGAACGAACGAACGAACGAACGAACGAACGAACGAACGAACGAACGAACGAACGAACGAACGAACGAACGAACGAACGAACGAACGAACGAACGAACGAACGAACGAACGAACGAACGAACGAACGAAACGAACGAACGAACGAACGAACGAACGAACGAACGAACGAACGAACGAACGAACGAACGAACGAACGAACGAACGAACGAACGAACGAACGAACGAACGAACGAACGAACGAACGAACGAACGAACGAACGAACGAACGAACGAACGAACGAACGAACGAACGAACGAACGAACGAACGAACGAACGAACGAACGAACGAACGAACGAACGAACGAACGAACGAACGAACGAACGAACGAACGAACGAACGAACGAACGAACGAACGAACGAAACGAACGAACGAACGAACGAACGAACGAACGAACGAACGAACGAACGAACGAACGAACGAACGAACGAACGAACGAACGAACGAACGAACGAACGAACGAACGAACGAACGACGAACGAACGAACGAACGAACGAACGAACGAACGAACGAACGAACGAACGAACGAACGAACGAACGAACGAACGAACGAACGAACGAACGAACGAACGAACGAACGAACGAACGAACGAACGAACGAACGAACGAACGAACGAACGAACGAACGAACGAACGAACGAACGAACGAACGAACGAACGAACGAACGACGAACGAACGAACGAACGAACGAACGAACGAACGAACGAACGAAACGAACGAAACATGTTTTGTGGCAAGCAGTTAAATGCTATTTTCAAGTATTCAAATATTACTCTGGAGGTGGTAAATTGCAGAAAAATGAAACAGTAGTGGATAACCTGTTTTAGTTTTGAACAAGTTTTGCAAAAGATATCAAAATCCGAATACACGACTAAATTTTTCTTGACAAGCTTTATTTGTTCGTGTGTCTGCACAAATTAACTGATAGCATTTTCTTTGACAACCTTTTCAAAGCCATCAAGGAAAATTTAAAAAAATACACGGTACGTCACGAACGTCCACCGTCATTTGATTTCGTTTATTATGAAGTGCATCTATCAAAAACAAATCTACACACCAGAAAATAAAACCTCTTAAGGTGGCTCCATACAGTGGAAATAAAATACTCTCAAGTCCAAAACACGTGCATAAACAATTCGGAAAAAGAATAAAACTAAATGTTATGCATAATTAAACATTCTGACAATCAAAAACTGTTACCAAATAAATACCAACAGTTGTTGCTATGGCAACAACGACGTTTCAAAATGGCTGACAATTACCTTTCAAACTAATTTAATTCGAAAGAAACTTTGGTGACCCCCAATTTTTTTGTTCATTAAAACTTTTCTTGACGTATGAGTAATCAACAGGCCGATTTAAAAAAAATTCTGTACAACGAATAATTTTTCCCCCCGGAAAAACCATGTTTGTTAATTTTTAAAAAATTTCGTTCTACAGAATTTTTTAAAATCGGGCTATTGATTACTCATACTTCAAGGAAAGTTTTAATGAAAAAAAAAATTGGGGGTCACCAAAGTTGTTTCCGAATTAAATTAGTTTGAAGGGTAATTGGCAGCCATTTTGAAACTTCATTGTTGCCATAGCAACAAATGTTGCTATTTATTTGGTAACAGTTTTTTATTGTCAGACTGTTTAACTATGCATAACATTTAGTTTTATTCTTTTTCGAATTGTTTAATCACGTGTTTTGGAGTCTCAAACTTGTATTTCCCATTTTTCAAGAAACTGTATGGAGCCACCTTAAGCCGTGTTTACACTGCAAGCCATGGCCTGGCCCGGGTGTGTCGTGTTTACACTGACACCAAGCCTGGCCAAGGCCAAAGCATAGGCCAACAAAAGAAGCAGGCCCAGATATTCTGGCCAGCAGCCCAGGACGTGTTTAGACTGCCAAAAGTATATGCCAAAGTTAGGTCAAGGCCAGGCCAAGGCTTGCAAGAAAATTGTCTGTGAAAACAGGTATTCGAAAATATATACGAAACAAGGAACTTGTCAAAGAAACTTGGTCGCGTATTTCAGTTTAGTTAATCTTCCTCTTTATGATTATGATTATCCTCATAAACGAGGTCACTCACTTACGGTTAACTTTGGCTGTTGCTTCTCTGTTCAATCTAAGAATAAGGTTTCTTACGCAATCCTTGACAGTTGACCATGTTCTGTGGCCAACCAGTTGTTGATTTTCGGCTAAAAAAGCGTTCACATTCGCCTTTGCCTGGTACTTCCTTCTCCATTAAGTTAACTGAAAAAAACCCGCGAACGGCTCTCAGCTCAGGATCGGTCCATTTAAGTCTCACTGAATTGGATCTCTTCTTCTTTATACCTGTACCACAAATAATTAACAGAAATTAACACCAGATACACTATACCGCAAAGCAAAAAGACGGTAAACTGTCAACAAAGAAATACTGGCGTTTCGATTAAAGCCCTTCATCTGCCTTGAACGTTTTCTCACACATCTCTTTTTCACGCAACTTGCGTTGCAGAAAAAATGCTGCGACTTGCAAATAATTAATCTGGAATTGGAAGTCTGGGACTGCACGCAGACATTCACACTATACCGGGTAGGTTTTCGTGCCGCAACGTAAATCTATTCGGTATAGTGTGAATAGACTCGGCACGAATTGTTCTTTCAGTTCCAGTGTCACAGGAAATTTGTCCCGCATAAACATTTACCCCCTCCCCCGGTTGCCCCCCGGACATATTTACTAGGAAATTCCCCCCCCCCCTCCCCCCCCCCCCCCCCCCCCCCCCCCCTCAAAAAGACAAAAACACGATTTTATCCTATAACGTACGTCGTACGCTTTGAAAACCGAGAAGTACCTCCGAAACCAAGATTCTACAACTTTCAATCAGTATTTAGGACTCAAAATTGAAAAAAAAATTCAGATTATCTTCGGGAGGAAAGCATGATAAAGAAGTTCGATTTCGCTTTGTTGACACTTGACTTTGGTATGTCTTTAATAATGCATTATGTACTAAATATATATTAAAGACTTATCAACCGAGTGCGAGGTCGCCGAGGTCTGTATGGGAAAGTATTTGCCTGAGGTTTTCGTACTAAATGTATCTATTATATGGCTGGGTTTGTTCTCCGGTCCGTATGCAAAACGACGCATGCTGATTGGTTTCCAGGTCGGGATTTTACGATATTCACCGAGCGGTCAATACGCTTTTTTCTGGCAGTTCGGCCCTAAGTTTTGGCGAGAAATTTTCACCGTAGTTCTCTTTTATTTGTATTCAAATCGATTAAAAAATGGGACCCCGTTATTGGAGACTAGTCTCTGGTCAGTTCCTGCCTTTGTAATTGTTATTATTGTTGTGTATTGTCATTGGCAAAACTAGTAAATAAATAAATAAGTAAATAAATAAATAAATCAACCCCACAAATCACGGTAAGACTGAACAAACGTGATTGGTTGAGATAAATAGAAACCTGTCAAATGCTCCTGCTAAACGTTGGCTGGCGTTGGCATTTTTGGCGTTGGCGTAGGTAATGTTTTTTGTCAACGGTGTACATCCTTAAATGGAATTGACGGCAAATACGGACAGAAAGTTTTAGAAACTTGCTTTCAGAAGTACCTTCTCGGTTTCTGAGCTTACGGCGTACGTTTTAAGATAAAGTAAAGCGAGTTCTTGAAGGGGGGCACATTTCCGAAGAAATTTGGGGAGGGGGGGAACAAAAATTTTGGGGGGAACAAATTTGGGGGGCGACAAATTTCCTGTGACACCGGTGAATAATAATGCTGTACGTTGCTTTATTATATTAGCTTAGGTCCGAAACGATTTTGAACTCCATTCACACTGGAGCTGGAACAGCACAAATAGCTATCCGATACAATATGTACCTCCTCCAAGATCGGAGCGGCGCAGCGGTGCTCTGACACAGAAATTGTGCCGGTGTCACAGGAAATTTGTTCCCCCCAGAATTTGTACCCCCGGGCCAAATTTCCTAGGAAATGTCCCCCTCTTCGGAAATTTGTCCCCCTCATTCCCTCAAGAACACGCTTTACTTTTGTAACGTACGCTCAAAAACCGAGAAGTTACTCTGTCTGAAAGTTTCTAAAACTTTCTGTCAGAGTAACTTCTGTATTATATATTATATATTTACTACTTACTGACCGAGCGCGAGGTCTGTACTAGTGAAATATCGGACCGACGTTTTTAGTACGGACTGAGCCTTGGCGCAGCGAAGCGAGATCCGTGCAGGAAGGTCCGATATTTCACTAGTTCAGACCAAACAAGCGAGGTCAATAAGTAGTTTATTATATGACTACAAGTGTTGTAAACATAACTGGTATAGAAAGTTTAAAAACTGCAATAAAAATCTAAATAACTTCATCCGAATCAAAAGATATTGCACATTAAACTTTACAAAATGGTGGGAAATTTGAATTTGAAACGGCTATATCTCGTTAACGGTTGCAGGTATTTGATTTATTATTTCAGTTTTAAACTTTCAATACCAGTTATGTTTTAATATCAGAGGTTTAATATATAGCTGATATAGCTGAAATAAAAAAAGAGCGCGAATGTGTTTTTCTAATCAGAGGGTTATCCGAAGGATATTTACAAAAATTCAACTTCGTTTCATTACGAAATGGGGAAACTATACCGCCATTTGCAGTTGAGCTTGCAGCTTGCTAAATTAAGACGTTGTTTCATCGTTTGAAACCCTGCGTTCATTGGACCTCAAACGTATTGTTGCCAAGGGCACAACGTGACGTTGCTATGGAGCTTTGATAGGGTTTCAATTAGTGATTAATTTGTTATTCGTGGCGAAGTTGCTCTTTCTCCACCGTTTTCCAATATCTTATCAATAATGCTTCTCCTTAAGTCATCTGATAGAGCTTTCCCAACATTATATGTCCGTCCGGCCTTGCTAAATCGTTTACTAGACTTTTTTTATAATATCCATACTCGCCACGAATTGAATAACAAATTAATCACTAATTGAACCCTGTCAAAGCTCCATAGCAACGTCACGTTGTGCCCTTGGAAACAATACATTGCTGTCCAATGAACGCAGAGTTTCAAACGATGAAACACCGTCTTAAGTAACGCAACCTGCAAGCTGAACTGCAAATGGCATGTAATGTAATTGTAAATGTACGTAATTGCATTAATGTGCATATATAAAAGACACATACTTTCTCTTTCTTTGGACTTTCCAATAATTTACTGTTAGATGTATCACAATAATGAATAATATATTCTCATGCTATCAGAAGTACTGCATAGGCAGCATTTTAATAAACTGTTGTCAGTTATAAAATCAACTTATTAGTATCAAAATTTCAGCTAGGAAATCACCAGTTCCAATCTCTCCAAACCGTTTCAAACCTTCCAAGAAATTTTCAGGTAAATTCAAGGCCTAAAATGTGCACAAATATGGCATGTTCTATGCAACATCGTCAATAGCCAATAAACAGAATTTGTTTGATTTCCAAGAACTCACAGGCCTGGAGTTTTTTCTCTCAAATTTTAGGATTTTTATTAAATAAATGCATCAGTTTTTCGTTCTAACTAACCTGAAGCACCAACTGACACCTTTTTCATTTTCTTTGATTTGGATTCTATTAAAGACAATAAAATTCTAAATTTAAGAAGACGGTGAAAGAGAAAAAGTAAATTTAAATTGCAGAGCAGTTATTAAAATGGTTTAGCAAAATGACAATAAAGATATAATAAATGAAGTTGGTATTGAAAATTGGAATATTGTGTGGCTCCATCCAGAACATGAGCTGCATGTGGACTAAAGCCCAATTAATGCTTTGAAAGACACGGGTCGTGCACATACAGTAAGCATGCAAGAGGTACATGTCTTTACGCACAAATTCACATCATATTGGTCGTGGTACGCTTCACATGACACTTGTCACTCAAAGCATAAATGGGGCTTAAGACTTTGGTAATCTTATAATGCAAGTACTGTAGCAACAACAGTATGTGTGACCAGAGCATTGAGAATGGTGTGCAATCGCACGCTTTGATGCACATCTTGGTTCCTCAAGAAGTGCGATTTATCACACACCTCGATTAAATCCTACATGTGATAATTCAAAACAAACAATGTTACAGTGTAGCCTCATTATAGCATGCATCATTACAAGCCATGTCTTGGAATAACCATTAATCCAGTTTATAGGAGCACACTACTCACTACATAAAATACAGTCATGTGTACTGTAAGTCACTTAAAATTGTGGTTAGAGTTGGAAAGTATCACAATTGCCTTAGAATGAAATGTACGTAATCGTGTTTGTCACAAATGGGATCAGATGCCCCCTTTCAGAACCACATGTTTATAACAAGAAATTGGTACTCTAACCATGGGAAATCTTTGGTCCATGCATGGACTGGCAAAATTTCCGTTTGCCAGTCTGGCAAGTGCCAGTGGTTGTCGAAGATGTCTCACTGTCAATGTCATCAGATTCGACGGAACAAAAGAAATCTGACAACTTTCTTTGTTCAGTTTGTCGACTTTACGACTCATAATTCTCCTCCATTATTCATGACACGAGGCATCGAGGAACAAATTTTGTTTATATCTGGTGCAGACTCCTAGAAACTATGTTTTTGCTATGCTATTGTTAAATGTGCGTGCAGGGCAATGCATCCCTGTGCAGTGTGGTTGTGAATGTCAAAATACATGTTTTGTGCACGATAATTGTTTCGCTGATGGCCGATTAGTGCCAACAAAAATACTAGAATAATGAAAGGTGCCCTTCAGATTCTTTACTGGCCGTCCAAAAGGTGTCGGTATAGTAAACAGCCGTCCAAAAGCAGTCTTTATCAACTGGCCGTCTTAAATCAAAACAGGCCGTCCAAAAGACGGCTGGACGGCTGGCTGACTAAGACCCTGCTATACATTGTTATCAAATCATATGCATCACGAGGAAAATTGTGAATAGATCGTTTGCAATGACATTACCTTCACCATCTTGGTTGATTTTTTGGTTGGCCAACAGTGTTGCAAAGGTCACATTGCTGGCTGTCATTGTTTGTTTTAGCTTGGGTATTGGAAATTTATAAACTGGAAATCAGCCAAGGTGGTGCCTAACGTCACGTGATTGTAAACAATGTATATTGCAACTGCCCTGAGTGGGAGGTTGTGTATACCACCATAACCCTAAACGTAGACGCATGTACGCATTGCGTGTCTATTTTTAAGGGGTACAGTGAAACCTGAGTTTTGCGACCCCCATGTTTTACGACCCCCATGTTTTACGACCACCTGTCATATACGACCACTTTTTCTGCAATGAGCGACCACCTGCCTAACGCGACCAGCGACCACTTTTTAGTGTCCCAAACAAGATATTTACCTGTTATGAGCGACCATCTCAACGTAAAACTGCCGAAATACGTTAAAGAAATACCCATTTTTTCGTAGTAAACAAACGCGAATGCGACCACATGCGAAAACAAAGAAACCGGAAGTGTTGCGCAATTGCCGTGTTACTGCATTTTAGTCTTGTTTTGCTTCTCTTTTGAGCATTATTTGATGAAAATCTGTGGGAATTTTTGTTGTCCCAGTTAAATACTTTTTTAGTTGACGTTTGAGAGTTAATACAATGACTGAACAATCCAAAACCATGAGTAATATTTGTTAACTTTAGACAAGTTGATCTTGACGATCGTTTACCGCGACAAGTTTGTATATTTTACAACGGCTTTCAGTAACTTGGAAAGGAAAGTGACAAAACTGAGTGTTCACATCTAAAAAATACTACTGGAAGATCGTAAATAAAGCCAAGAGCTTTTAACAAGACCAAACCAGTGCAAAAATTGAATCAAACGTAACAAAAACACAGCGCAAAAACTGAAGTGAACGACAGTACGAGACCATTTTGATGTGGAGAACATCGCTCTATTAGGCCATGATATTAAACACATAAATGTCAAATTTCTTTTATTTTAATAACCAAATAACATATTAACATTAATAAATCAAGACTGCACTTCATTGAAATGTTCTTGCTTTTTCCATTTCCCTTGTAAATCTTTATAAATCGCCATTTTACAAAATGGCTGCTATGACGTCACATCACTACCTGCCATGTACGACCACCTGTCATTTACGACCACTTTTACAGGGGTGGTCGTAAAACTCAGGTTCTACTGTATCTGGTTGACTGGTCCTTTTGCTCTGACTTGTCAATTTGTCTGAGAGGCCATGAGACCTTATCTAAGTTATCTTGTACCCTGATTTGTGCTGTACTGGTAAATTTAAAGCAGTGGCATAGCCAACAGGGGGCCTGGGCCCCCCCCCCAACTACACATCCCCCCCCCCCATTCTCCTGAATGTCTGATGCTAAATTCAAGTAAGAACTTTTGCTTCTTTGAAATTTGAAGTTTGTTTCTGTTGCTAATGGTAATCGTGATGCTGATACACTGTCACATGAAGTTTCATTGGTTAAACTGCGCAGAATTACGCTCCCAAGAGCCCTCGGTCCTTTTGACCAGCATCAGCTCCTTGAACTGCACCCCCAAATTTTCTGTTGCTCCTCCCAAATTTTTATCCTGTCAAGGCACTCGATTTCGCGTGTGTACTAAATCTGAGCCAGACATAACTTAATGGTGCCGCTGTGACAGCCATGTGCCATTTTATTAGAGAGTTACTTTATGCTTCACGTTTGAGAGCTCTGGCAAATAGAGGAATTGATTTTGTTAGTATAGTTTCTACTGCCCTCACCACTTTACATTTTGCATTTCTTCATAATTATTATGGTGATTTTACATTATAGTTTAACGCGAGAAGTCTTTTTCTGTGAGTGATTGTTTTAATAAGAACTTTACCTTTTCTTGCCATTTGTCCTTCGGTGTATGAAGAACATGAAGATTAAAGGCACACCATACATATTTTGACGCGCACGTTATGCGCACTCAATCGAGTGCTGGGCAAGGCTTGTACTGTAAATTGCAACATGCATTGGTGACACAACTCTTTTTAATATAAATTGCAGGCCTGGTTCTTAACATTTTCAAATTAACTATGAAAGTATGAACTACAATAATACAAATTTCTAACTAACCTGTAACATTAACTGACAATGTTCTCTTTTTTCTTTGATGTGGATTCTATAAAAAAACAATAGAGAAACCCCAATTTACTACAGTACTGTACATAAAATAAAGTGTTTTATGTAATGTCCTGAGTCAACAGGCCAAAAGCTTAGCATATTAATATTAAATGTGGTGTTTCCACAAACTTATCTTTTACTACTATTATCCCCATAAAAACATTTAAAGTTTTCTTTATTTGCTAAAACATTTGCCATTTATTTCCAACCTGTATTTTGATTGGGTGGAAACATGGGTATTTTAATCGTACATAATGATGTTTTACAGTCGGTTTCAGGCTACTTTTGACAGAAATGTTCAGAAGTTCATTCACAGGTTCAAAAGTTCATTTGGAGGTTCAAAAGTTCATTTGGAGGTTCACAAGTTTGTATTGAACTAGGCATTTGATTGGAAAGAGAAGAATTTAACAGAAAAAAAATTTGGAAAGAAAACAAAAAAGTGGACAATTTATGGCAAGTCTAGTGAACACCCTACCAAACATATATAATGATCTAAATATATATCCCATATGGATAAAATGTATTTCACACTGGCCAAGATCTCCCAGATCCATACACCACACCTAGAGCACATAATTACACACCAGGCTCAGGGATAAGATACTTGTTGTATGTATTCTCCTTGACTTTGTATTTGTTGATTTAAAAACTATAATCAGGATTTAAATCAGAGTTTTAAGTAGTAGTTAAACTATGAGCGTCCGATCTTTATGGGCATCTACAATGGCTCGCTGAACTTACTTATCAAATTCTAAGCGTACATGATGAATACGTTGTTTAAGAGTTAAGAAACGTTAAATAAGATCATTTTAACTCAGAAAAAACTGAATTTGAGCCGCTAGTGTCTAATAACTTTGATAAAACATTGATGTTTTATAAAACATTGATGTTTTATAAAACATTGATGTTTTATTAATCAATGTTTTAACAGTATATTTTACAAACACCTGATTAAACATTCATTTCTTTTGAATTTTCCTTATGAATTATTAATGAATTTGGTAACTTAAGCTAAATATATGCATATGATGAACACGTAATACAGAGCTACTTTACATGTAACATTGTAACTACCAAAGTCTATTATATTGTAATTTATTAAGATTTTTCCTAAAGCAGATACAGTAGATATACATGTAGCTGACAAAAATGTTATTGAACTGATTGGACTATGAACTGATATGCCTGCTGTATAAAAATGGCAGTTATCAAAATAAAAATTTCGTCTTATTCCACATAACTGTATTTTTGTTATGTTTTTGTTGATTAATTTTATTTAGTTTTTTTAAAAAAAATATTAATATAATTATAAACGCCCTAATCCTAATCAAGGTCAGCTCTTGTCTTTAAATATTAACATACATTAATTACAAATTGGGAATTGTAATTAATAAGCTATATGATTACAAAGAGACTCACAAACTAAGAAAAATTAACAAAACGAACAAATGAAATGGACGCAATTGACACTGAGCACAGCTGTCAGCATGCAGTATTAGCAACAAATTCTGAAGTTAAACGAGTCACCGTTTCAAAGCTAGACGATTCAATCACACAAGGTTGCAATATACCCACAGTCACCATTGAAATCACCCAAATCACACTGTACATGTAAGTTTAACTGTAAAAAATAGGGCAATACTTATCTTATAGTGTATTAATCTTCTAATACACTTAGTATTAAATCCATCTCAATCCTAAGGCGATTTTTTATTGTTTACTTGGCACAATATTAAAGTCTGGATTTTTTTCCAATTTTCAAGGTCTGATCTGACAGCTTTGACAACAATGTTTGTAGTTGTTAGACCGTTAGTACTTGAATAAAAGCTCTTGGACTGGAGTGTGATTCCTGTAAAATTTGAAGCGTATACGGTATACCAAAAGACCTATGCCCATGGGCCATGGTATACATCAATCCTTATTTCCCTTGATCCTCTATTCCTCTCGTACCGAACACGTTTGTCTCGGTAATTTGTCGAGATTCCCTCGGGCCTCGGCAAGTTACGATCTAGGATTTGCTCTTCTCATTTCTGGAACATTTCTGGTATAAATTTGCATTGCATACTATGAATATTGGCCTGGTTTTGACAAACAAAACAATATACTCAAGACTATAAACCAGTCGCGTGGTGTACTCTGTATCTCCGGCGTGACAAAAGCGCAAGTAAGTACATTAAAACAATTATATTATACATATTTAATTAAAGGAGCTTCATGATTGTCACCTTATTTTCAGAAATTTATACAGCAACAAAATTGCATGAAATCTCATAATAACGGTTTTAATTTATATAAAAACATAAAAGATATTCTAGAAACCTGGACAGAAGTACAGATGGTGAAAATTAAAGAGAGATTGAAAGGGATTGCAAATGTGACCTGACATATCTTCGTCCTGGTGTCCACGGGACACCGTCCGCCTCGGCCACGCTCAGGCACGCTCAGAAACCGAGAAGTTATATTACCCGAGCCGTAGGCGAGGGTTTTTACATAAGTACTTTCGAATTCTCCCAAACTCACTCGAGTGTTTGCATCAGGTTATATAAACACAGGGCATCCATTTTCTATTTCTTTTATGAAATAAGACTAAGAAATGTGCTATGACGTCACAACCGTGTTTGCATAGCCTGATACAAACACGGTAATTGACCAATCACAGCGTGCGTAAGATGCAACCTATTTTATAAATATATATAATATATATAAGTGAGTGAGTTATGGTTCACGAAATGTTAGAGAGTGCTCAATACCATATATAGATAGAGCAAAATACAAAGTATAAAGTATAGTGTTACCTTAAAGTCTTCGCTAACCAGAGGTTTCACCCTAAACGGGATCATCCCGTTTAGGGTGAAACCTCTGGTAGCGAAGACTTTAAGGTAACACTATACTTTATACTTTGTATATATATATATATATATATATATATATATATATATATTTATATATATATATATTATACAATACCCTGGTTGCTATGCGTGTTTTCATTGGTTGTTGGCCATGATCTATTAGAGGACAGACACATGGTCACCATCAGATGCGACAAAAAAACCTTTTAAATTTTTATTGTATAAAACAAATAGATTCCATTTTTTTGTTGTCTGTTCAGTTATAGATGCAACAGAAGACGTCACAATGTGGTAAGAACATCAGTGACCCACTCGACTGCGTCTCGTGGGCCACTTTTTTTGTTCTTACCACGTTGTGACGTCATCTATGCATCTATAACTGAACAGACAATGGCAAAATGGAATCTATTTGTTAAATATATATATTTAGCATATACCTCGCAGGTGAATAGTGCTTTTCGCACAATCTGATTGGTTCCTCTAGCTCGGGATATCCTGCACTATTCACCTGCAGGCAAAACAAGATGGTGACCAGTTTTGCTTTGTTTACCGAGGCAGGAGATTTTGTTGATAAACAAGGGTGATGTAGTAGAATAACGAGAAAAGTCAACAAAATTAAGTAGAAGAGTGTCCACAGGTATGTTTCTTTACAATTTCTTTCCATTAATATATTCAAAAGCTGTAAAAACTGTTTGTCAACAAATAATTGAGTACACCGAGTTGCTGGCGGCCGACGGCGACGGCCGTGTCTTTATTATACTCTTGTATAAACATACCGAAAAATATAAGAATGTTAAACTTGTTATTTCATTTATGAGGTATATGCTAAAACAATTATTCACCTCAGTGTCAGTGAATAGTCTGGATATTCACCTCGCCGAAGCGGCTCGGTGAATATCCAGCACTATTCACCTCCACTTCGGTGAATAATTGTTAAATATATATGAGTAAAATTTTTGTTCTCAAGCTTTATACTCAGAAAAATGTCTGAGTATCCCTGACGGGATTCGAACCCGCTACGTTCTGATTTCTAGACAGACGCTCTACCGACTGAGCTACTGGGACTCAGACAATAGTGAGAAGGATAAATCGCGATCTGGTTCGTTTTCATGACATGCGAACTTCATACTCGAAGTCACAAACACGTCGGTTGTCTTGTTGTAATGTTAGTTGAAATTGTAGCTTGGTGTAATGTGAGTAAAAATTTGTTCTCAAGCTTTATACTCAGAAAAATGTCCTGAGTATCCCTGACGGGATTCGAACCTGCGACCTTCTGATTTCTAGACAGACGCTCTACCGACTGAGCTACTGGGACTCAGACAATAGTGAGAAGGATAAATCGCGATCTGGTTCGTTTCATGACATGCGAACTTCATACTCAAAGTCACAAACACGTCGGTTATCTTGTTGTATTGTTAGTTGAAATTGTAGCTTGGTGTAATGTGAGTAAAATTTGTGAGTAAATGCAATAACCCCTCGCCTGCTTTTACATGAATTATTGTAAATACCCCCTGATTACAAAACATTAATGCAACCTCCCTTGCCCTCTTTTCTATTGGGGGCCTGGAAAATGGAAATAGGCTACTGATCAGGAAGGCGTAATTTTGTCAAAATATTAAGGTTATATTTTACAGTTCTTTTATTCTATGTTTACAAAAAAACATCGCTACAGCATCTGAAAACATTTTCAAAAAGATTGAATTGATTGAAAACTACTCAAACAACTACCTGGCTGACTGCCACAGCTAACATGGCGTTATTAGCAGGAATCCCTCCGGCTTCTGATTGGCCGATAAATTTAGCACTTCTGTTGTCAAGGTGATTTGCCGTCCACATGAATAATATAATTATTGGGATTAAAAAATAATTGAAATGTTAATTTATTTGACTGAAGTTTAGCCGACAAATAACAAATTTTAATAAAATGATGCACATCGAAGTATATCTAATCGAAGTATATCTAATCGAAGTATCGTATTGTTGTGAATGAAAATTAAAGATTAATTCTTTGAAGAGATTGCTGTGCACGTTTGGCGATAGAATGAGTCAAATACTTGAAGCGCGATGCCACGATCAAAGCGTTAAATATATCATAATTTCATTAAACTGTTTAAGTTATAATTATATCCAGTCACATATAAATTCTCCAAGCCACTCTTGGCCAAACATGCAAAGCTTAAGAGCAGGTATAAACTAAAAGTTGCAAACACGTTCTTGTATAATAGTGCAAATCTTTCTTTTTGATATTTTAATACCGATTTCAAATCCGAGACTGCTCTTTCAACGTTATTGACTATGGCACGTTTGTGTGTTTTATCGGCCAATAAGAAGCCAGAGGGATTCCTGCTAATAACGCCATGTCACAGCTATATTCATTTATGGCATTTCAAATTCCTTTAAGCTATTATTAAACAAAAATAAGTTTTTATTTTGAAATCTGAAGTGCTGAAACTGTTTTCACCTACAGTACATGTTAAAAAATATTTCCACAGCATCTGTACGTTTTTACAGAAGAAAAATTGCTCCTTTTCCAAGTTTTATGCCAAATTAAGGACAAGCTACGTTAAGTCACAAGTGGTTTTACAATAAGAAAACCATTTAAACAAAGACAACAGGCAAGCAAATTTAAACTGACAGTCTGACATGCAATGGATACGTTTAAAACACTTTAAGGACACACAAAAAAGAAAACAATTTTTTTTATCAATCTAGCTAAATTGGGGACGACATTAGTGAAATAGTATTTAAATTGATTAGCAATTTCTATGATTTCTAATTTCGTATTGTATGTGTATGATAGGCGTATCATACACATATCATACGTGTATTGATACGCGTATTACATGCTAGCATCGCGGGTCATCAAACGCGTATATATATATATATATATTTCTAAAATTCATTAATAATTCATGAGGAAAACACAAAGAAAAAATCATGAGCGTATCGGATCTATATATGTGATATAGACTCGCTCTAAGTTTCTCGCTGGTTTTTAACGGCTGAGATAAGCTTAATTTTCAAAATTACTACGCCAATGAACGTATGAAGTGATTCTTTTTAGAAGCCATTTAAAAACCTTGCAGTACGGGCTTTATCGGCTCTAAAACACTCGGCTATCGCCTCGTGTTTTATATCCGATAAAGCCCTCCTGCGCGGTTTATAAATATTACATATATATATATATATATATTAAGAGATTATTAACCGAGAACAAGGTCTGTACAGGAAAATATCAGACCAAGGTCTTGATAGTACAGACCGAGCCGCAGGTGAGGTTTGTACAAAAAAGACCAAGGTCTGATATTTTCCTGTACAGACCGAGTAAACGAGGTTAATAAAGCGTTTTATTATATGGCTATTTCAAGTTTTTCGGTAATTATTGTATCAAACTTAGTGTGAAAACCTTAGAAATTCACGCAAGCAAAATCAACATCCGGGACAGTGGTCCGGATACGGAAAAAGACGGACCAAGACGGAAAAAGACGATACCATTGTTTTCTATCAATCTAGCTAAATTGGGGCCGACATTAGTGAAATAGTAGTTAGTCTTATCTGTATATGTTCTGTTATTAATATTTAATCTTGTTGGGAATGTCTTCTCTCTTATCCCTGCGAGTAAATTTTACAATGAATCTGTTCTTTAATTTCTTTGTGTCAGGGACTCCAGGGAGTCGATGTGCCGTTGAAATATCTTCTTCGTTGAAATATCTTTCAACACCAATTATAGATCCTAGTTCAATAGTTAGTTGTTTGGGGTTATCATTAGGAAGAATTGGTATACCATTCACCTCAAGACAGTCACGTCTTTGATATTGTTTGAATATCGTCGAGCGTTCACTCTTGGTCATTTCCCCGTCTTCTGAGTTCTGAGCATATTAATAGTCTCGTCTTGTTCCTTTATTCTATTCTCTAGCACTGTTATCTGCTTCTTAGCAGTTTGTAACATCTCCAGATTGTTGTATTTTTCTGATAAGAATTGTTGAGATTGTTCAATACCCATACAACAATCTTATAAGGCTTTGAGATTTTCTTTGACGCCATTGAACTCCCCTCTCATTTCTTCTCGGATACTTGGCAGAAAATCTGTCTTCCATAATGATTTCATATTTTCCAAACTTAAAGATTTTCGGGTTTCCATAATTATATTTATAACTATGTTATTGACTGCTGTAAGTTTACTGTTAATATAAATCAAGTCTATTCAAGACCTGAGCTGACGAGTGCCGCCATTGCTCCCTAGGACAGAACTCCCTAATGGTACTAATATTACCAGTACCATAATGGTACTTGTAATATATTTTTCTTAATGCCATTAATGGATATAAACAAAGTATTGTAACTGAATATGATCAACAATCATTTTAAACACGTTTAATCAGGAAAAATTCCTTGACTTACCACTATAATCACCATCATCATCATCTTCTAGACCATCAGTATCATCATCAACATCATTGTCATTATCTTCATTTTCATTTTCATCACTTGAACTGTGCATGTACTCCTCATCAAATTCTGTAATTTTTAATTTAAATGTACATAGTATAGATTACTACAGTTTAAGTCCGACTTACAATAATAGATTGTTAATAGGTGTCTCTGAACATAGTCATTCAAAATATGGTCTGGAAACTCAGGTAAAGTCCTTTGGTCTATCTTTTTTGTTTGCCTTTATGCATTTTTGTACACGTTAGCCTGGTACCCTGGCCCAATCAAAGAATATGGGCCAGGTAACCACTAATCTCAATCTCGCGTCATCAGGGCTAAATCCACTTATGACGATTGCAGTTTTACCTCATAGCCACTAAAAACGCGCGAAATTTCAACCAATAGGAAAGCAGAAGTCTTTAGTGGTTACCTGGCCCATATTCGTTGATTGGGGCCAGGGTACCAGGCTATGAGTAAAACTGCAATCGTCATAGGTGGATTTTGCCCTGATGACGCGAGAATGAGATTAGTGGTTACCTGGCCCATATTTCTTTTGAAATTGGGCCAGGGTACCAGGCTAGGTGCACGGTCACTGAACACATTGTATTTTAGTATAATGAACGAATTGTCCAATAGCAACGTTTCAAATTTGGACGTCTGAAATGGCATTTCCTGCATTCTGACGGCGTTTAGTAAAACATGGAACAGCGGAACAACGGAACAGCGGAACACGGAACAGCAAAAAAATTTAACACCTATATATTACGGAAATTAAGCTGACCCTGGCTTTATTTGTTTCATGCATTAATTCAAACCATCATGAAATGGATGTTTGGAAACGGGGTAAAGTCTATAAACCTTAACAGGAACGTATCATTTTACCGCATTTGCTTGGCCTTCTCAATTCAACAAATGAGAGTAAGTCATATAATGGTCCAAATCAGGCAAAAAAGACAACGAATTCAGGCAAACCAATGAACGAGCGAAATATAATTCGTTTTAGGTATTTAGCCAATCACCACAGCTAATACAATATAACAAATCAGCCAAGATGAAGAACAAAGCTAAGCCGCGCTCTGTTTACACGGCGCTGCGTGCGTATCATATTCTCGTGACCAGAGTAACTAGATATTATTGACTCGGCTAGTCTTGTAGAGTGTAACAGTGAATATACGGGAAAACTATAGAAAGAGATTTTTTTCTCCACCTTTTTTGATCTTAGTCGTTTGACTTGTTTGACTAACGTTAAATCCGCCCCTTTTTTATGTGATAAAACATTCTCCTGATTTACATAAACTCTAGCTTTGATTTTCTCGCCTTAGACAACGTTATTTTTCAAAATTACTACGCCAACGAACTTACCAAATGGTGAAGCCATTCAAAACACTCGCAGAACGTGTTTTAAGTAGTAGTTAAAATATGAGCGGCCGATCTTTATGGGCATTTACAATGGCGAGCCATCTACACCATTGTAGATGCCCATAAAGATCGGACGCGAATATTTTAACTTAGTTATCAAATTCTAAGTGTACATGATGAATACTTTGTTTAAGAGTTGTAAGAAACGTTAGTGTGTCTAATAACTTTGATAAAACATTGATGCAAACACCTGATTAAACATTCATTTCTTTTGAATTTTCCTCATGAATTATTAATGAATTTGATAAATATTACTTAAACCTAAAACAAAGGATGTGCATGGTGTAAGGTACGGTTCAACATAAAATCACAGCTCATTATAGACGCTTTGAAGTTTGCCGAGTGTCCAGATCATATCTCGATTGACTATGCTCTGAAGTAAGAAATACTGAAATAGGGCAGTTTTGTTGTTTTAATCAACAGGAGCATGATAGGAACATTTACTGAACATTTTAAGGAAATCTGGTGTAAGTCTCTCAAAGTTTGCTGTTGCTAGTTCATTTGAAAAAAAAATTGGCATGCAAATGGACAGTTAATGCTGAAATCCGTTGTGCTTATGCACAATTGTTCATTTAATAGTACATCTAAAGGCATTGTTACTGAAGACCCAAATTTTCTCCAAAATCGAACTACTGTAGCCATAGCAAGTTCTTAGCCCCGAAAACTACACATCAGATTGTCCTCCATGTACAGTATTTGTGAACTGGATTACATCATCTGTTGGATATTTACTAATTTCTCCATTTGGGATGTTTTTACAGTAATGTTGTTAATGTTGGTTTAAATTACTAACAGTGCAACATTTATAGTTAAGATTTTAAGGTGTTTTTGTTGCTACTGCTGACCATAGTCTGCAGTAGCCATAATGTCAGCGGGTTGTTAGATTGCTTGCTTGCTTGCTTGTTTTGGACCGCATGTACGTCATACTCGACAGCCATCGCCAGATAGTCGAGGAGATCGCTAGATATTCGAGAAGTGCTTAGGTTATTCGTGATTTCGTGATGAAGGGCGTCTGCGAATCACGGGTTTACACCTCAGATTGGACCATTGCTGTTTCTCACCGAAATTCCAAAGCGAAACTCAAATTTTTTACCAACAGACAATGAACAATAGTTATTCTTTCCCTAGCATGCAAGTTCGAATCATGATGAAAGACATAATTCTCCTATTAAAATCGAACGATTTTGAACAGTGTATGTGACTTCCTGTCGACATTTTAAAACGTCGTAACAAGGCGACGCATGTTTTCAAATTTTGTTTTGATAGTGAATGAAATTTGAAACGCACGTAACGACAAGGTCGTGCAAAGTCGTTCGATTTTGATGGGGAAATGATGGCATTCATCATAATTCAAATTCGCTAGGGAAAGAATAATTATTATTCATTATCTATTGGTAAAAATCTAGACTTTCGTTACTTTCGCTGTAATATTTCGGCGATTGATCCAAGGTGTAAACCCGTGATTATTAATTATTAATATATTCTGACTCGAGAAGTATCGTCTGTATTCGCAGGCCACTGAAAGACTTGTACATTGAAATATCAAAAACCTATCTGTTGAAGTCCTTTTCATCAAACCCACGCAAGAAACGCGCTTTTTTTGTTTTTGTAAATTTTTATTTGTGACGTCATCTGTAAATTCGAAAGGCTTTTATAACGACATGTTACAACTTATAATCTTCGAAGTGATAAATAACTGTCGAAACTTTCAATATATCCCTGAAACATCTCTCGAAACTGCCGAATGTTTGACTTCCCAATGATAAAGTGTCGGTGAACAATACCATTATACCAAACTGTTCATTCAGATTTTAGTCAAGGGAATCAGTTGAAATTCTGTGACAATGCGGCTAAACAATACGTGGCCATGTAATTAACTGCTGTAATCTTGGCTAATGTATCCTTATCCAGGTCTTTATCTGTTCTTTAGGTAGTCAAATATATTACTCGAAAGTTCAAACAGCGGTAGTCAGATGTACGCATTGCGTTTTCTATTTTTATCTACAGGTTCTTCCAGGCCGCCAACATGGTTTTAGCGTCCGGCTCTCTTTACTAATTAGAACTATGTTCAATATCGATTCGATCAAAAAAGATTGCCAAGTAGAAAACCAGCTTTATTACTTACCATCAAGTTTGATGTCACGCAGGCGTCTTCCCTTGAACTGCCCAGCTCTTCCTTCATCAACAGCAACAAGGAGGCTTCCCACTAACGCCATTTCAATTGTACTCTCTTGTAATCTATAAAAATCTTTATGTACCTAAAAAAGTGGAAAATGGTAGATGATTTTTATGAATCTTAAAAATACACAAGAAAGTGTCATGTCCATTGTCATGGTCATTGATTGTCATGGTCATAATTAATGGTCATGGTCATAATCATGATCATAATCATATAATGTAATAATTTATTAAAACAATCTTCTTTACAGCATACTATTTACAATTTTACCCAATTTTAAAGTTCTGTAGGCTAACTGTTATATATATATATATATATAGTTCAATCTACAGACACGGTGATATATATATATATATATATATATATATATATATATATATATATATATATATATATATATATTTATATATATAATATATATATATTTATATTTATTCGGTAGACTTGCTGTGCTACTCGGAGTTTCACGCAGTAAAGCGATCGTCAGGCAACTGACAGATCTGGTGAAGCTACTCTCTATTTACAGTTGTGATATTATGTATCGTGTTTCATGTCTGCACTTGGTGAATAGTTTCGGATCGTTTGTTCAATAGTGAATTGTTCTTGTTTTTCATAATTGTCAGTTTTTCCTCGAGGCAAAGGTTGCACCTTCTGGAACCAGCTTCAGAAACCATTTTCCATCATATGGTCGCTTCTTAAGAATGTTCCTGCCTACAAAGCTGGTTCCAGAAGGTGCAACCTTTGCCTCGAGGAAAAACTGACAATTATGAAAAACAAGAACAATTCACTATTGAACAAACGATCCGAACTATTCACCAAGTGTAGACATGAAACACGATACCTAATATCACACTGTAAATAGAGAGTAGCTTCACCAGATCTGTCAGTTGCCTGACGATCGCTTTACTGCGTGAAACTCCGAGTAGCACAGCAAGTCTACCGAATAAATAAATATTATCCGCTCTACCAATAATGGTATTGAGCGCTCTAAAACCATTGACAAGTTCTGTAACCACTCTGTTACAGTCAATTCTCGGTATATATAATATATATATATATATAAAATTATAGTTACACTAATATTACATTTAAAAAAAAAATAGAAAGAAAAATGACAAAAATAAATAAAAAAATAAATATTTAATTAAACATTTACGTATAAGGTAATCGACTTTCTGCAATACTAGGGGCGCTTTCCAATTGACAAGGTTAGATCGGTCAGTCCGGCCAGAATGGACTTGCTTTTGATTAGGACCAAATTTTCCAGTCAGACCATCCCAGGCCTCCAACGAATCGTGTTCCATTTAACCGGACTGACCGGTCTCAGACTAGTTCCTAGTCCTCTTCTCTCGAACGTATTTTGGTGACGTCACAGCACGAGGGCACTTAAACAAACTTCTTCTTGAGAGCAGACAGCAAACGAGTAGGTTTCTTTGTTTTACATTACGTTAAAAGGTTGTTACATACGAGGCTTTATAAAGTAGTGTTCGGCTTAGGAAGTGATTGTGTTGAAACACATTTATACAAATCGAAATATGCTATTTTAAACGTTTCGGCAGTAGACCAACCTTGCTATATGATGTTATAAAGAATTGTGCAGACCGATGTGAGTGTTATCTGCCTTGGTTTTCCGCCAAACGGCCGTTTGGTGCCTGTATAATTTGGGGCCAGTTTTGGGGCCAGTTTTGGGGCCAGAAACAAAACATTTTATTCCAGGCCTCTCACAATTTTGGTCTGCCGCTTGACGTTAAAAAGAGAGGCCTGGGAACCAGGCTGGACCGGTCTAACCATGTAAATGGAAAGCCCCCTAAGTTCAATGTTCGTGTTCGTATTCGGACTTCGATGTGATAATGCTCTCGAGCCTCTGATACATGAAATAGCGGACCTAAGTAGAGCAAATGAGAGGGAGCATCGCATCCAGGCTAGAGTAGTGCTGTATTCAGTTTTTCGTTTCATGGTCATAATCATAATCATGGTCAATATAATCAGTATATATATATATATATATATATATATATATATATATATATATATATATATATATATATATATATATATATATATATATAGTTAGTTCAATCTACAGACACGGTGTTTCGCTGTACAACAGCTCATCAGTGTAGCTTGGAACAATCTGAACGAATTTCACCAATTACTTATACACATGCGATCGTCGGTGACAACCGCATGTGGGAAAGCATCGGTGAAATACATTCAGATAGCGTGAAGTGCGCATGGGCCCAGAGTGCTCAAACTTCCACAAGGGTAGTATCTAAAATTCATTAATAATTCATGAGGAAAACACACAGAAAAATCATGAGCGTATCGGATCTACATATGTGATATAGACTCGCTCTAAGTTTCTCGCTGGTTTTTAACGGCTGAGATAAGCTTAATTTTCAAAATTACTACGCCAATGAACGTATGAAGTGATTCTTTTTAGAAGCCATTTAAAAACCTTGCAGTACGGGCTTTATCGGCTCTAAAACACTCGGCTATCGCCTCGTGTTTTATATCCGATAAAGCCCTCCTGCGCGGTTTATAAATATTACTTATACTGTATTTAACAAATAGATTCCATTTTGCCGTTGTCTGTTCAGTTATAGATGCACAGATGACGTTACAACGTGGTAAGAACAAAAAAGTGGCCCACGAGGCGCAGTCGAGTGGGTCACTGATGTTCTTACCACGTTGTGACGTCTTCTGTGCATCTATAACTGAACAGACAACAAAAAATGGAATCTATTTGTTTTATACAATAATACAAAAATTTAAAAGGTTTTTATCGAAACTCTTGCCGGATTTGGGGGCATGAAGAAAAAAAAGCAAGTCAGCTGACGTGATCTGACGTGTCCATGTGTCTGTCCTCTAATAGATCATGGCCAACAACCAATGAAAACACGCGTAGCAACCAGGGTATTGTATAAATATATATATACTTTTAAATTTGAAGCAATGCATAGTGTGAACGGTTATTCCAATTAATCCGAATACTTTTGTGTGTTCTAAACGCCTAACAAACCGAATACTCGGTACGAACTGAATCCGGAAACATTTACGAATACAATTTCAATTAAGTTGAAAGCATTTTTAGCCAGCGTACATTAAAATATGTATTTTACATTATATAGTTACCTGGATATCGTGACCAAGATGTTTTGCTAACCAGCCAAGCTCGGACTCATTCATGTCTACCAGTTGCGATACTGTGGCAATATACTTTCTCAGGTTTGTGGATGTTATGCTTTTTGCCGATTTCAATGGGATCATTTGAACAACTTTTCTCAAAGCGTCATTGCCCCGTATTGAGTTTAATGATGCACTATTGTTAACGGCAAAAATATAATCATTCTCAGGATTCACTTGAGCCTTTTCTCTGGTCCTATTTAGGGCCAGAATTGCTCCTTTAACGTCCGGCGTGAGGATGACGGGCACTTTTCGGTTGCGTTTCCCAACAATCTCTACCATGTCGAATCTATAGAATGAAAATCCGAACTTGTTTATACTTGAAGTGTCTATGAAGTGAAAAATTCGTTTGCCATTTCTGTTGTTTTATTGTACAGAGGAGCATGGCAGGAGCACTCACTGAAAATTTCAAGAGAATCTGATGCGTAGTTTTCGCGCTATCAACTCTCAAAATTTGTTTTGGAAGAAATTTGGGTTCTTGGTGACAAGTGAATGCCTTACAAGGACAAATGAATCCAAAAATGAACTCAGACTTGCTCCAAGTCCCTTGTTTATCGGTACACGCGCGCGTGCCCACGCGGGACCCAGGCGTGGGAGGAAACAAGGGACTTGTAAACCTTGCAGACGCGGGGGCGTTACTGGTCACTTTTCTGATTGGAGGAGTGTCGGAGGTGTGTCCCTGAAAAACATGTCAATAAAAAAGAAGACATCGTGTGATCATAGTCTCTAAAATAGATTGTCTGGAAACGCGGCCAAAGTCTTTGTTCTAGGTTTTTGTTCACGTTTGTGCACCTTATTTCACCTTAACGCTTGCTGAACACATTGTATTTTTGGTATAATGAAGCAATCAACCAATAGCAGCGTTGCTTTATAAATATGACACTAGGGCTATGTAAGGAACTAGAATGAGGCACAAATGTACACTGGAAAACATTTTAGAGGAAAAAATATGATTTTTTATAATTTATTCCTATCGAGCCACCTTAATAAACGCAGTTTTTCTTAAAGACAAAAAAGGGTCTTATAGGATCACTTACAACTAAAATTACAATGTATATAATATATATATATAATATGTATGTATAATCATATGATAGCGAGTACAATTAAGGATTTACACTACAAGTGATATTTGAAAATTTTGCCAAAATTGCACGAGCCATTTAGGCGAGTAGTGTAAATCCTTAATTGTACGAGCAAAATCATGATTACCTCATTTATTATATGCATGACAAAATTACGACACGTACGCTTCGTACTCAATCACGACTTTAAAAACGTCTTGTTTCATTACTTGACAAGAAACATTTTCACTCTGGGTGTTCTCTGTACTCATTTCAAAATATTTACATGGAATTTTTAGTTCATAGTGTACCACAAGTCGCTGGAAATGTGAGAAACTTTCCCATTGCAGAATTGACCGCCATTTTGAATTTTATTGTCAACATTAATTGTACTGCAGTACAATTAATGGGGTAATAGAACGACGAGGAGTGCTATTAATGCCATAATAATATACATAACAAAATTGCTGCATCCTGAATGGTCGAGAGGAGTGCAATTTCAATGTAATACAGTGTATAAAAGGTGTAATACGGTGCAAATTTCAATGAGTATTAACCATTCTGATTGGCTAGTAAACACCGGGAAACTACCGGAAAGCCAATGAAATGCTTATGCGGATTTTGAAGGATGGTTTTTCCTCACGAGAAAATCCAATATGGCGACCAAAAACATAGAGTTGTCGAAGAACATTTCGATGAAATACAGAGTGAATTTTGCTTTAATATTGTCATTAAAGTTCCTGCAAGAAGACTAGAAGAGGTTAGATGCTATGAGTAAAATGTTTTACGTATTTAGTGAACAAAGCGAAGCAGTTTTTAACCATTTATGCTTCGAGAAGTGGAGCAATGAGTGGTATGTAAACTTTGTAGCCGGAAGAAACATTTGTCTAACATTTCATGTGTTATTAATAAGTAATAGCATGGTTTCGAGTGCAATTTTGGAAAAACACGCACCCGTGAGTTTTTCAAAGATCTCAAATAGCACTCGTCCTTCAAACTCGTGCAATTTTGATAGTCTTTGAAAAACTCACTCGTGCATGTTTTTTTCCAAATTGCACTCGAAGCCATGCTATTACCTATACAAATCATATGAGCAATACAAATCGACAGCAAATACTATGTAGTAGGCCAACTTTTGGGTTCTAGACCTAGGCCTCTCAACATGGTCCGCAAAAAATGCAAATTTCAGGCGGCCATTTTCTTTGTATACGGAGACTCGGAGAGGAGTTTTTTTAATAATAAAGTGAATTTATGAGGAGTTCATACAATTATATGTGAGGTAAAACCGGGAGTTATTGAAACAAAATGACAAGAACCAAAAATGTGAGTAATTTAGTGCTGTTTTGTCTTTATTTTATAGCGTGTTTATACACATGTAATTATAAACACACATAAATATAAGTTATAAGCTTACTGTATTTCACCGAGTGTTGCTACTTTACTGACTAAAATATTTAAGAAATACCCGAGTGCCAATCTGGGTAATACTTTGTTTTTAATTTGTTGGGACACGACACTGTTTTCAAAACGTATACAAAAAAATACAAATTTAAATTATATATTTTAATATTTAAAATCCTCCATTTTAAAATTTTTTTGAAAAATCCCAGAAAATCCTACAGCTTGGGTGCCGAACGCTGATTGGACAATTTTTATAGCTAGCTTGATTTCCATTGGCTGAAGCAGGTGTACGATTACAGCTAGCAGGAGTGCGATTAATGCTGAAATCGCAGTCCTCTAAACCAATGAAATTGCAGCATTTGGGCCTGATTACAGAAGGATATATAATTAATAAAATAATTGGACTCCTCTCAACCAATCAGAATGTAGTAATTTTGTCATGCATATAATAAATATATATATATATGTGTGCGTGATTGTCCTTCGCAAGAGTTTTTTTTTATGGATGATTAAGAAGTTTCAAACTTCTACAGTATTTTACTTAGGTTAATGAATGCCATTGTCAAGAACAATGAAGAGCAAAATTTAGAAAACGTAGAAGAAAAACGACAGAAATTTATAGATCTTACCGTTTGCATAATTGCCTCTCTTGACTTGAGAGCGAGGACATAATCTCTTCATTGTGAATCTTGTCCCAATCTGGCCTGTTTTCAAATACTTTTAGCTTCATCCTCGCCGCTTCACCTCCTCTCCTCTTGTTGAAGAGGATCAACCTTGTCAAGGTGACGACAGCGAGCTTCCCCCAGGTGTCTTTATCTGGGCACCGTTCCAAACGTTGCTGTTGTTGTTGTATTTCTTTCATGAGAAAACCTCGCAACTTTACCAAGTCGTCCGTCACTGGTAAGACGCTTGGTTTGTTGTGTTTTCGAAACGACAGAGTGTTCAGTGCGGAAGACGAAATGGAGTCATTCCATTCCAGTTCGTAAAGCTGTAGGAATGAATCCACGTCTTTTTTTGCAGTAAAATCTCTCTCTTTCAAGGCTTTCCCACAAGCGATCAACGCTGCTTTCTTGATGGTGTACCCAATCTTTAGAGCTGTGGAAGGGCTGCTGTATTCCATGGTGCAATCGTCAGATAACGTCAAGCCACAGACGTCTTTTGTGGCCTCGACAACTAGATTAAATCTGTCTGGGCGGATTAGATCTATTATCTGAAGTTGAGGCTGCTGCGATATTTTTCGCGCACTTATTAGCAGCCTCGCCATCGTTCTCATCTGCTCCGACACATAGTTTGCCTTTTTTCTTCCATGTTTAGCAATCATGGATGACCCATAATGTAGTATGATGTCGTCACTTTTTGCTATCAGTCCCCTTTCGTCCTGCTTCATGGTGGCCAAGACTTTATCATGTAACAGTTGACTGCATTCTGCAGACAACTGTGGCTCTAGCAGCAAGCTGCAATGATAACGAATTTTCCGCTTCGGTATCGCCTTTGCTCCTAGGAAGTCTTCCACGAACATACAAGTTTTTATATGGCGCCACATGTCATCTTTCTGGAAAAATCCATGGCAATATACACATGGTATATAGTCCTGGGGTTGCAGCTTTCGTCACCGACTGGTCTGCGTGCGACTTTCAGTTCACCTTCGTTTGCTGCTAAAACTTTCGTATTATGAACGAAGTTCCCCATCAGTCGCAATCGCTCCAGTTCTTTCTTCCTTTCTTGCGTACCTTTTCCCAACGAAAGTGCTTTTTTTAAGTCTTCTTCGTTTTTGTGCATCTGTTCAAAATGGCGGCTAATTTTTTGGTACTCCTTCTGGCAAAAATAACATGTGTTTGCCTTGTCGAATATCCGTTCGTTTTTTTCATTTACTGCCTTGTTGATATAAACTAAAAATGAACACGAATAACTTTTAAAAGATTTTTAACTTTTAATAATTTTGTACTCTATGTCTATGTTTGTGGGGTTTAAAACAGAGTTGTAACGAGTCACAAAATATTTGACTTCAGCAAGTTGTAACGAGTCGAGTTGAGACTTTTACTGTAGTCGAGTTGAGTCTTATATATATATATACTGTAGCCGAGTTGAGTCTTATACTGTAGTCGAGTTGAGTCTTATACTGTAATCGAGTTGAGTCTTATACTGTAGTCGAGTTGAGTCTTATACTTTAGCCGAGTTGAGTCTTATACTGTAGTCGAGTTGAGTCTTATACTGTAGTCGAGTTGAGTCTTATACTGTAGTCGAGTTGAGTCTTATACTGTAGTCGAGTTGAGTCTTATACTGTAATCGAGTTGAGTCTTATACTGTAGTCGAGTTGAGTCTTATACTGTATGTGCTCTTTTTTTCAAGTCGGGTTGTGGTCGAGTCCGATTAGAGTCACTAAATTAAGAGTTCCAGAACGCTAATTCATAAAATCGCAACCAAGCAATTCCGATGATCTTTTTCCCAAAAGTTCATCGGTGGGTCATTGCGTTGCAAGGTTTCTGATTGGTGTAAGTTACCTAACCCATACAAAAACTTTTAACCCTAGTCAGTAACGAGCACTGAAACAAATTCATAATGATGTAATTGGTTACTTATAGGCAATCAGAAACCAGTACATTTTAGATACGTTGTCGATGTCACTCCGTGTATGGTCGACCATCTCAGTCGGTCAGCTATACTATATATGATCCGTTATAACTAATAAGTTATGTGCTTGTATTGCCACAAAGTATATAAGATAACATGTTTTGTTTTTGTTTTTTGATTACTCGAATTACTTTGAAATTTTAGAAAACATAATTAGTGACCCGGCTCGGGCGACACACTCGCTAGCTTCAAAATTCTTAAATGCTTGTGGGCTACAATTGTGACTCGAGTTATTACAACTCTGGTTTAAAATAAACTCATAATTTCCATGTATATTCAAACAGTAGACTTTAAATCGAAAACCTAAATAATACAAAAAAGTGATCTCACTTTTATACTAAATCAGTTGATAAATTAAGAACTTAAGTCTCGAGGTTTGATATCACCGCTACCATCTTTTCCGGTACAGTCAAATACATAAACACACAAGGTTTACCTTGTCCTTGAACAGAAACTTGCTCTCTTTTACCTCTCTTTTTGGAATTCTTTGCCTTAAAAACAGAAGGAAGTGAGTGAGCAATGAAGGCAGGCAGGTACTTGCTCTTTCAAAGACTGCGACAATATAGACGTACAGTATTTAGCGTTATTGCGCATCCCACAAGCTTGTCCGTTTTAATGAAAGATGTATTATTTAGGAGATATAGGAAATGGTTAGGGTAACTTTGGAGAATAATCAGTTTAAATGTTTAGCGTTGAACGGTGAACCCGATACAAATGCTTTCGAGTTCTCCCAAACTCGCTGGAGTGTTGAAAATAAGGGTATATTTTTGCCGTGACATTACAAGAGTGTTTACATAGACCGTTATAAACACTGTTTAACAAATAGATTCCATTTCGCCGTTGTCTGTTCAGTTATAGATGCACAGATGACGTCACAACGTGGTAAGAACAAAAAAGTGGCCCACGAGACGCAGTCGAGTGGGTCACTGATGTTCTTACCACGTTGTGACGTCTTCTGTGCATCTATAACTGAACAGACAACAAAAAAATGGAATCTATATGTTTTATACAGTACAAAAACTTAAAAGGTTTTTATAAAAACCCTGTCGGATTTTGGGGCATGAAGAAAGAAAAAAGCAAGTCAGCTGACGTGATCTGACGTGCTCCATGTGTCTGTCCTCTAATAGATCATGGGCAACAACCAATGAAAACACGCATAGCAACAAGGGTATTGTATAATATACTATAGTTAACAGTTTGTGTGAGCAACCAGGTATAGTGCTACTCTGGTCGGTGTTTAGAGTAGAAACTAGTCACTCAGTTTTTTTATATCCCGTGGATATCTTTTGGCTTATAAGATAAGGGTCGCCACCTATAGTGTGGGTATCTCCCTGAGATTAAATTTATAGAAAAATGGAGTCACCACTTAATGTGGGCTCCGAAGTCGAATAAACAGAAAAGAAACTAAAAAAATTGACTTTCAAAAGAAAAGAATAAAGATATCTCTGAAATATATCTCAAACACGAAACAATGAAACAACAGAAATAAGCTCCAAAGAGTAAAATAGATTTTTTGGTGAGAAAGTTTTAGTGTCTTCATCAGGCGTTGTGTCGAAACGTTGGGTCTCTCTCTTGACTAGTATTCTAGTCAAAGATATTAATTAATATATTTTAGTCTTTGAACATCATTCTTTTTAAATTATTTCTGTAGTTTCTAGATATCTTTCAGAGATATCTTTATTCTTTGTTTTTGTTTTTTTTTGAAAATCAATTTCTTTAATTTCTTCTCTGTTCCTTCAACTTCCGGGAGATACCCATTCAGTGGTGACCCCATTTTCTATAATTTTAATCTCAGGGAGATACCCACAGTAAGTGGTGATCCCATTCTTCTATAATTACACATCCACTGTATGTGGTGACTTCATATAATTTCCTTTTTTATCCTATGTCTAATTAGATATCCACAAGAGTTGTGGTAGCCTCAATTTATAATAGAACAAGACTGCTGCAACCTTGGCAAAGCCTATGCACGGAACAGCGCGACAGAGTGCGTAACCGTTTGTTAAAAAGTACAACGTTTTCAGAGGCAATGTAGATACAGCAGTGCATGAAGCGTTTGCTAAGTACATGTAAACAAATCCGTTTTTCCAAATAACAACGGGGATTTTAATACTTTCAGTAGACAAAACGTGCAGTGCTGAATTCGCCAGATTCATGCGATCATTTCGATATAGAATTTATTTATATCGAGGAAACAAAAAAAATATTTAAACATGTTTTGAAACACACGTTTCCATATGTATAAATACCGAGTAATACGACACCTACATGAAATCTAGACATGCAAACAGTTCCGAGCAGTTCAACATATGACCTATCTTTTGCTATATCCGCTGCTTATTACTTACGTTTTGTGTAGTTATAGGACTAAGCAACAAGCCGTCATTCAGTAAACAGTATACACGTTCTTTAATATACTGTGGCGTTTGTTTCTTGTATCTAGACATCTAGTCAGGTCAAACTTGCTTAGGTATTATTATGTACTGTCGATGTAAACACAGCATCTGCTGTGCAAGTCGTTCATTCTGTCTTCATCAACAACCTTCGTTGTGTTTCTCTCGTATATTCTGAAGAATTATTGAAAGAGTTTTCAGATTTGGATTTTAGAGGTCTAGGAGATCACTACGCCTGCGATTCATTGACACAACAACCACGGTTTGGCGGTTCCGAAATCGCTTGCAATGGCCAACAAGCCTGTTTGGCTTTCGTGCTCGATTTTGCAAGTTCTTGCTTTTAAACCAACTTTGCCTTTGGCCAAAGTGTTAGTAGGTTTTCCAAGTAAATTGCTTATATGGTTGATCAGTGATGTGCTTGACACAACCACAGAATAGGAACAGGACTGTCGGTCAATTTTCGACGAAGTCTAGGCTCCATATATGGGAGGTATTGCGCAATTTTGCACTTTTGAAAACGGAACAAAATCATGCCGGTGTGTAAATGCAGGCCAAAAAGTCTTGCGTTTACACGGTGCCGGTATATAAAATGACGGATTAGCATGTGACTATTCTCTTGCAATGAACCTGCAATGAGAACTGAGAAGACTTTGTGAATACTGCTGACCCGAATACTGTGGTCGTATATATCGTGATTACTGTCATCAAACTGTTACGGCACGGGCGTTTACACGATACCCGATTTCATGCCGTCAAGGAACCCGTCTTCATTTTGTGCCGTTTTCATGTCATTTTTGTGCCGGTATCGTGTAAACGCAAGGCCTAAACGGCATGATTTTGTTCCGTTTTCAAATTGTACCGGCATCGTGTAAACGGGGTCTAAGTGATTGAAATGTATTCTATTATCATAATAAAAGAAGTTAACGTGGAGCGGTGTCAGCGGTTGTACCGTAGCTGCCTCCTCCGCAGGCCCTCGTTGCATCATGGACAGGTCACACACGCCGAATTTAGGGCCTGCAAGATCCTGTAAAAAAATTGGCAAAACTTGGCACGGAATAAATTTGCATAATTAACTACATACGAATCCTAGCTTTAACATGAAGGAGTTGTTGAAAAAGCAATTATGGTTGAACTTTGTCAACTTTCGGCCAGAATAATCAACGAAAATGCACTTTAGTCTACCCAGAGACTCTTGGGTTTATAGTTTTTTCGGTTTCCACAACAACTGAAACTTGAATTACGCTACACTATAGCCTACAATTTAACAAAATTAAATCTCATTAACTCTTGGTCCGTTGACAGTCTTCGATAGCTAAATAAACAAAAAAAAAACAATAAGAAAAACCTGTACTTTCCTGACCGTTTTGTTCGGCAGTTATTTTTTCCGTCAATTCCTTTTTGTCGCTGAAAATATTATTGGGCAGAAGGTCGGTAATTCTAAAACATATTGGTTTCTTCATTGTCATGATCTGTAAGAAGGTTTAGACCGAATTTCCTGGTGGGTTACAGTGTTAAAAGAACTTGGACGTACGTTTGTCGAACAGCGGCCGGAAAAAAATTGCAGGGCCTCTCAAAACTATCGCCTCTAGGGCCTAGTCTCGCTGTGCATAATGGGATCAGTCCCCATTTTGTTTACAGGATCTGGCAGGCCCTCTCAAAAGTGTGACCTGTCCATGATGCAACGAGCGCCTGCGGAGGAGGCAGTCGAGCCGGCATGGGAGGGGTTTACAAAGGTTGAACACCTAGCGAACAGTTAAACAACACAACCTTTTGCGCGCATAAATAAGGTTTTAAACGGGTTAACTCTTCGAAGAGTCTTCCGTTAAACTTAATTTTACTTACCTCCTTGTTTTTTAGGCCAGCAGTTTGTCCTATTGAAAAGCAAAGAAAAGAAAGTATTATTAGCAAAGTGTGTTTTTAGAAATTTTATATGTGTTATGTGATAGTGATATGTGTTAGTTTGTATTATTAGGCCTTGTTTAAACTGCATGCTATGAGCGCACACCAACTGAATTTATTTGCATATAGAAATATAGTGTAGTAACCTAGTGATAGTTTAATAACTAATAATATACTGTATATAATTACGTATAACACTGACGCAGTCCCAGGACTAAAGGGATTAGGAAGTATCTCAGAAGACAGACACTAACCATCCTTTGTAGTAGCAAGATATGTTTTAGAATAAAAGCATTCTTATTGTCGATTTCAGTTCATTTTTCAACGCGCGGTTCGGAAGTTCGTTTGACAAGTATCAGAATTACGTTTCTAAGTTCAGAAGTTCATTACGAAGTTCGAATGTTCGATTTCGAAGTTCGCATTTACGGAAAACCTTGGGTTGACCAGACTTTCTTTTGATATGATTTCTTTGGGAAAATATGTTGTTAATCATTCTGCAATTCCAAATTACCAACTGCGTAGGTAAAGAACTTCGAATCGAACATTCGAATTTTAAATCGAACTTCGTAATGAACATATGAACTTACAAACGTAATTCGATTACTTGCCAACGAACTTCCGAACCGCGCGGTGAAAAGTGAACTGAAATCGACAATAAGAGTCAATTACTGGTCATCACTGGACGAAAAAGTGAGGCAAAAAATGGCGGACATGGGGAATTTTTGGACGTCAGTTTCAGGCCCTACACGGTCATCTTGGATGTCAGACTTAAGTCTTTTTTCTCGCGGGCCGAACCACAGCAGCTCGAACGTACAACCTCTTGCACGCGAGCAGTGTTGTATTCCTTTTGTGTTTCCTTTCGATTTCATTTACTTTCCGGGGGACTGCGTATGTTGACCGTTGGCACAAATTCAAATCGAATATTACTATAAAATGCATGAAATATATACCAAGACCCACATAAATTTGAGATGTCTACTGATGGCAAGAGAGATCGAGCGGTTTTTGTGGAATTTACGGAGCTTCAAGTGAAGGCCGTCCGCCGTCTGAAATATTAGGGAGCATGAAAGCAAATACAAGGCAAACGTCAAGGACAACGTCCCCATTATAAAGCCGGTTTTCACAAGACGATTTTTTTCACGCGAAGCGACTTTTTCTTTTGTCTTATGAGCTCTGGCAGCATATCCTCTCATCTAGAATTACCAATAATCAGTGTGCCATGGCCTACAATTAACAATAATTGTGAACTTTAAAGAACTAATTCCCAACCCCCCACCCCAACCTCCACCCCAACCTCTAAACCTATAACCCTAACCCTAACCACAACCCCCCTGGAAAACCCTGAACCTAACCACAACCCCCCGTTGGAGCTAAACCTAACCACAACCCTCCGGGAAGTACAACCTCTGTACAAACCTCTCAGACCCCGGCCACAACACCCCTACTGTTTTTTTAGTTATAAGCAATTTAGTTTTAACATCCCGCATGTGGGACAGAGAATTACCTACAATTACCAATTATTGGTAATATCAAGGCCGTTATCACACTTACTGATTATTGGTAATTCTAGGGAATCAGAAATCTATTGAATTCGAACAATTGAAAGTCGCTTCGCGCGAAAAAAATCGCCTAGTTGAAAAACCGGCTATAGTTCCAGCTCAGAGCTCAATGAGACAAAAGAAAAAGTCGGCTTCGCGCGAAAAAAAGTCGCCTAGTGGAAAACCGGCTTTATTATACAATAGAATTTTCATCACAGAACAGAAAGATGAATAATTTTTAGTCCCAAGAGTAATCTTAACGCCGTATTCAGATAATTTTCACGTCTTTAGGACAACGTTAACTCGTGGAACGGGCGAAGTTTTGACTTTAAACTATGCAACGAAATCCTTTTAGAACGAGCTCCGTAAGGTTTTTGGATGTCGAAAAACATACTTTAAGTATTCAATACTAGATACTGAACTTTTTACATTACCGTTGTTGTCCTAGTTTGCTTAAGCTCCCTATTTCTCTATATGAAGGTCATCCAGGTATATAGTTCAAACTCGACTCGAAAGTCACAAGCATCAACAAATACAAAGTAGAAACAAAATAAGAACAACATACGCAGCCCCTCCTCCAAAGCAAATGACAACACTGCTCACGTGCAAGAGGATGTACGTTTGGGCCGCCTGTGGTTCGGCCGCGAGAAAAAGACTGACATCCAAGATGACCGCGTAGGGGCCTATAACTGACGTCCAAAAATTCCCCATTGCCGACATGTTTTGCCTCACTTTTTTATTGGCAGTCAGCCTTCCAGGTATATATAGAGTTCACTGGATTGGACTTGATCCTGTAGTAACGATCGCACCCCCAGATAAACCCAACACCGCTGCCAAACGTTTTGCGCCTGCGCGACATCCGAACCAGTGAACTCTATATATATGTTCTAGGGATTTTTTGGGTGAAGGAAAATTCGAGTGTAGAATATATACATTTTAAAGACCAAACCGGGACCAGTTGCGAAAAATGCAACTACACAGCCTTCCGGCAGGAATTGAACCCGACGACCTTGTATATATTCTACACTCGAATTTTGCTTCAACCAAAAATCCCTAGAACATGCTATGTAATCGAGTGAAATGCCCAATATTACTTCTAATAAACTCTATATATACCTGGAAGGCTGTCTCCAGTCAATCACTGGACCAAAAAGTGACGGCAAAAAATGGCGGACATGGGGAATTTTTGGACGTAAGTTTCAGGGCCTATGTGGTCATCTTGGATGTCAGTCTTAAATCTGGTTTCCAGTCAGTGGAATTTTGCGAGCGTGTGAGATTTTTCTTTGTCTTGTGAGCTCTCGAGCGGAACTAATGTAATTAAGAGTGCAAAAGTACAAAGAAAAATTCCGCCCACTCACAAAATGTGGCAAAATTCCACTGACTGGAAACCAGGCTTTTAGTCTTTTTTTCTCGCGGCCGAACCACAGGCAGCCGGCAACGCACACCCTCTTGCACGCGAGCTTCTTTTTTTTTGGCGGGGGGGGAGGGGGGGGGTAGGTTAATATGTGCATGGCCTTCTTTGTCAATATTGTAACGTATTCTCGAATACCTCCTTCGTAATTTTCATGCCCCGTAATGTTCATGCCACGTAATTTTCATGTTTTTTAATTTTGATTAAAAAACACAAATGAATAGTCGAGTCTTGGCTAGTTCCCACTTCTCTTGCAATGTTTACTCGAGCAAATTAACGCATGCGTAAACGTTTACTGGGCATGACGCATAAACGCGTGGTGGAATTCTCGTTGAACATGTGTGGAATGGAGACTCAGTGGTTTAATGCGTAAAAAGAAGCTTAGTTACTTAAAGTGTTGCCAAACGTCAATTTTTGTATACCAAATGTAAAAGCCTAGTTGAAGTGTCTATTGTAAACGAATGACTGTTGGAAATAATTATATATATATGTATAAGGTCCTCTAAAACAATGGTAAGTATGGTTCAGGAAACTTTATACAAGCAAAAACCGATCCTTTTTACCCTATCATCTGACTCGGTCACTTTGTTTCTTGCAGGTACTTTTGATTGATTATGCAGGGGTATTTAGACAAACAATTACAAGGGCCACAAGACAAGCTTAACTTCTGGACACATACCTGTAGTCTGTGCCACTTGATGTTTTTGATACAGCAGTGCAAGTGGATACTTTTATAGTTGTTTACAGGTGGTACTTGATCTAAAATATTGAATCAGATATAGTGTAGGTGCAGTGATTATTAGAAACAATTTTGATATATTTTATCTATTTTAAGTAGAATTTCATCAATTTGAGCTGATCAGTAGGTATATCATCTGGCAACAGTGTTGATGGGGACCTATACGTTTCTTTCTCGTTTCTTCTTTATTGTCTCTCTATTTTCATCTTGTGTCTTCCCAATGCTTTATCATTTTCCTTCCACTAACTTTTCCACTTCTTTCCTCTCTTCTCTCTTTCCTAATCCTCTGTTCATTTTAAGTAATTTTGTAGTTTACCACCTTTTCACTTTGCTCTATTGATCTAGGCAGACAATTACAAGGCAAACTTCTGAAAACATACCTGTCATTGTTTCAGGTAATACTTCAGTAATTTTCTGTGTATTCAGTGACACTTGATCTGAAATATTAAATATGATATGGTATATAAGTAATATATATATATATATATATACAGTACATACATATATACCGGTATATATATATAGTATCACCAACTAGTGGTCTATTACAAATCTGGCTTTCTGATTGGCTGAGCTACCATGTGATAGACCATAGTAGTGTTATCCAATGATAAACCTTCTTATAGCTGGAATACTCTTATTCTGACCAATCAGAAGCCACGGCATGTTCGCGCCGCAAGCAAAACCTGGAAACTAGGCTAAAAAATCAAACATGGTGTCTGCTAAAATTTTTGTACGAGTCAAGAAAACATTGGGTCGAAAGTAATGGAAATATATTCAGTTTGACATTTTTGAATAAGAAAATAAATTTGCTTATGCCTATGGAGTATATCTACACCAAATTTGAAGCAAAGTAGTTACAATCTTGTGTTTTGTGAGCGATTGTGTTACCATACGCCATTGAACTGCTCTGCATTATGTATAGGGAGACTTCTGCAAACAAAAAGGTAAAACTATCTGAACATTTAAAACAATGTTTGATAAGACTTCTTTACGTTAAAGAATAGTTGTTTTATGGTTGATACTAAAACAATTAGACAACTTGTCCTTGTTTTCTAATTGTGAAATATATATATATATAAACAAACAAACAAACAAACAAACAAACAAACAAACAAACAAAGAATCATTTTACGGCCCTTTCCCCCGCTTAGGCGGGGGTTGGCTGTTGGCCAGTTTTCCTCCACTTCTCCCTCACCAGAGCAATCCTTCCCTTTCAAACCCACACTCTCTCATATCCCTTTCCACACACCTGACTCCATGTCATCCTTGGCCTTCCTCGTCCTCTTATACCTTCCACCTCGAACAACATGCTCTTCCTCACTCAGTCACCATCATCTTTCCACAGCACATGTCCAAACCATGTCAACCGGTTCTGCTTTATGACATCAGACCACCAACTCAATCACCATTTCCCTCAGCCCCACATTTGGCACTCTATCCTTTAGCGATGTGATACACCACACATCCATCGCACCATCCTCATCTCTGTCCACTCCAATCTCCCCCTCTGCTCCGCAGTCATGGCCAATGTCTCACATACATACACCATAGCACTCCTCACACACGTCACATACAGCTTCCCCATTACTTTAATGACACTTTCTATTCCTTGTCAAAATCCCAGACAACTCTATAAACTTCCCCCACGCACAACACACCCTCACCACAGAAGCCAAATTCGCTCCACCCCCATTCAGCATATCCCCCAGGTAACAAAACTTTCTAACATTCTCTAAATGTACCCCATTTTCCAGATCCATGCTCCCATCTACATCACTGTCCTCCCCATCACCTGCTCTTTCACACACCGTGCATACAAACTTCTCCTCAACTCTAGCGAGTTAGCCCTTCACACCTGAGCACCGCTTGTGTACCCATCCACTGCAACCTGTACATAGAATAGAATTATTACTCCACATACAGTACATGGCAACTTCCCCAGCCTTTCAACATCACCACAATTCTTCCCTATACAGTGTATATATATTTATATAAGAAATAGAAAATGGCCAACGTGTGTTTACATAGCGTGATGCACACACAAGACTGAGTTGGGAGAATTTGAAAGTTTATGGTGGACTTGAGCTGTAGGCAAGAGTTTATATAAGTGCTTTCAAATTCTCCCAAACTCACTCAAGTGTTTGCATCAGGTTATATGAACACAGGGCATCCATTTTCTATTTCTTTTATGAAATAAGACTAAGGAATCTGCTGTGGCATCACAACTGTGTTTGCATAGCCTGATACAAACACTAGTGTAACTGACCAAATCGCAGTGTGCATAGAGACACAACTAATTTAAAAAATATATATGTTCGGTATATAATGTAGCACTGTGTGTATATATTATAGAATTTTAATTCGGTGGCCATTTTTGAATAAGGTCTATATATATATATATAGGTTGAGTGTTTATTTTATGACCTCATGACACACAGATCGCTGCAACGGTTGATTGAACATGTTGTCAAGTGAAATTTCGAACGTTGCTAGGGTTAACTGACAATAACAAAATGTGGCACCAAAATATTCTCGAAGGATTTGGGGTCACTAATAGTAAATAAAATAATTCCTGAAGGTGGAGACCCAGCTCCCGGTGTCTTCCCTGGCAAATTTAACGACATCGCGCATTCCCTGAATATTTCCTTTGCCGTAGTCTCACATGTGTGGAAGAAATGCTGTACGTGCATCTTACTAACCGCGACTGTCGATTCTGCCGCTGCAAGCATGGATGAAAAGCATCTTCATTCCTTTATTTAGGAACGAAAACATCTGAGATGAAAAATATTTTGTAGAAATATCAACCTCAGCACTGTTTTCGTCCAGAATTGTCATTCGAAGTTACACGGCTTCCAACGACATCTTCGTCAAACGGAGGGACTTCCTTCAATTACCAGTCCATACAGTCCTTCGAATTTCAACGATAACAAGTCATCATTTGCAATGAATATTGGTGGTCACTCTATTTTTATTGTAATAGTTATACTCCACTCTTATTTCGATAACGTTATCTGAAATATCCATTGTCGAACCCCGACAACAAGGCCGCAAATGATCACATAGCAACGTTTGAAATTTCACTTGACAACATGATTGATTAACCGTTGCAATTATCTGTGTGCGATGATGTCATTAAAACACTCAACCGCATTCCGCAGTAACAATAATTCCAATATGGCAGCCATTTTGAATAAGGACTATATAATATATACATGTATATATATATATATTTATATATCCATGTCTATATATATATTATATGTATATACATTGTGCACTTACTGTATTTAATATTTTAATGTAATTGTGTCCAAGCACCAATGATGTAGATGGAAATTGTAAACTAAGAACAGTCAAATTCAGAGGCCAGATATATCTTTGGACATTAAGATATATCTGAACTTTGTACTTAATGAATACATCAAACACCAAAACTGCAGAAAGTGTGTACCTCGTTCTCATGTGCTTCTAGCTCTAATATGACATCATATGGTTATCTTGCTTTGAAGTTTACATGTACCACATTTCTCTTAAAATATGTTCGGTGTTACAAGGTACACTATTTCATTACTTACCTTTAACAGTAACAGCACCAATTACATATATTTCCTTAACTGGCCTAGCACTAAAACTCCCAATTTCTATTATTCCAGAGACTGTTGGATAATCATCCAGCATTGCAAAATTGGTATGTTAAATATCTTTTATCCATACTGAAACCCAGTCTTTAACCCAAGTTTACCCATGCACTTTGTGTGGCATGCTCCATATAATCTCACCTCTTCAACTGTTTTTTCCTTCTCGTATTAAATAAACTATGATAAAATACAGTTATAGTAATTAAAGTTACAAATAAGACATGTAAGGAATGGTTCATTTATAGGGAGGAGCAAGTCAGAAAATCCTAAACTTAAATTCAAATTAGTTATTATTTAAATTAGTTTATCTAATATTAGTTACAATTACTGTATAAAATTAATAATTATAATCACAATGCCACATAAGGTCTCACAACAAAGTGTAAGGTAGGCCTATCACTGAGATGGTGTGTGGTGAAACACATGCACATGCCTTGGCACACCTGCCTGAAGAACATGAGGCATGCAATATTGGTCGCCCACCTAAAACATAAATTTCAGAATTTTTTTATTCACGTATTCGTGGTGTTATTCTCAGGTATTGACAAATTGAACGAGTGAGATTAATAATCGTTATGGGAGTAGGATGCTGTAGCTTTGATACACCGGCACATCACAGCATCAGATGCAGGAATTTCTGTTTATTACAAAGAGGTTCGACTTTCATTGGTTCACATTTCCACATCAGATTTATTAACATTTTTCACGCTTCTTAATCATTATATATTAACAGAAAAGTGAAAATCATTGGACATCGAACTGACAGTATTTCTCTTGTCGGTTGTTTGTGAGTCGCATCCTATTTGTTCATGCAGTGTGTCTAAATGAGCTACCATTATGAGATGAAAAACAGCATAAAGAAAATTTATTGAAAAATTTTACAAAAAGGCGAATAGCTATCGCACTCACACATTCATATGCATCTAAAAAAATAATAATATATGACAAACGATATCTCAACTGTGTGAAATGGAATGCTGCTAGTAGATTGTTTAAATCACTTTCATTCAGTTTGGTGTCCACTATTTTTCTCTAACCATGCTATGGTGATGTTGAACATTACCAATGATGATGACGAACTGAAGGCAGAGCGCTCAAAAATGACCAGAGTAGTTGATCGATCTTCACGCAACAACCTGAGTGGGGATATAGTGACGACAACATTGAGTGGACCATGATGTAGATGGTTGGTGAATATGCAAGCTAAACTAGCTGTCAGACTAAAAACATTAAAAAAAAGTGTAGTACTGCAAAGGCAGTGTTTCTGTTATTGTTATGAAAGATCAAAATGCCTAAGGTGTCGAACTGTCCAAAATCTGAAAATAATTTCATTTTAATGATTTTGGGTGGCAGTTTGCCCCTTTTACAGCATTTTTAGCTATCTGTCCCATGTATTATTGATCCAGCCCAACCGAAATATTATTCCATTGTTTTCTAAAAATCAATCACAAATTAAACCATAATTCTTATGTTTTGTAAACATACTATGTATTGCTTTAAGTGTTTTGAAAGTGTTTGCATATAACCATCACACACCTACATCAGCTGAGGTGAGCTAACCTCAGCACACCTTGGTGTTTTTGCCTCAGTGATTAGGCTCTGTAATTCAACTTGATTAAGTCCTGACACAACATAATATAATTCGGATTTTCCAGAGCATACAAAAATTCTACAACCTAATTTGCTTTTTTAATAATACATATTATTAATATAAAATAGATGTGTTTTATTAGATTTTTCCGCCACTAATAAAAGTTAGATAATCTCACACGTGCGATTTATTTACTGATAATCGCACGCCTGTTACGAAAATATCGCTGAATCATCAATATAGTTTAATGCAATTTTTGCAAGGCAATAGGACCTAATTAGTATCATAATAAACTAACAGAACAATAGGTACATGGAAGCTTGGACATGTGAAATTTAATTTCTTGTGTTGAACAGGATATGTCACAGGTCACTCGTTCGCTTAGCGCACTCTCGTAGAGATATCCTGGTCAACAACCTCTGAAATAAATTTCATATTTCCGCACATCCAATGGATTACCGTATATCTCTATATCTATTCATCATTTTTGCTAATTAAAAGTAACAAAAGAATTCGATATACTGTACTATACAAGCACTGTAATATATCAATAAGTGGGAACCAATTAAAACATGTACTGTAATAGGCAAGGAAGCCCACAAATTAAGAAAGGTCTGCAATGCCAGATTACAGTAGTCAATTACATTATACATATATATTATAACTGTAAATGTATAGAATCTCATTCCTTTCTACTGATTTATAAAATTCTTATATGTTCCTGCACCTTGTCCTTTTAGTGGATTTGATACAGGAAGCCTCTCCAGTTTCATCCATATTGTCAGTAAATGCTGCCATTTAAATCTTCAAACGTTTCTGGCAGTTTCATCTAAAAATATTGTTACAG